>VWZX01007332.1:733-61824 GCA_013399015.1 Galbula dea
CCTCATCTTCAGCTGCTGTCAACCAGCACCTCCAGGTCCTTTTCTGCTGGGCAGCTTTCCTGCTGCTCTGCCCCAAGCCTGGAGCATTCCTGGGCTTGTTGTGACCCAAGTGCAGGACCCAGCACTTGGCCTAAGCATGTCCACATCTCTAATGGTACCTGTCTAAATGGGAACCTCTTACCACTGATTCATCTCTAGCTTTGCAGTGGCTCAGTTCATCCCTTGCCAGCATTTTCCATTGCCTTTTCAAACCTCTTCCCAAACATCAACCTGACTTTTGATTCTTTCTGCCACAGGCATCTTACAGCATGGTGATGGAAAACTTCCTTTTCTGGGAGGGGAGCTGCTGGGGCTGTGTTGAGAAAAACAGTTCTGTTGGCCTCATACAAAGTCATCCAAAAGAGGAAAGAATAAGAACTTTCATTGGCTTGAGTGAGCTTTGGATCCAGTTGTGACCAGATTAGCAAGACAATACTGGAGATCTCATTTTTGCTGGGGAACCAAAAGATGCTCAACTTCCTTTCTCCACCTCCCTTTAAAGAGGAGATAACATGGCTTAGAGAGCACCAAGAGCAACCTTTGCTTCAACTGCCAAGTTCTCCAGACATCTTTAGGAGGAAGCAAAGTCTAAACAAGTCCAGGAATGCCTACATTGAGCTAACCTAACTCTACTGAGAATCAGGCACCTTTATATGCACATCACTGCAGGGGGGGCTGCACTAGATGACCTTGAAAGATCCATTCCAAGCCAAAGCAGTCTGTGATTGATGATGATATTGCTAGTGCAACACACTGCTGAATAAGCAGAGCAGTTTCAGCAGTGCCAGCTGTAAGCCAAGTTACAGTCATTGCAGATGAACCATGGTCCAGATCTTCACTAACATTTACCTGTCACTGGCTGTTGTCAGAGGTGGAACACTGCTGCTTTAGAAAGGTATTGGGGTTACAGAAGAAGGCCTATTTATTTAGAAGATCATGGCATGACCTTGCTCAACAGAGATGATCTGCATGAAGATCAGATGTGCTCATCAGAGTCTCATGGTGAATCTTGTTGGCATCACTGCTCAGGAATACCTGGGCAGAAGACATCTGCAGACACTGTTATTGTGGAGTCTTCCCTTTCCATTCCCCTCTGCTCAGGAAAACCAGAAACAACTAATTCCCTCTACATCTCAGTTTCCAACTTGCTCCTTCTTCTCCAGCTCAATCTTTTTCTCTCCCTCTTCTAGAGGAAGCTCTGCCTTTCTTTGATGGGACTGAAACATGAACAATGCCATGGTGGTTGTCAGTTGGCTACAACAGAAAACAAAAAAAGACAACAAATCACCACAGAACTATCAAACCACTTCAAGATGACCCATTACAGCTTTAAAAATCAAACACACTTCAGTGCTGAGTGAGAAAGAAGCCAGGCAGGTTTCAATCTTTCTCAGCACAGAAGAGATCCCTCATATTTAGGCAGCAAATCTCCACTTCCTGCTAAGTGGCTAGATCTGGGACCTCACCAATGCCCTTGAGTTGGACAACTCAAGGTAAGGGTTTAGTTGGCTTTGAATTTTGTGTATATGTGATTTCCACCCTTTGGGATGTGCTGATGTCTCCATTTCTATGTCTAAATTGGAGACAAAGAGCTTGTGGTTAAAGCTACAGTCCAGGCCTGAGACATGCAGCTTTCTCAGTCCATGCAGGGCTAGTTTATAAAATATATTTATATTTGCTATATATTTCTCTATATAATGATGTATTCTATATATATAAACCCTCTAGAAGTGGTACTGAGGCCTATGGCTTGGTGGCATGGTGGTGAGAGGTTGACAGTTGGCCTTGGTGATCTTAGAGGTCTCTGCCAACCTTGATGGCTCTGTGATTCTCCAAGCATTGCCTGCTGCCTGCAATGTAGCTGCAGAGGCAGATGAGAGGGAAGCTGGCAATCCATATTCATCCATCTTCATTTGTCTGTCATGACTAGAAGATAAGTAGGGTCCCAATTTCACAGCACTAGCCCTTAGCTCACTGATACCATCTTGGGGATCACTTATCATCATCTCTCTCCCTCACTCTGCTTCCCTCACTCCTGCTCCTGTAAGTTGAGACATGCTCAGGTGACCACAGTTCTTAGAGGTGGAAATAAAGATCTTTTCTTCCTCCAACAATCCTCTAGAAATAGAACTGTGCATGGGAGAGGGAACACCACAAAGGGCTATCCTTCAGACCAGCATCTCAATGGCCACATCAGCTAAGCTTTAAATGTTATTTGGAGTCACTTCTGTTACAGGCATCAGAGTGCTCCCTGCAGATCAAGACTGCTGCACACACAGTATATTGGATTTTAATAGCACCTCCAGGTTTAATATGAGCTAATGAATGAAGTATGGCCACAGCTCTCAAAGCAGCCTGCAAGCAAATTATTTTGCTGCAGCCAGAGGGGGACTATTTCTAATCTGGAAGTAATTTCCTTTAGTGAAAGCAAGGAATAAGAAGGTAACTGAGAAGGATCTGTAGCTTCTGGGTAATTCTGGGGTGACTATTCAGACCTTTTTTGTTTTTTTTTTTAATGAAACCCAAGTTGAAATCACTTTTAAAGCAGCTTATGGTTGAGCAGGAGAGGTAAGGCTGATGGGAAACTATAAGGGTGCAAGGGAGAATCAAAGCCCTTAATTAAAGAGGGGTAGAAGTGAATAAACCTGGGTGTAAGAAAGGAGCTGAACAGGGCTGCACCTTCTGGTTTTCCTCTGCATGTTTTTGGAAGGAGACCTTTTCTGCAGATAATGCTCTTCATCTCTGTAGTGAAGAGAGAATGTTGTCACTTGGAATCATGGAGTGCTCCAGGTTGAAAAAGACCTCTAAGATCATCAAGTCCCAACTGCTGGCCCAACACCACCATGCCACTCAACCACGTCAACCAAGTGTCACATCTCCACAGCTTTTCAACCCTTCTAGGGATGGAGACTCCACCACTGCCCTGGGCAGCCTGGGCTATCTTGTGTAGAGTCAAACATCCTTTGGGTATGTGGCTTGGTGTCCAAGAGGAATTTCAAGACTCAATATGCTCATCTGAAAGTCATACAGCATCTTGAAGGAGAATTTAGGCTGTGATTTTCTCCTCTCTTGTAAATCTCAGGCAGCTGCAGCTACTTGTTAGCATTCATTAAGCCTAAGAGCACTCTCCTTCTCAGCTGTGAAACAGCTGAAGCCCAAGGATGGTTTTATTTTCCCAGGTTGAAGAAAAGAAGATAGCTCTGATCTGATAGTGTAGTGGAACTCATTTAATTATAGCTAGGGGAAAAAAAATAACCCAAACCCCAAACCAACCCAAACTAAAACATCTTCCATGTCTATCTGTTAGTTTTCCTAGCACACCAAACTAAGGCATGCATAAATAAATGTGGCACCAATCTCTGGATGTAGTTAAAGGTGCTCAGATGGTGCAGAAAGGGCTGCTTTTGGCCAGAGGCAGCATGGCAGGGTCTCCCTCCTTCCCCCACCACCACCTCCCCATAGCAGGTGCTTGGCTGATCAAGGATGGGGAATTTGCCTGCAGGGAGGCTGCTTCCTCCCAATCCTTTTCAGAGGAAGAGGTGGAAGCTGGGACATTCCTTCAGAGTAATGGCAGGCAAGTCTTATGTTGAAAGGCTAAGAAATGAAAGGAGTCCATTTGTCAGTGTCAGGACAGGGCAGGGATCTTTCCTCCTCCCAGCATCTAATGGTGCTTGACACTGAGACATGGTCAGATAGAAAGAGGCTCTCAAACAATCAAACCAAGACCCACTTCCAAAAATAGGCTGTGTTTAGGCTAAGGTATGGCAAATAGATTAGGAATATTATTATAAGCAGCATGAAATATTTCCAGCATGCTTCAGAACTAGTAAATGTTGTACAAGTCCAATGCAGTTCACATCTCCAAAAAGAAGGTTGGGATTAATTCTGGGTTTTTTTTCCCCCCTCTTAATATGTTCATTCTGCCTAACATGATGGCTTTTGTCTCATTCTTCACATCTCTAAACTCCTCTGCAAACCTCAACTCCTCTTCTGGGTGACCTGGTCTAGGGAATCCTGCTGTGGCAGGGGGGTTGGACTAGGTGATCTTTCCAGGTCCCTTCCAACTCCTAACATTCTGTGATTCTGAAATGCTTTGTTCTGGCATCATGCTTGAGGAAATACAAAAAGGAGAGGGTTAACCATGCCAAACTAAAAGGATATTCAGATAAGCTAGGGGTGAGAGGGTTTAGACCTCTAGCACACAGGTGGTTAGTGCTGGTGTTCATCCATCTTCAGGTTTGAAGCTCCCCAGAAACCTGAGCTTGTGCCTTTATGAGATCCAGAGCTGTCCTCCAGCTGAAGGAAACCCAGTGTAATGTCCCTTCCTCTCTCAAAGCTCTCCTCTAAGGGAGGTTAGTGCACTCTGAGGAAGGATTTGGTGAGGTTTTCCCCAGCCAGAAAGGCAGGTGACACAAGAGGTCTCCTTTGCCACATGCCAGCCTTGTGCCCCCATGGTGGTGGAGTGCTCCTGGGCCTGCTGCTACTGCTGCTGAGTGGCTTTCCACCAGGCAAGAGGAGAAGGTTTGAATCCCTTCAGCAAGAAGCAGGAATTAAACCCAACACAGGTCTGTCACCTCTTAGCTTCTCACCTCCTGAAAGGTGGAAGGGATTCCTGCTGGTTTGGCCTCATTTCAAGCAGGGCATGGAAACACCTCCAGGCTTTGATCTCACCACCTGCAGCTCTGAGCTCAGCTATGCCTGCAAGCACCACCCATAGTCCTGGAGCAAGACTCATCCCTGCTGTCAAGGCTCTTTCAGAGCCCACCCTGAGCAGGTTGGGTTCCTGGGGCTGTTTGGTCCTCAACCAAGGTTTCAGATTGGTGTTGGATCAGATCACAGGCCAGATCCTCACAACTGGGCTTGTATTTTCCATCCCAGGGAACTGAAGAGCACTTGGCTTTCTCATGGGACTCACAGAAACTGAACAGTTGCCTTTTAGAAGCCTGTGGTTGCATTTTATCCCTTTGTTATGGTTCCTATGTATGGGCAGGGAGAAGGAAGGAGAAGCCCAGGTGGTTTTCCCCACCCTGGGTGTCTTGTTAAGAGACATCAAATCTACCTCAGCTTTGTTGTACAGCTGACTCAGAACAGGTTTCCTCGAGTGCAGGGATGAATGTTACAAACAAACCACAGACAATTTATCAGCTGAAATGAAGAGCAAATCCCCAAGGGTTCACAGCAAACAACAGAATGCTAAGGGCACTCAAGGCAACACTGACACTGCCAGCAAAACCTCACTAGGTATCCAAGGCACCTTGGCCATAACCCCCAGAGGAGCTGAATGCCTCTGAAAACCATCCACATACTTTGAAGGGGGTAAATGGGCTCTTGCATTAACCCCAAGAGCCACAGACTACTTTGGAGAAGCTTTTCAGTGAGCAGACTCATTTTAGGGCAGTGGAATGAAGCAGCATCACCTGGGTCAGTGTCTTTGTATGTTAAGAGCTCAGAAGAGCTGTGACTGGATTTTGTCAAGAGCTTCCAGTGTGTTAAAAAATACATAATAAGGAATTCACCAATGGGCATGGGAGCCAGGTAAATGCTAATGCACTCTGAAAGAAGAAGGTTTAAAGCACTGCTCTTCTCCAGTGCCTACAGGAACCTTTGCTGAACACAAGAGCCTGAAACAAAGAATAGAAGAAATAGCTGAGGTCACTGAGGTCTAGGGGAAGGGGGAAGGAGCAGAGGAAATGATGAAAGGGAGCAGAAGCATGGAGGAATGCCATAAAGCCAAGGCTTGAAGAGGACTGCAGTAAGCACTGCCCAGCAGAGCACTGCTTGCAAGCATGGATGAAGTATTTTAACTATGCACTGCCAGAGGCTGGCCCAAGGATTTGAAGTTTCATTCACCCCCCCAGGCTGTGTTTTGCTTTAGAAGTCTTCCTTGCTACACTGCCCCAAACTCTCCAGCCTCAACTCAAAACAAAGAAGCCTACAAAGAAATCTCAGTGATGGGAAACCAGAGCTTCTCTGCCAGTAATGCAGAGCTGTGTTTTGTTAGCTGTACACACTTCTGCAGTCCTCCCAGGGATGGTGGCTCTTGTGACTGAGAAAGGACAGCTGCAGGCAGTGTTTGCTAGTCAAAGGCCACCACAGTGCTTAGGTGTAAGAAAACTGTCTTGCTTTTTCCACTGACCCAGGATACAGCCTCCCTTGTCACCATGCTCTATCATCATGCCTCCAGCTGCTTTACAGCAGCAGAAGATAAACCCCCATAAAGCAAATCAAATAATGCTCTTGAAGACCTTGTCTCTTCTCTAGGACCTTTCCATTCAAGGGACTCAGTTTCTGGTTGCTCTCAAAGAGAGCTCCTGCCTTGCCCAGGGCTATTCTTGGAGTTGCAGTTCTCCAGCTAACTATAACAATCAACTGCTTTCTACAAGCATCCAGGCTTTGCAGGTTGGGGTTGGGCTGTGGCCTCTCTTCCTTGTCTCACACCATGATTTTGTGAGTTACTGACTCAAGTGTTCTGCAAGAGAATCCTAGATCAGTACAAACTGGAGTGGAAGAAGCAATTCTTTAGGCAGCTATGAAGAAAAAAGGTCAATTTTTAGTTTTAGGGTCCAGCAGGGAGGAATTTGGTGACCCAAGGTTGGAGATGGTTGCTTCTTGGTCAGGAAGGTTGCAGCCAGGAGAAACAAAGGCCAGAGACATTCCAAAATGCCTGGACAGGCCCTAGAGAGAGGTAGAACTATTGCCATGGTGGGAGGAGGTGGCAAAGTCTTTGGTGTTGCCCTGTGACCCCAACCTGAGAATGGGGAAGGGGTGGTGATGCTCCAGCAGGGCCAACAGGGGCAAGCATGCCATGAACCAATCCAGGCATGGGCTGCTGGCCCCATGGCACCCAAAGATACAAGAGCATGTCAAAGAATGACACTTCAAGGAGCTGGGAAGAGTTACTTGTGGAAGTTTGGAGTGTAGATCTACAAGTTGGGTGGGAAAATGGAGTCCTTTATCCTCTGAAGCAGGACAGAGGTCAGGCCCATAATAAAAGTGTTCCAGTGAAGGGCTACCACAGGTACATCACTAGAGCAGGTTGCCCAGGGCCACATCCAGCCTGGCCTTGAAGACAGCCAGGGCTAGGGCAGCCACAACCTCTCTGGGCAACCTGTTCCAGTGCCTCACCACCCTCTGGGTAAAGAACCTCCTTCTAATCTCTGGTTTAAATTTCCCCTCCATCTCCTTAGGCTTCTTCTCTGGCTGTGTGGATGGGAATTGTGCCTTTCCTTGGCTAAGAACAGTTAAAAATCAAATAAAAGCAACAAGTGTCATTGGAGTAGGTGTTTGGTTGTTAACTTCTCCACTTCCCTGAGCTGGGTTTTGATGTTACTGCAGTGAGAGAGAAAGAGCACAGCAAGTTGAAATAGATATAATGGCACCTCAGAGGCAAAAATAAGCCAAGGTAAAGAGGAAAAGAAGTAAGGAAAGGTTCTTCAAATAGTGCTCAGTGGAGCATAAAGCCAGAATCACTGAATCACTGAGCTAAAACATGAGGATTTATTGAGTCCCTGACTCCAAGGTTAATTCCCCTCCTCCTACCCCTTCCTGAAATGGGTTTCCCCCACCCTCTGGTGCCAGGGTTGAAATGCTACCCTCTCCTCTGCAGAGACACTAGGATTTCAGCCCAGGTGGGAAACACTGGGACAAGTGGACTTGCTGAAAGCAAAGAAAAACCTTTTAAGAGCCACAAGGTATTTTTGCCTGAGGAAATTTCCTCTTAATCTGTGGGCTGACATCTCTTCTCAGAGGTTTCTCAGCACTTTAAACCCTACAGGAGGTCAGCAGCAACTCTTCCCAAGGTATTTAGTTTCTCCCTACAGGTTTTTTTGGCAATGATTATGTGACTTCAGCTCTCTTCAGGCTGCTCTTCTCCTTAAGTGACAGGTAATTGGTGTGCAGCAAGGAGCTGAACAAAGATGTTTCCTCCAGAGCAGTTCCTTCCCCCTCTCTCTGAAGACAACAAGAAGGACACCTCACCTGAAAATGGGGTTTCAGTTCTCAATTAACCTTCCCTTCACAAGGTGTATTTCAGAAGTATAACTGCATGGTTGGGATTGGATTTAATTAAGAAATATGGCAAAAATTCCTCAAGTTATCTCATGTCAAAGTGTCTTCCCAAGTCTGAGCCACATTAAGAGTGGCTTTTTGGGGATGACTCCAGTTGCAGCTCCTGGCATGGGGTTATATCCAGAGGCAAGAGGAGATCTTTGTAGGACTGTGGGGGGTGGTAGCTTTACAGGGACAGGGTCTGCTGATGCTGGTCAGTCCCTCCTGACAAATAAACACTTGTAGGTGTTGCAGATGCTGCATCTTCATGTTACCAAGATAGAAACCCAGTTCACAGAGTCCTGAGGGTTGGAAGGGACCTCAGGAGATCATCCAGTCCAACCCCACTGCTCCAGCAGGGTCACCCACAGCAGGGTGACCACCAGCACCTCCAGCTGCCTTGGGAATCTCTCCCCACAAGGTGACTCCACAGCCTCTCTGGGCAGCCTGGGCCAGGGCTCCAACACCCTCACAACAAACAACTTGCTCCTCCTGCTCAGCTGGAACCTCCTGGGTTGCAGTTTGTGCCCAGTGCCCCTTGGCCTGGCCCTGGGCACCACTGAGCAGAGTCTGGCCCCAGCCTCTTGCCCCCAGCCTTTAGCTCTTGCTCAGCATTGAGCAGATGCCCTCTGGGGCTGCTCTTCTCCAGGCTCAGCAGCCCCAAGGCTCTCAGCCTTTCCCCCTCCCAGAGCTGCTCCAGTGCCCTCAGCATCTTCCTAGCCTCATGCCCCATTTGTGTCTACCTGAAGGCTCCTTTAGTAGCCTTTGTGTTGTTATTGTTGCTGTTTTAAGGCACAGGGAATGAGTGTCAGTATTTTGTTCCATTGGCAGAAGTAAACTGAAGCATCTTGCTTTGAGAAGAGGAGAAAAGGAGCTGTTTACACTGCACTCTCAGCAACATGAAATAGTGCTGCAGGACATTTTTAATCAGATACTGGCATGCATCAGGCAGGACAGATTCCAGGCTGTAAATCACTCCTGACAACCAGGCAGTAAGACAAGCTGTCAGGATGTTGCCTGAGATCTTCCAGCTACCTGGTCACAGAGTCATTGAGGTTGGAAATGGCCTCTAAGATCATCAAGCCCAACCTAACACTGCCAAGTCCCCAATCCACCATGGTCCTCAGCACCACATCTGTATGGTTTTTGAACCCCTCCAGGGATGGTGACTCCACCACTGCCCTGGGCAGCCTGGGCCAATGCCTAACCACTCTTTTAGGGAAGGCATTTCTCCTAATATCCAACCTGAACCTCCCCTGGCACAACTTGAGGCTGTTTCCTCTCATCCTGTCATTTGCTGGAAACCACATACAGATCTGGAATGAGAAAGTCTTCAGCTCCTTTGAACATTACCTTGTAGCACTGCCTTTCAGACCAGAAGATCAATCTCCTCCCATCACTTCAGCCCCACACAAGCTGTCAAATGTAGACTGATTTCCCTTGGAGTTGGTGGAATTCAAGAAGCTCAACACTTTGCAGCCAGTCTCCAACAGCCCAATGGGTGCTACATGAGGTGTTATTTGACTACTCAGCCTGAGCTAACAAGGAGTAAAGAATATTCTTCAGCTTCCTTCTGGAGACAGTTATAGAAAGTCTGGAAAAGGGGTTTGGGTAACAAATAAAACCTAGTCAATTAATTTTTGATGGCCTTGAGCTACCATGACATTCCAGGCACTTCATAAGCAACATCAGAACCATAAAAAGGACAACAAGAACAATCAGCCACTGGAATAACCTGCCCAGAGAAGTGATGGAGCCCCCAGCACTGGAGGATTCCAAGGTTCAGCTGGTCAGGTGCTTGTCTAGAGCATGCTTTTGCCTAGACAGGTTGGACCAGATGATCCTTGAGGTCTCTTCCGACCTGGGGTTGTGATACATGAACATTAGATGTTGCATGAAGAGAGGTGTCCAGTTCCCCTTCAGGTCCCCATGATCAATAAGACTTTTTCAGGGGGGCAGACACAACCTCACCTTGGCCCAAAGGCTGTGGGATCTGGCTGACAGCTAAAATGCATCAGGAAGTATCAGGTTTTATGGTAGAAGCTCCAAAAGGCAGAAGCCAACATGCCCTGGTGGAATGTGTGCTGAGGAATGTGCCACAGGTTCCAGGTGCTGGTGACCCTCAAAGTATCCATGAGTCCTGCTGTGGCAGGGGGGTTGGATTAGATGATCTCTCCAGGTCCCTTCCAGCTCCTAACCTTCTGTGATTCTGGGAAGCCCTGAATCCTTCCCTTGCGACTACCCAGGGCTGCAGAGAGCTTCACACCCAGCCCAGGTATAGATGTCCTAAAACCTCTTCTGAAGCAGAAAGCAGGTTCTAATCTGTCTGCCAACAGAAGTGGAGGACTAATCAGCCACACAAACCCCCAACAGTAGACATTCTCTCACTAATATTTTAAGATTCAACTGCTCCATAAGAACACCACATTTTCTTGCTGCTCTTGCAAGCTGATAATATTTCCTGCTCCTGCTTTCTACTTATGTAGGAGACAAAGCTGGAAGATTCTAGAGTGGCTGTTAAAGCAACAAGCAACCCTTCAAGCCCTTTGAAACAGTCATAGAAAGAGAAATTCTTATGCTTGCAAGAATAATACAAATGAAGCCCTCCATAAAATGGGAGCCAAGCATCACTGGTGGTTTCTCACCTCAGGAGAACAGGTCAAGGTAGATGGAAAAGCAGAGGGACAGCTAAGAGTTAGAGGAGTACATTTCCCAACCAGCTTCTACAGGGTTTCTGATCCAAAACCCTTCACTAATGACAAGATTCATCTGTAGACAGGGAGAGGCTTTAACAAGGCCAGAACATTTGTTGTCCTTATTCCTCATAGCAGCTTTGATTGCTAAGCCTACTGTTTCTGCAATACAAAACCGAGCTGGAGAGACACTTGTGCAACCACATGATGCCCAAAGTCAAGCAACAACAGAAATAAACAACTCATGATAAAGTAATTCACTAGCAAACCTATCTCTGACACCACTGAGTATTTTAGATGCTGGACCAGAAATATTGACTCTTCAGAAAAAGGCCTTGGTTCCACTCCTGCTTTGCTTATCCCTCACAAATCAAAAGCTTCTCAAGCAGCAGAATATAAACACAATATATATAATATAAATACAACAAGGCACAGGTACTTATCTTTGAGCTGAAGCATTCCAGTTCTGGCTCCTGCAGCAAGGTTCTCCATCCTAAAAACATCTGGACTTGGTTTAGTGGCATGGTGGTGATAGGATGATGGTTGGACTTGATGATCTTAGAGCTCTCTTCCAACCTGAATAATTCTGTGCCAATAAACTGGTTTCATTACAAAGCTGCTTCCACAGGAACCTTAGGAACTGAGAAACCCCATGGGTGCCACAAGTGAGATTGCTCTGAGTGAGGAGCTGAGGGAGAAGCAAGAGGTGACTGTTTAGCACCTCTGATTGCTTGACTGACCAAATCAGGGTGGCAAAGGGGGAATTAGAGCCTTTCTCCTACCAGGTGGTTACAGCCTTAGGGAATTCTTGCTCAGGTGAGGAAGGAACTCAAATAAGAATGGCTCACAGCTGGGCCTGTGCTTAGGGTAAACCTTTCCACATGAGGTAGGTGAAACTTGTGGCCTCTACCAGCTAATTAACAAACAAATAACTAAATAAGCAAAGCTAAGTCACTGCTGATCTTTCCAAATAAAGAACTGTGAAGCACAGGCTGCATGCTCTGCTACAAGTGGCATTTGGGGTTTTTGAGAGAGCATTCTCAGCTGAAACTTGACCTCAGAAACACTCTTCTTTAGGACTTGGGGCTTTTGAACATTCACTCCAGTATTCTGATAGTACTGGAAACCTAAAACCAAAGAAAATCTAATTGTCCAGATGAGCTCCTTGAAGAGACCTCCCATCCTGGGGTCTAAATAAAGGCAAATGGACTGGGCCATCAGGGTGGGAGACTGAGGAGACATCTTCAGGAGGGTACAATGCTGTCCAGGCTGAGGCTGGAGAAACAAACAAACCCTGGTGGATAATATTCTACCAGAAATTGTCCACTTGTGTCTTTAATGCCTGGTTTCTACTGCCTGGGTACAGTGAGCTCTGCTGAGCTTTAGTTTATCTCTTCTGGCAGTGTATAAGTTAAATACATGTACAACTTAAGCCCTCTCCTAGAAGTAAAGGCAACTGAAGCCCTCTCCTAGAAGAAGGCAATGCAAACTAGATCATGTTGCTACACCCAGTGCATCCAAACTGCACCTGAGCAGTGATTTATACTCTCTAGACAGCACAGGCTATTAGGAGACAGCAGCATATGTGGAAGGGTGGTGCTGGGCTTAATTAATGATGCAAAGGCTGGAAGCTAATATTGCTCAGATATGGTCATTAGAAGTCTCTGATGGATGTAATTTATCCAGAGCAACTGCTGACATGTGCTTATGGAGATAACTCAATGAAGCATCAACTTTATCAGTGGCAATGGGATGCTTTCAAGGACAATATTTGTTTTCCAATGAGAAGCTGCTGCCTTGATAGAAAATAATGATCCTGAAAGGCAAGAGCAGGCAAATGATCTCTGAGAAGGAGCTGAAAACACAGCTGTCCTCTGGAAGGCCAGGTGAAGTTATCCTTTAGCAGTTTGTCATCCTCAGAGAGGTACCAGGAAAGGCTGAGATTTCAGCCTGTCTGACAGTGCCCATCAGGAAGATCTATTAAACTGCAAGTACAAGACATCTAGAGGGTAGAAGCAATCCCAAATATCTTGTCCCAGTCTCAACAAGGAGCATAATTCAGCTGGGGAGATGAACCCTATCCAAACCATGGCCAGATAAAGGATGTTTCCTAACAGGCATGTCAAATATGGCATTTTTTTGGGGCACACTGAACAAAAAAACACAACAGCCAAAAACAATCCACCCCAATTTCCAACAGAAATGTGGAACTGTGAATCCCCTGAACCACAAGGGCTCATCTCACACAGTTGTATTCCACAAAGGTTTAGAGTTGAGGAAAAGAAAGAGATAATATGAAGAGGGATAGAAAGCTTTGGTGTTACTAGATGCACAGAATCATTTTGGTTGGAAGAGACCTGGAAGATCATTGAGTCCAACTGTTACCAGCACTGCCAGGTCACCACTGAACCATGGCCCTCAGCACCACATCTCCAGGGCTTTTAAACCCTCCAGGGATGGGGACTCCACCACTGCCCTGGGCAGCCTCTTCTAGGGTTTGGCAACCCTTTCTGCAAAGAAATTGTTCCCCATGTCCAACTGAAACCTCACCTGGTACCACCTGAGGCTATTTCCTCTTGTTCTATCACAGGTAGAAGAGACCAACCCCACCTTCCTCCAACCTCCTGTCAGGGAGTTGCAGAGATTGAGAAGGTCTCCCCTGAGCCTCCTCTTCTCCAGGCTAACCAACCCCAGTTCCCTCAGCTGCTCCTCACAACCCTTGTGCTCTAGACCCTTCTCATCTGCAGTTTGAATCCCTGCAGAGCAGCACAAGCTCCTTCAGGAGATGTTTCCCACCCCTGTCACTATACCAAGCACAGTTCATCACCATTATGCAGCTGGGACACATTCCATGAAGCACTTGCAAAATAATTCTTTCCTCCACATTAAAACACTTCCTAAAGGGGCCAGATTTTTTTCTGGTGTGAGGTATGATGTTAAAACCAAAACAAACCAATAATGGAGCTAAATTTTTAGTTGCTATTCCCAGAAATTCCTTAACAACTCATGCTCAGCACTGCTGGAGACAAGTCCTGGGTGTCTCTCTCTCTCTCACCTCAGCACTCCCACTTGTGAGATTTTAATTCAGCAAAGAGATTTAAACCCAATTTTCTAGGTAGGTCAAAAAAAACCCCCAACTGGATGCTAAGATCCTCTGGGGAGAAGGAAAGTTAATTAACAGTGTATTATCTTGAAAGCATCTTGCTGAAGGCCTGAAGGTGCCATTACTGCCTCATTTAAACTGATGGTCCTCTCAGCTGCTGCCACCTCCCTTCATTTTCAAGGCAGGAGGAGTCAGCTCCTCATGATTTAGTTGTTATTTCTTCAGAGCTTTTGGCACTCTGTGCTTTTTCCAATCTCTTTCATTAAGAGGATTGCATCAAATGCTTATTCCATTTAGAATCCCAGCCTTGCTGCTGGATAAGTCTTCTTTCACAAAACCATCTCAGAAGGAGAACAAGGTTACATCCCTGATGGCATCACCCTGGTTCCACAGCCACTAACCAGCCTTTGGATGACTTGATTCTTTTCCCTCAGCCAGATGCTTTAGGGGTATTTTATTTTTCTGGAGAGGGAACAGAAAAGGGCTACTGAAATGATTAGGAAACTTGAACATCTCTGCTATGGGGAAAGGCTGAGAGAGCTGGGGCTGGCTAGCCTGGAGAAGAGAAGCCTGAGGAAGGATCAGATCAATGCTTATCATGGGTGGGAGTCAGGAGGATGGGGCCAGACTCTGCTCAGTGGTGCCCAGGGACAGCCCAAGGGGCACTGGGCACAAAACTGCAACCCAGAAGGTTCCAGCTGAGCAGGAGGAGAAAGTTGTTTGTTGTGAGGGTGTTGGAGCCCTGGCCCAGGCTGCCCAGAGAGGCTGTGGAGTCTCCTTGTGTGGAGAGATTCCAAGCCCAGCTGGAGGTGATCCTGGGCAAGCTGCTGTGGGTGAACTTGTTTTAACAGGGGGTTGGACTGGCTGATGTCCAGAGGTCCCTTCCAACCCTTCCCACTCTGTGATTCTGTGAAATGTATCTGAGATTTCAGGAGTCATTGCAGTCTCCTAAGTCACATCAACTTGCTGAGCAGAAGGCAGGAGGAGTGAATATCATTTCTACCTGCATTTCCTTATGAGATGAATTAATGACTTTCTGCTGTTATCTGCAGGGAGAATTATGGAGACTGAGGATTACTTTCAGGATCTCAAGAGTGTGAGAAAACTTCACAAGCATGAAATCTCCTCCTTCTTGGCCACCTAGGCACTCTGCTGCTTCATCTTCAGCTGCTGTCAACCAGCACCAGGTCCTTTTCCTCTGGGCAGCTTTCCAGCCTCTCTGCCCCAAGCCTGGAGCCTTCCTGGGCTTGTTGTGACCCAAGTGCAAGACCTGACACTACAATACCTGCAATGAAAGCTCTGAGTGGTCAAGCAAGCCACCAGGAATGGAGGTGGCAGGTATTTGAGTAGCTCCTTGTTAACCAGCTTGCATTTCAGGGTGTTTTAAGCTTTCTCCTCTGAGCAATGGGTTCCAGGGGTTTTTTGTGATGAATCCAATGCACCTACTCACACTGTAAGCTCAATCAGGGAAGCACTTAAACCACCTCCTTGACTTTAAACACTGAAAGCTAACTGCTTCAGTGGGAATCAAATTAAGCACATGCCAGTCTTAATAGGTGTGATTTTCTGTACAATTTCTTCCTCTCAAGAAGGACAAAACCTCTCCTGTAAGGTTGTATGTACCAGGCAGCAAGAAACTGTCATTACCTCCCTCCCCACCCTGAATCAAGAGCTTTAAACCCCCTCTTTTTTTGTAGGTAGCATCTTAACAAACCATGAGATGCTTAATTATCTCATTATGGCCACCACAGTGGGAAAAAGTGATGTCAGGGAAAGCCATGAGCCCCATAAGGATTACAAGGGGAACCTGAAAGGCTGGGCTGTGTAATTTCCAAGAGAAAGAAAGCCTCTAGTTGAAAATTGCTCATCTGAATCTGAAACCTTTAATTAAAGTATTAAACCCTTTCCTTCTTAAGGCTGTTTCTCTCTTCATCACAAGCCCAAATGATCTGCCCCAAGGCTTAGCACAGCAAATGGGTTTCCAGGGGTAAGTCCAGGGTTGGAGTGGCTCTGGGGCAGGTGTGGAGTTAATGGGTGCCTTGGGCAGCTCACTGGAGCAGAGAGCAGGCAGAAGTCAAAACACACCATGATAAATGGCTTTGTAGAAAAACTGAGAGCAAGCCAAAGCCTATAGAATCTAAGGAGAAACCCCAAATATATACATATATATGTATATATATAGCTTGGGTTGCATTGAAGAATCAGTTTATCATGAGGTCTCCCTGAACATGAACCTCCTCATCAGTCCTAGGCTGGGATCTCAGCAGGGATACATAACATTTTAGTTGCATGTCTCTATTATTTGCATTGTATGTCTATAGTAGTTTTCTTCTATGTTTATATGATTTTTCTCTATAACACTGCCAGAAGAGACACTGCCAGGAAAAGCTAATTTTGCCCCAAACCACTTCCCTGGGTGATTTTTGTTTCTTTGCTTGGTTGCTGGTCCTTTTCTTTCAGACCCTGCTCAAAGGATAAAGTGAATTAAGCTGAGCTGTCAGCTCTTCTTGCTCCTATTTTGTGTGTTACAAGACATGATCTCAGCAAAGCCCTTTTGCAGAGAGCTCACCTACAGGCTAGGGCATTGGAAAGAACTTTTCAATAGATATTAATTCCATTTAGACTGCAGGAAATCTGCCTGAATGTAAAGGAGAAGCTCCAGGGAGGAGCTATAAGATGTGGCCTAAAATCCCTGATCAAATTTATTGATCTTTGACAAAACACTTCAAGGAAAAAGGTTAAAAAAACCCAAACCCAACAAAGCACAAATAACAAACCAAGCAGATATGAAGAGCAAAAATCAGTTTACTTTAAAACCTCATGGCTAGCACAGCAAAGAGTCTGTGCTGATCAGCCAGAGTTGCTCCAATGTTTTTCTTCTTAGCCTGAAGAAAAATTAACCTCCTAAGCCTAAAGTGTCTTTGGGCTCAGCATGAGCAGCACCACTTTGGAAGTTAAGCCCATGGTGGAAAGAAAATGTATCAGTTCTATCAAACTCTGACAGTCACAAATGAACTCAGCTTTTAAGAGGGAGAAGAGTGTGAAATATTCCAGCAAGCACAGCAGTAAATACAATAAAAAAAACCTTCCCTGCTTCTATCTGATTCTACAGGTGATAAAGAAGTGGCTTCCTTAAAAATATAGATTATAGCTAACTCATGGGTTGGCATTTTGGAAGGGAAAAAATAAATGTCAGTTTGATCTTGTGAGAAGAGGAGATGAAAACTTTCTGGTAGAGATGAGCATTGTAACTGCTGCTGCTGCAGGCAGCTAGAGAGTGTTTGGAGTCCCTGTTTTACTGCCTTATGACCTGAAAGCCCACAGCAGAGAGTATTCTGATTAGAAGTCAATTTTTCCACTACTTCATAGAACTGTCAGAGTTGGAAGGGACCTTAAAGATCATCTAGTTCCAACCCCCCTGCCTGCCAAGGGACACCTCCCACTAGAGCAGGTTGCCCACAGCCCTATCCAGCCAGGCATGAAAGCTTCCAGGGATGGAGCTTCCACAACCTCCTCTATCCTGGATTGCAGGGAGATGTTTGAGGCTGGGATGTGACCACACTGCTGGATGTCACCTGGGAACACAGAGGCTACTGGCATGTGAACCTCTACCTGCAGAAGCAGCATTTGGACCTTGAGTGCTCCTAGGACCCAGAGAGGATCAGCACAAGCCCAAAGGAGGAGACACAGAGGATGGAGATGAATTGCTACAGGTTCCAAGATGAGTCAGTCACATCTAACCTTTTGCCACTGTATCCTCACCCATCTATTTTTCTCTGATGCTGCCAGCACCAGCAGTGTCCTCTCCTGCAGTGTGAATTTTGATACAACCTGTTGAAAAAGCTGAGTTTTCTGATATTTTTATGTCAGGAGTATTCAGCTCTTGCCCTGCTCACTCCAAGGCAGTGACTAGAATGTAGAAACTTGGCTTCTGCATTTATTTTACCCATACAGCACAGCTACATAAAACCAGATAGTCCTTGTTCTGTTGTGCCACCAGAAACATTCCTAGGAAGCACAGTCATAACACAGCAAAGCACAGGGAAAACATAATGCTTAGCAAGGAGGAACTGTGTGCAGATCCTGGAACTGATGGAAAATTGAATAAGAAATGGAAATAAATTCAATATATCACATCCTAGAGCACCTCCCTTATGAGGAGAGGCTGGGGGAGTTGGGGTTGTTCAGCCTGGAGAAGAGAAGGCTTCCAGGGGACCTTCTAGCAGCCTTTCAGTACCTAAAGGGGGTTAAAAGATAGAAGGGGAGAGACTTTTCAGCTGCTCAGACTGCAGCAGAACAAGGGGGAATGGATACAAGCTGAAGGAGGGGAGATTTAGACTAGAAGGAGGTTCTTTACCCAGAGGGTGGTGAGGCACTGGAACAGGTTGCCCAGAGAGGCTGTGGCTGCCCCACAGCCCTGGCAGTGTTCAAGGCCAGGCTGGATGTGGCCCTGGGCAACTTGGTCTAGTGTGTGGCATCCCTGCCCATGGCAGGGGGTTGGAACTAGATGATCTTTAAGGTCCCTTCCAACCTGGGCCATTCTGTGATCCTGTTTGCATTTCTTTTGGACAACTCCTATGTGATACTCACTCTGAAAACAGACAATTATTGCTTTTGCAGTTAGATTAAATTACAACAACAATTAACAGACAAGGAATGAAGCTCAGTGAGCTGAAGATTTGGGGATAGTCTCAAGAAACATAAACTCTGGTCTCTCCTTTTCAGCTATTGTCTGGTTCTCCCTGCTTAGGCAGCAGGAACTGCAGGGCCAGAGCATGTGGGGTTTGGGAACTGGCCACCAGACTCTGCCATTCCTCCCAGTTCATTCAGCAGCCACCCCACAGGCTCTGTTTGCACGCAACTAAAATCCCTCCCACCCTCAGGAGCTGGAGGTCATTATGCACTCCCCAAGCTTTGTCCAACCCTTCTGATGAGGGAAAAACTGCCAGAGATGATAAGCAAGCCATGCAGGGCTGTTCTTTGTGAAGACAACTATTGTCTGCCTCCAAAGCTGTTTGGCCTCAGACCTGATGCTGGGCTCAAAGCACAAGCCAAGAATGAAAGGTTTAGCATGGGAGCTGCTAATTCATCAGCCATGGATTAATCTTGCAAGCAGCCCATCACTGCCTGGTCCCCAAAAGATGATTTATGATTATCTGACAGGACTTTCTCTTTCTTATATAGGCCAACAATTTGCTCTAGAGGAAAGAACTCATGGAGGTTTTTATCATGTTGGACTCTTCTCTGGATAAAGAAAGAGGCCAGTGCCTTGTTCCCATGGCTTTATCAGAGAAAAACAATCCCAGAAGGGTTTGGGTTGGAAGGGACCTTTCAAGGTCATCTAGTCCAACCCCCTGCAGTCAGCAGGGACAGCTGCAACTAGAGCAGGTTGCTCACAGCCCCAAACGACCTGAGCTGGGATGGTTCCAGGGATGGGACATCTCCCACCTCTCTGGGCAACCTGGCACAGGCTCTCACCACCCTCAGCGGAAAACATTTCTTCCTCCTATATAGTCTAAATCTCCCTCTTTTAGTTTCAAACCATCAGCCCTTGTCCTGTCCCAACAGACTCTGCTATAAAGTCTGTCCCCATCGTTATTCTAAGCCCCTTTAAGTACTGAAAGACTGCAAGAAGGTCTGCCCAGAGCCTTCTCTTCTCCAGGCTGAACAACCCCAATTCTCTCTGCCTGTCCTCACAACAGAGTTTTTTCTTCACTCACATCCTTAAATGCACCAAGGCTGTGGTGGTTTGTTCCCAATACTACAGCATCCTCTCCAAAAAGGAACAAAGTAGAAAGTGGGGTGACCATAACTATGTTTCTAGAAAGCCAGTGAAGCTGGAGGAGCCCTAGGATACTCTTCCAGATACCATAAAGCAAATCCCACCTGGCAGCAGTCAGGACAGGGGGTGTTTGGAAAGCAGTAGCCAGGTCATTTGGTCAGAGGTCTCCAATTCCTTACCTCATGACTCATCCCAAACCTCCAGCAACAACCCATCTCACTCAAGAGACTAATTCTAGGCTTCCATGGGAGTCTGGCCCAGGAAAGGCTGGACCACAGCATCCCATCTCATCACAGAATAGTTTGGGTTGGAAGGGACCTTAAAGATCATCTAGTCCCAACCCCCTTTCCACAGAGGGAGGGACACCTTCCACTAGATCAGGTTGCTCAGAGCCCCAAACAACCTGGCCTTGAACACTACCAGGGATGAGGCATCCACAGCTTCTTTGGGCAACCTGTGTCAGCGCTTCACCACCCTCAGAGTGAAGAACTTCTTCCTAAACTCTATCTAAATCTACCCTCTTTCAGTTTAAAGCTGTTCCCCCTTGCCCTATCACTACCTGACCTTGTAAAAAGTCCCTCCCCAGCCTTTTTGTAGGCAAAGGGACTGGCAAATGCCATCACAGATGGGTTGCTACCCCAGGAGCCCATCACCCTTCTTTCACTAAAGCCTACAGCTGCCCAATTAGCCCAGAGACTCTTTACCTGAGCCAGGTCTTCACTTACAGGTACTGCAACCTCTCTGCTCCAATTAGATTGATTTATTTAGGAAAACTTTCTCCTTTTCTTTCCTATACACAAAAAAAATTAGAATTATAGAGTATAACAGAAGCACAAAGGAATACAAACACATTGTCCCTGGACACATTGAGTCATCATCTTAAACAGTCCCTGAAGAAAAGTTCTGGCAAGGTGCTGTGGTCCTTTCACTGAGACATCCATGGTTCCCTCCATGCAGGACCCAGCTTGAGCTGCTCACAAAACCCATGCTGGGAAAGCCTGCAGCACCTGCAGCTACATGGGGTTCTCCTCTCATGCTCTGCTGTGTTCTGCAGGGTCCTGTAATGGCATTACTGTCCCAGGGCCAAGAGTCTCCAGGTGAAAAGAGGGAGATCAGCCTGTGCAGATGGATCCACAACTTTGTATCCTGAAGCAGAAGAAAACGTGGGTTGAGTGAAATCATTTGTTTCCCAGCTCTGAGTCTCTGCTGTGTCTCAGGAAGGGTTCTCCAGCCCTGTCAGGACAAGACTCCTCAGCAAATGAATGTCCCAGTCCAAAGGCAGCTCTTGAAGATCCAAACGTCAGCTGAAACACTGAAGACATTTTTCACCCAGAAATTCATCAACAAGCCCTTTTTCTGACAAGGCTATCCCCTCTCTTTCCTCTCTACATGACCTGCTCACCACAAGCCTCAGCCATCTGGAAAAAAGCAGCTTAAAATGCAACTAATTGCAACAACAACTTTCCCTGCACCCTTGGATGTGGTAACTTAACAGTTACTCTGCTGAAATAAGAGCTTGAAACCTTGCACAGGATTCTACTCCTTCTACCCACTTTAAAAAGGACACAGGAGTTAGAATTTAAATGTCTTCTGACTTGATAGCCCTGGAAAATAATAACAAGAAGATTATGACTGAAACACAACAAAAGCCATTTTGGAAGAGTGATTTTTCCTTGATGAATACAGTTATTTTTTGCTTGTATGAAGGTTTTCTCAAATAGGAGCTTAATAAAATAGAGATTTGTCTACAGAAACCTACACAGAATATTGGCTGACAAGTTCAATTTGCTCTTTCCTTCAGTCCAGGAATACTCAAGTTGGGTATTTGTAAAGCAGATGCTTTAGAATACTATTTATGACATTTGGGGCAGGAAAAACTTTTGCTTGCCCAACTGATTCTTCCCCTCTGTCAGGGACTTGCATCTCCAACATGTTCTAGGTTCTTAGACAGTTTTGCTGCTTGGCTCTTTTTTGTCCAATCTGCTTTATGGCTCCATTATAATGCACAAAAAACCCCCCTTACATTATGCAAGTTTCTGTTTAGGGTTTGTTTTCTTTTCTTTTTAGCTTAAGAAAGTTGTATTTCTGTCATAAGCAAGGGAGAGCAGGTTGGAGGAGACAGAGAGCTAGAAAGGAAAGGCACCAGGTTATACAGCTTCCAATTTTCTTCAAACTCCAGAAACAAATGGAAAGCAAAGGCAAAGATCAGGCACTAGCTAGTAATTAGCAAGTAGGGGTGGCCAAACCCCTCTCATCTGAAGTAGTTAATAAACTACCCCAAAGGAACTGCTGGGGCTGCAGCCTGTTGGTGTCATGCTGCCTTTTTCCATAGCTTCCTCCAGAACACAGACACCTCATGGATGTGTGGATACATCAGAGGGGTTTTTCTCAAGGCAGCCTGAAGCAGCAGGTGCCCCAGGGGGCTGCTGTGCTGCAGGCTGCCCTGGGACACCCTCCCCACGGGCCAGCAGCTCCCTACAAGCCATCATCAAGGCAGTTAGCAGGGAAATCAGCAATTAAAGAGCTCCTCAGCAGGGATCCAGCTTAATTTTGGATGCTCGATTAAATCTGAAATTCTTCATAGGAATTCTTGTCAGCTCCACAGGCTGACACAAAGATCATCTTGTGTGTTTGGGAAGAGAAAAATAAAGAGGTTTCATTTAGAAACCCTGCAGAGGATGGTGGGGCTGCTGGGTGTCTCGCACGCCAGCCTGGTCCTCTTGTCTGGGAGTGGGATGAGGGCACATCCCTCTGGCCCTCCCTGTATCCCAGGCTCTCTCCTCGCACAAAACTGCTCTGAGGGCTGGAAGCTCTCTGCTGTGAGGCCAGGCTGAGAGAGTTGGGATGGTTCAGCCTGCAGAAGAGAAGGCTCCAGGGAGACCTCACTGCAGCCTTGCGGTACTTAAAGAGGGACTATAAAAAAGATGGGGATTGAGTTTTTAATAGGACTTGTTGGGACAGGACAAGGGGTGATGGTTTGAAACCAAAAGAGAGATTCAGACTAGGTAGAAGGAAGAAATTTTTACTCTGAAGGTGGTGAGAGCCTGGCCCAGGTTGCCCAGAAAGGTGGCAAAAGTTCCATCCCTGGAACCATTCCAGCTCAGGTTGTCTGGGGACCAGAGCAACCTGACCTAGGTGGAGATATACCTGCTGACTGCAGTGAGGTTAGACTAGATGACTTTTAGCAGTCCCTTCCAACTCAAAACATGTTGTGATTCTATAATTTTTCTGATCTCTGGAAAGTTCAAGCTGAAAACCCATCACTTACCTCCCCAAACCCACCCGGAGAAGAACCATGGCTGGCAGAAGCCTGGCATCCAGCATGGACCCCTCAGCTGCACAACCCGGCCGTGAAATGGTGAGAAAAGACCCTGGACATCCACAGAGCAGTAGGTTAAAGCCCTCCCAAGATTTTGTCGGGGAGAGATGGTGTGAGAAGGGAGGGAAAGCAGCACCCACTGCCAGACGCAACGGCTCCGCTCAGCTCCCAGCACGCTCCGATCCCCACTCCCTTCCTGCTGCACCTCCTTGTATTTATAGCTTCTCTATAGAACCGTACACTTACACCTTACAAAACTATGCCTCTCTCGTAGCTTAGTGCATCTCGGGCTGCCCAGGGAGGTACAGTCATGCCCGGGCCCCGTAGATGGGAGTATCAGCACCGGGGGCACCCCGCAGCCCCCCGGCACCCTCGGCTGTGCCAGCCTCGGCTCTTCTCTTCCTCCTCCTCCTAAAATTGCCGTTATCGAACATCTTCTCACAGTTGGGATCGAGGGTCCAGTAGTTACCTTTACCTGTGGAGAGAAGAAGTCTCCTAAGCATCATCCACCTCCAGGGTGGGGAAGGGTGAAGAGCAGCTCCGTGCCCTTCCTAAACCCTCCATCCCCGTCCCCTTTACCTGGGTCATCCTCATCCCGAGGGACCTTCTTGAAGCAGTCGTTGAGGGAAAGGTTGTGGCGGATGGAATTCTGCCAACCCGCTTTACTTCTCTTGTAGAAAGGGAAGTTTTCGGCCACGTACTGGTAGATCTGGCTGAGGGTCCGCCGCCGGCCCGGAGCGCTGTGGATAGCCATGGCGATCAAAGCCGAGTAGGAGTAAGGAGGTCTAGCCGGTCGCAGGCACTCCTGCTGAGGGGCTAGAGCTGCCCAGCCCCGTTCCGAGCCCACGGGGCCGCAGCCAGCCGCTGGGAGGAAGGGACCTGCGGGCAGGTAAGCCGCGGCGGGGCCGCGGAGCCACAGGTAGGGGTTAACCGTGGCTTGGGTTTGGGGCTGACCCTGGCCCGGTGAGTACATCCCGGGACACGCCGCCGCCTCCAGCAGCTCCTGGGCATGGGGGGGCGCTTCGGCGAGCGGCCCGAAGGCCTGCATGCTCCGGCGGCTCCGCGCCCCTCCGCGCCCGCCCTGTTAAATAGCGCCTGGGAACTCTGCCTGANCTCTCCCTCTTTCTTTCTCCCTCCTTCCTCCCATTCCTTCCTCCTTATCTCTTTCCTTCTCTCCCCCATCCTTCCTTTTCTCTTTCCTCCCTTCCCTCCCTCCCTCCTTAAACCCCAACAATCTACACTCAGTACATACCTGGTAAGCTCCAAGCCCCCGTAGGAGACATCATCACTGCTCCACACACAAGGAAAGTTTCCTGAACAAACAATGAGAATTTAGGAAGAGCTGAGAATTTGCGGTGCTGAGAGGCACCAGCTGCTACCACCTTCAGCCCCAGGGCTCTTAGCCTTTCCTCCTGCCAGAGATGCTCCAGTGCCCTCAGCATCTTCCTAGCCTCTGCTGGACTCTCTCCAGTAGTTCCTTGTCTCCCTTCAACTGAGGAGCTCAGAAATTGACACAATACTCCCGATATAGCCTCAAAAATCCAGATGTGCCCTTTAATACTCTCTGTGGTCTTTAATACCCTCTAAGAGCCACCCCAGACCTGCTCCTTGGCTGTCCCCATCAGCTGTGCTGATGGCAACACAGCTTTGTTGGTGGCCACTGCCCTGGCCCTTTGCTGGCTCATGACAACGTGCAAGGAAAGGTTTGGTGGTGCAGCAAAGCACAGTTGTTTACCCAAGCTTGTGGAAAATACTTAAGGAAAACAAGCCATATGCATTTACATCTTCAGTGGGTGGGGAAAAAACCCTAAGCATTCAAGACTGGAAAACCATTATCCTCCTAATGTTTAAGTTTGCACTGAATATTCCTACATGCACCTTGCCAAATTAGAACTAGCTGGTTCATCTTACTAAGGTAGGCATCTGAACACCAGTTACTTCAGGCATATTTTTAGGTCTGTCTTCAAATCTCAGAAGTGTGAGGGGCATTATTTTTTCTTCCATTTCAGTGAAATTAGTTCAGGAAACAAGCTGACCTCAAACATTAAACTGGAAGTGATGTGATTTCCCTACACTTATTGATCCTGCAGAGACATCCAGTAGCAAATTGACCTCTGGGTATCACCAGCATGGTTGGTGCTGGTTCTTAGACAAACTGTTTTGTTCTCCACACTGGTCCCCTTGCTGCCTACCTGTGTGTCTGCTGAAACTACAGCTGCAGGGAAAGGTGTGATGGGTGTCAGGGTAGAGCAGACCCACAGAGAGATGTTATTTGTGTTAAGTCTGGTGCCTGGTGGCAAGCTTCACCCTGGGATGGCTGAATTTTCATGTGTTGTAGACATCTACCATGTAAACAGGAGAATTTATTTGCTATCTTTTCTAAATGTACACATTTACCAGGCTACAGAGAGCTCATTAAGTTCTCCCCTTCTCCACTGAGGTGACACCAGAGGACATGAAAATACTTCTTTCCTAATATATTTGTCAATGCTGACTTCTTTTTGCTCTGCAGAAGCCCTGGTGAGCACCTGAACATAACTTACAGTATCCTAACCCATGGGAAAAATACTCCTTGTTTGGTAACATCGAGATTTTCACCACTTTCCTTCCTTTCAAAGCATTTCATCTGCCTTCACAAGGTGAGGAACGTGTCCTGGAGACATGGCTAAAGGGCAACCATCTCTGCCACAGCTCTTGCAGTTCTCATACAGGTTAGAAACGCTTGAGGTGGCTCAACCAGACTGTTCCCAGCAGCTTCTCTTTCTTGCCACCACGTCCTTCCACACCCGACCGTGACCAGAGACACCCGTGTGCCCAGGTACAGTGGGCAGGGAGGGCGACTTCTCTGCAAAAACTGGGTTTGAAGCTCAAGAGCTGCAGCTGAGTGATCCCAAAGCTGCCTGGTGCCTCCCTGCCAGGGCAAAGCCAGCAGCTTTGGCTAACTGTGGGATGCCGATGCCATCTAGTGGTGCCTGCTCTGCGGAGCCCAGCGGTGGCCCGGAACGGAGCAGAGAATCACAACATGATTTGGGTTGGAAAGGACCTTTCAAGGTCATCTAGTCCAACCCCCCTGGAAATCTCCAACTAGAGCAGGTTGTTCAGAGCCCCAAACAACCTGAGCTGGGATGGTTCATCTCCCACCTCTACAAGCAACCTGTGTCAGGGTCTCACCACCCTCAGTGGAAAACATTTCTTCCTTCTCTCTAGTCTAAAATCTCCCTTTTTTTAGTTTCAAACCATCAGCTCTTGTGCTGTCCCAGCATACCCTGCTATAAAGTCTGTCCCCAGCTTTCTTCCAGGCTCCTTTAAGTACTGCAAGGCTGTAAAGTCATTTCCAACTACTCTGCTCCATTTCTTGTTAAAAGCATGATGGCATGGCTCTATCCACATGGCAACACACAGCAAGTATTCTTGGGGAAGTCCAGCCAGAAACCTGACTTTGGTCATCCTTGGGATAGTACTTAAGGTGTAGCTACTATCCCTTGGTGTCATTTGTGGTTGGTAGTTAAACCATAGCCACAGCAGTAGGTTGTGGTTGTCTTCCAGCTGCATGGTTAACCTTTTATATGGTTAGTATTTTAGTGCCTTGCTCTATCAAGGAGGTGAATTAAAAGGTCACAAGCAGCTGAAGCCAGACAACACCTCCAAACCAGCCTGTTAGAGCAACCACTTCAAAGAAACAGGGCAAAAGGCAGAAGAGGAGCAGCACTCTTTTGGAATTCAATGAAAAGTTCAATGTAAAAGGAAGAAGTTGCTTCAAAACTGAGAATGGACTGGGCCAGTGCCAGGGGTTTTCCAAGTTTCCTTCCCAAATGTCTTGAAAACCACTCCACACTCCAAAACAGCAGCAGTAAAGAAGGTGACTCCCCAAAACACCTGAGATCCTAGATTATTTATCACTGCCAGGCAATACTGAGCCCCTAGAGTTGCTGAAAATGGCCCAGCAAAGACTCTGCACAACAACCAGAGGTTAGGAATTTGGGGCAGAACAATTCCTCCTCTTGGCACCAGCTCTTACCCCCATGGCTTTTGGTGATGGTCAAGGGATCAGCTCCTCTGCATCAAGTGGGAATAAATGCCTCATTTATTCCTCTACTCAAAATAGTTAAGAGAAACCTCCAGGGGAGGTGTCTGCAGGGGCTGCTTGGGAGAGTTAAATCATTCCCTTCAACAAGCTTTGGATACCTTTTCTTTTTTGGATGCTTTTGTGGCAAAGCTGATTTGAAATGTGGTGGTTTGCACCAAAAACATCAGTCTGTGATTTCTCCTGCCATGCCAGATTTAGAATAAACTCCACTCCTTTCAAGTGAAACAGTAGAAACTGAAACATAAAGACACAGGGAGGAAGAAGAAACAAGCCAGCTAATGTGAAGTACCCAGAGTTTATCAAACCAGAAAGAAATACAGCAAATATCATGAGTAGTAACCCAAATGGGATTGTGAATTCAACACAACTGGGCTCATTTGGCACAACAACTATTAGCTCACAAATGGCCATTTTTCAGGTCAATCAAGCTTGAGCCAATTAGTCTGTGGCAATAAACTAAATTAACTCTAAAATTAGAATTCAAATAATCTCAGCAATTATGGTTTAATCTTGAAATGTGTCTCTTCAAAAGAGGACAATAAGACAAAAAAAACCCACTGAAGTTTGCCATCTTTAAATGACACAGAATCCCAGCATGGTAGGGGTTGGAAGGGACCTCTGGAGATCATCTAGTCCAACCATCTGCTAAAGAGTGTCATCTACAGCTGGGCTTGGAATCTCTCCCCACAAGGAGACTCCACAGCCTCTCTGTGAGGCTCCAACACCCTCACACCAAACAACTTTCTCCTCCTGCTGCTCAGCTGGAACCTCCTGGGTTGCAGTTGGTGCCCAGTGCCCCTTGGCCTGTCCCTGGGCACCACTGAGCAGAGGCTGGTCCCAACCTCTTGCCCCCAGCCTTCAGCTCTTGCTCAGCATTGAGCAGCTCCCCTCTGGGGCTGCTCTTCTCCAGGCTCAGCAGCCCCAGAGCTCTCAGCCTTTCCTCCTGCCAGAGATGCTCCAGTGCCCTCAGCATCTTCCTAGCCTCTGCTGGACTCTCTCCAGCAGTTCCTTGTGTCTTTTCACCTGGGGAGCCCAGAACTGGACACAGTGCTCCAGCTGTGAACACTATATACACTATATTCTAATTTATTCTAATTTCTAGACTCTAACAGATCAGTCAATCCTTTTTCATGACCATTTGTTTTGAAGGGCTTTATTTTATTTTAACCTTTCTGAAGTTCACCAAAACCATAGAAATTATCTCTTACAAACTGATATGTTGCATGTGCAAACTGCTGCTTTTATATACAAAACAGAGTGCAGTTTTGCTCCTGAGTAGAAGACTTTAGGAATAAGCAGAAAGAATAAATTATAAATAAAATATACCTAAGTGCTAAAGAATAAGCACAAAGTAGCATTAATATCCTCACAACATAATACAATCATAGATGTCTTCATTAAGTTATTTCAGCCTCCCTCAGACTTCAGCAAGTCTGATTTTTTTCCCTTCCTATTAAAAGGATCTGAGCTCAAGAGCTGAAATTCATTTACTGAAAAATAAATATAGTGGAAAAATAAATTCCCTGGAGCATTGTTAAGGAGAAAACATGGTCAGGATAACCCAAATACCTCTACTTAGCTTGTATCTGGGGCTAAACTGTAACAATTGTTCCATCACCCAGGGAGCAATCCCCAGCAGAGAAGGGGGAGCAGGAAAAGGGGAGAAGACCCCTCCTCCCCCAGGTTAAAATTAAACTGGATTTAATAAAACAGCTAATATAAAGCATATAAAGTTATACTCAGCCCAGCTAGGGTACAGCAGTCCTCAGAAGAAGGAAAAGCAGCATGAGAAACTCAAGCCAAATGCTCTCTTGTCTTCATCATCTTCCCCTCTTATACTGAGTGGGATGTTTCTGGTCTGGGATACACCTGTAGCTAACTCAGCTCAGCTGCTCTGGCTGACTCCAAGCTGCTAACAGCCTATAGTTGGAAGATAATGCTGTCCCAGTAAAACCAGGACACCCACTAGTAAGCTAAATGTGGGAAGGGCTCTAGGAGGCAGCTCTCTGGATGCTCCAGCCAAGCTCTGCTTGCCTTCCCCTAGGAGGGTATGAAATATCTGCCAGGAAAATCCATCTCAAAAAGAGAAGTGGAGAATACATTTGTTTATTTGTCTTCTTTTGCCTATTCAATATGTATTTCTTCTAGCCTAAAGATTTGTGGTTTGTAGTCAATTCTTTGTGGTCATATATATTCTGTGGATGCAGGATGTTTTTCAGGCCACCTGTTGTAGACTGGTTTAACATGCTACTGGGGCTATGTTTCACCTGTAACTCAAAAAAGAGAACCAAAACACCCCAAAAAATAAGCCCTAAAATGAAAAACAAACCTCCCAAATAAATGTTGATTAATGCCTTTCAGAAATAGCTAAAATAACTTGTTTTCAGACACATCAGGATTCCTTTTTTCCCCCCAACTCTCATAGTTCATGACCTGCTAGACCTAGAAAACATGGAATAAAAAGAAAGGTTCTAGAAAAAGGATATCAAATATTTTCAGGTTCCTCACCTTATCTTTCTATTTCCTCTGTTATTGCCTATTTTTCAGTTCATTGGGGATCTGCTGTGGGAGAGGCTCTTACAGTTTGCTGGTGTTCACTGCCACTGATATGAACTGTCTCTGTTGAATGCTGGGGTTTGGGGGGTGGGACATCTGCTTTTGATTGAGAGAAAATGTAAAGAAATAGCATTTGATGGATTTGATGCAGATAAATCCATTAATGCTAAGTAAAGAAGCTGCTTGTTGATGAATGTGGCCCAAAGAACAGTGTAAATCTTTCCCACATCAGCACCTGAATGTAAAACTGGTTTCAGTGGGAGGTGCTGGGTGGCTGTGGCCATAGGACACCTGAGGTGCTTGTCAGTGAAAGGATCTCTGCAGAGTTAGTAACAACTCCACATTTGTCACAAAACTCCCAGCCACCTCTCCTGAACAGCTGGTGTCACTGTGCCCCTGTCTTGGTGGCTCTGCCCAGAGGGAAATGATCCAGAGCATGCAGGACCAGAGAGCATCATGTTTATGATGCTTAGAGATGTGAATGCTCCCATCTAGCTCCATATCTATGGCTATAGACATGCTTCTAGAGAACCATGGAATCATTTGGCTTGCAAGAGACCATTAAGATCATCAAGTCCAACTGTTAACCTAGAAACTTACTTGAAGACTGTGAGGTGCCATGGTTCTGGGCATTTTGTCAAGGAGAGCTCTAAAAACATCACCCAGTTAACATCTCCTCTGCTACTCCTCCCCTAGGCTAAACAGAGTCATCTCAAACCTTGGGTGTCCTGCAGCAAGGACAGTCAGTGCTCCAGGAGCATCATCTGCTAGTGCAACAGATCCCAGATGAAGCTCTAATTGATTACTGAGGGCTGGTGGTTTGGTTTGCTTTTTCCATTCATGAGAAGCAGGCTATTCATCCCTGCAAACCCCATGTTTAATGGACAGACATTGCAGAGAATGTCTCCTGGAGGACCTGCTTTGTTTTTGGAAGTCTTGATGAGTGTTTACATTATGCTCTGTGATTTATTTTCAGATTGGCTGAAGCTTACTAGGCTGGACTGTGGACAAAACCCATTTGTTTCCCCAGCCAGGAAGCCCATCTATCAAAGAGTGGAAGAAGGAGACAGGTTGCCAGCTGGGAGGCCAGAAGCTGGGCAGCATGGAGAGCTGGAGGTCTGCTCAGCCAGGGATGCCAGCTTCTCCAGCTTTCTGATTTCCACCCAAATTTTAGCAAAGGAATGGGAAAAAACTCTTTTTGGTGCTGTTATATACACAGTACTCACCTCATTCCTGCTGAGGAGGTACAAGGAGGAATAGGCTATGGTTATCCAAGCCTCACTGGGCCAGGTTGCCCAGAGAGGTGGGAGATGTCCCATCCCTGGAACCATCCCAGCTCAGACTGTCTGGGGCTGTGAGCAACCTGCTCTAGTTGGAGATGTCCCTGCTGTCTGCAGGGGGTTGAACTAGCTGACCTTTAAGGTTCCCTTCCAAGCCAAAGCATCCTCTGATTCTAACTAAGGCTGGAGCATCCTTGGCTCTCACCCCTTTTCTGCCAAGCTGCTCACCATCTGCTGGCAGGGGCTGGCCAGAAGTTTGCATAATCTGCTGAAGGACAACAGAGAGACACTGACAGCAGAGCTCAGTCCTTACACCACTCCTCTGGCTGGTAGCCACTCTTTGGAAACACCTCTCTGGTCACTGGGAGGAAAAGGTGTTGAGAGCTGAGTGTTGGAGGCTCTTGGCTTCCTTCTTGGGCAGCTTGAGCTGTAAGATGGGAAGGAGAGTTTCATCTGCTGCTGCTTGTTGATGGTTCTTTGAAGTCCACTTCCCTAAGTATCCCTCAACTGAACTGACTGCCTCTGGCAGCTATTTCAAACCCAAAGTCACCTCTTTTCTCCAGACTGGCTCCAATTCCATGAGAGTTTTACTGATCACCTGAGACCTCCCCCAAAAACCTCTGTTTGAGAGTGTTTTGCACTTTCAACTGCTCCCCTTTAATTCTCCATTTTCTCAGCAAACCCACAGCTGAAAGAGAATCTAACCTCATGTGATTGACATTCATAGAGCATTCTTATTATGGGTAAGCTCATGACCTTCTGCTAGTGACTGCCTTCTGTTTAATAGAGTCAAAGTGGGATTTGTTTCCATGCCAAACTGAACAAAGTGACCCTGCACAAAGCCCAGATGAAAGGAGAATTCTGCCAGAGCAGTTTGCTTTTGGTTTGCAGCCTCTCAACAGCTTATTCCTGCCCAAGCCATGCACAGGGGGAGGAGCTGAAAGTAGAAAACCTGTTACAAGGAAACTACTATGATGATACTGTAGAAGTATTTATGGGACAGAGAGGTATCTTACAGCAAAGTGATCTAGAAAAGAGAAGGTTTGCAGCCAGTTTTGGAGTGTCCAGTACTGCTAATGTGCTCCTGATGTATTAACATTAGAAATCATCCTCTAGGTGAAGCACCTTAACCATCATGACCAAACTGAGTCTTTTAACTCTTCATTACATTTTATCCCGACTCTGAATTGGTTAACAACACCAAAAAAAGGCCTTTCCTCTACCAGCCTTTCCTTTGTAGACACCTTATCATTCACTGCACTGCAAAACTACCCATAAAAATAATCAACACCCAACAATCCCAGGGAGCAGAGCATCTTGATTTGATGCATGTTGCAATGCAGGATTCCTGCAAAGGAGCCAGTGGTGCAAAACCAACTGGAAATCATATTCCTGGGTCAGCAAGGCCCTGATGTCCCTTGGACAAGGGAGTCTGTGCCTGTGCTTTATAGCACATCAGCTTTATTTATTTTAGATTGTGTTTGGCTGTAAGTGTAACTGCTAGCAAACTGCAGGGTGAATTTTTCACTGAGGTATTTTTTTCTTTCCACAGAAAAGGAGTCAAGGACATTACCTCTGAGAAAAATGTTTGTGCAGCAGGTGCAATATGTTTGTGGTGTTACACAAAGCTCAAATTTTCCCTCCCAAGCTCCCCAAAGGTTGTTTTTTCTCCTTCAGAGCACCACCTTCCCTTCTCCACAGTGACCAATTAATGCTCTTCTCACCCATCTTGGTACCAGTAATTTGTTAATTACTGAGGGAGGGCTGAGTACAACAGAGAGGGACATCATGGGGTGGTGGGATGGGTGACTCCTGTCCTGCTGCTCAGCTTCTGCTCCTTGAGCTTGTACCAGTCACTAGTTCCCAATGCAAAGTCACAGCTCCCCCATCCCATCAGCTTTAACAGAGAGCAGCCCTGCAGAGAAGGACCTGGGGGTGCTGGTGGGTGAAAAGCTTGACATGAGCCAACAATGTGTGCTCAGAGCCCTGAAGGCTAACCAAATCCTGGGCTGCATCAAAAGAAGCATGGCCAGAAGGTCAAGGATGGTGATTCTGTCCCTCTCCTCTGCTCTGGGGAGACCTCACCTGCAGTGCTGGGGGCAGCTCTGGAGTCCTCAGCACAGCAGAGACATGGACCTGGGGGAGCAGGGCCAGAGGAGGCCACAAAGATGATCAGACAGTTGGAAGCCCTCTGCTGTAAGGACAGGCTGAGAGAGTTGGGGTTGTTCAGCCTGGAGAAGAGAAGGCTCCAGGGAGACCTCACTGCAGCCTTGCAGGACTTAAAGGGAACTATCAGAAAGATGGGGACAGACTTCTGAGCAGGACCTGTTGGGACAGGACAAGGGCTGATGGTTTGAAACTAAAAGAGGAGAGATTTAGACTAGATAGAAGGAAGAAATGTTTTCCACTGAGGGTGGTGAGAGCCTGTGCCAGGTTGCCCAGAGAGGTGGGAGATGTCCCATCCCTGCAACCATCCCAGCTCAGGTTGTCTGGGGCTGTGAGCAACCTGCTCTAGTTGGAGATGTCCCTGCTGACTGCAGGGGGTTGGACTAGATGACCTTTAAGGGTCCCTTCCAGCTCTAACCTTTCTATGATGCTATGATTCTATGCTTTGGTTCAGCCAATTAGGCCATTTGCCTTCAGATCTCAGCTGTATAAATTGATGTCATTAATAGTTACAACCACACTGGATTAATTGCCTGTAAAGTCAATTTGAGACCTTGGCTAGAAGCACTGCTGCTATTAATTAGTGTAATGGATATTATGTTAAACATCAGTTCATACATTTATTTGGGAAAAAAAACCCCAAACTTTTGGAATCAAAAGGACTGAACCTGCCCCTGGGCTGTTTAATGATTTTATTGCCCTTCAGTGGAAAGGTGATGCCTCAGCCCCAGCTTTCCCCTCACACCACAACCTCTCTAAGCCCATGGCCATGGCAGAAGTGGGATTCAGTGACTCACAGAAGTCAGAGACACAAAGCAGCATGGTTCACTTGATCATTTCTATTTCTAAACTCTTTTTGATTGGGATGCTTTCATGGTGTTCTCATGAGATATGATGAATTTGCTGCTGTGAAGGAGTCAAGATGAGGCTGAATTCAGCAAGCTGGGACTGAACTGAGGAAATTGTCCCATGGAAAAGTATGGAGCTTGTTAGAAGTCTGAACTACTTGACAAGCAGTTTTCTTCCCATAAGGAGAAGGCTTCTAACCAAGGAAATTCAACCCAGAGAGCTCAATTCCTCCCTGCTCATATTTACTGACTCCAGTGACACTGTGCCAGGAAGGTGCCAAAGTGCCACAACACAGCAGGAACAGAAAACAAATGAAGGTTGTTTCTGAGGATGGGTTGCAAGTGATCTTCATCATTGCTGGAATGTGAGCTAGAAAACTGAAGAACTACATGGAAATAACAGCAGAAATAGAAATATGGCCTTAAAAAGACATTACCTCAGGAGAGAAATTGCAATGGCAGTCCTTAGAGGAACTGATACCTAGAGTTTTTTCACCAAATGACCAGGGCAAATGAAAACCTGGCCACTGCAGCTAAAAAAAGGAGAAAACATTTATTGCTGTGCTAACAGAACCCCTCCTTCAACACTGGCATTTCCAAGCCAGGCTGGGAAAGCAGCTCCCATTCTATGCTGGGTACATTGGCTGACTTTCTTGCCAGTAAAAGTCAGCCAGCAGCTTGTAATTATCCTGAATATCTTCCTGGAACCTGGCTGCCATAAATGGTGCCATCTTTGGAGCAATATATCAGGGGTCTGCCTTGCTCCAGTTATTACACTAATATATCATTAGAGCAAACAGCTTGCTTTGGTGATGGATGGGTGTAGTGCAGTGGGAGAGCTCCAGCTCACTTGGGTAATGTATGATGCTCTCCTGCTGATGGATGGGATGGTGCATCATGGAGAAGAGCCTCTTGGGTGATGCATCCCCCCCAGAGAGCATCAACAAGCCAGGGATGATGCTTATTTGCTTGGAAAGATGAAGGGATGCTTTCCATTCCTGACAGGGGAGGCATGAGGGGGTCCTTGGCCAGGCCCTCAGTGCTTCTGAGCTTCAGGTGATGTCCTCCAAGAGCTATGGGGTCTACCAGGGAGTGAAGGCATGTGGCTGGTGCTGGTTGCCTGGAGAAAACTAAATGAAGGGGAGAAAACTTCCTGGCTTTTCAGCACCAAGAAACTCAGGGACAGTCTGCTACACACACATGTAACCTGTGAAAATATGTGAGATCATGAATCATAGCTAAAAACCCCCAAACCTCTCTCATTTTATATGAGATATGGAATGAAAGCAAACTTCTCAAACACTTATTCTGCAGCCTCTTACTGCATGTATTCTGGATGCTCAATCCATGGGCCAGACCCACTTGCTCCAAGGATTAGTCAACTGTGTTACTCAATGTGATGTGAAGCTTTTCTGTTAGTAACCATTAACTAGTTTCCATGTTTTGGTAGCAGGTCCATGGTGATGTTCACTGGCCTTCTCTTTTCCTAGTTGTGTCAGAGTGCTTTGGGGTGGGAAATGTGCCAGTCAACACATGAACAGGGAAAAGCATATCTTTACACCCTAAAAAACCTACAAATACCTTAATTGGTTGGGTTTTGTTTGTCCCAAAGTTTGGAGAACAAAATGCAACTCCTAAACAAACCCAACCCCAAGTTACAAACCAACCCATCCTGGATGCTCTTCATCTTTCCTTCTCACACACCACAACCCAAACCATCACCCCCCCCCTTATCCAAAACATACAGACTGGCAGAGCACAACCTCAGCTCAGCTCAAGACCAAAAAGGAAATGATGTGCATGCAATGACTCAGTACAAATGATTTACCTCCAGTTCTTCTCCCAGTTTTAATTACTCTGCTTGTCACCTCTACAACACTGAAATTCTCCAAGGACACACAGAGGTTCTGTTTGTCTCCTGCCATGATACCAGCTCTGTGAACTCCCAAACTGTGAAAACATTCCAAATCATCAACAATCCCTTCCAAAGTTTAAGCCTCCTATAAACCTGATGATCAAACCTGTAATAAAGCAATCAGTGTGCTCTCTAATTTGGTGTGGTTTGCAGACATTCACCTGACCTCTACCTGGTCTCTCTGCTAGCCTCCAGCAGGAGGATGCTGTATTCCAGCCATTATATGGATGGAAATTAAATTAAAGAGTGGGTGGAATAGTGAATGAGATTTACTAAGTTAAACAAAGCATGGAAATTGAACTCTACATATTATGCATAACCTTTCCCATGCTGACCTACTCAGCTGCTAAATGCACTTTGGGGTGGCAGCATCAAGTGACAGGACTAGCATCTGCCACACACTTCTCTTTTATCAACTGAATAACATGATCCTTTCATAATCTTTGCTGACCCTACTTTGTTATCCTTTAACCCAGGCTGGTTTCTCAGCCAACCTAAACCAGGCAGTGCCTTCAGTACCCAGCACCAAAGACTATGGGATATCACCTCCATGCATGCAAACCCAAGCCTTTGTTAACAAGGGAATGATTTTATTCCCTGCCAAGGTTTTGGCACAGTTAGCATAAAATCAGATCATTTCTCCTTCCCTCTGCTTCCAGAGAAGGTGCCCACTGGCTTTGGCCCCAAGCCTGACAGTTTCAGCTTTGCCTTCATGCACAGTTGGGTTGGCACTGCTGCTCCTTGCCTGCCCTTTGCTTTTTGACTCCTTTGCAGTGTCCTTCTTCTCCTTCTGCCCATCCTGCAGCCTGGGCTGGGCTTGCTGCAGCATGTCCCATGCCTGCTGCCTGCCTGCAGCACCACTCATAGAATTATAAGATCATTAAGGTTGGAAGAGAGCTCTAAGATCATCAAGTCCAACCATCAACCTATCACCACCATGCCACTAACCCATGGACCTCAGCACCACATCTAGATGTTTTCTGAACCTCTCCAGGGATGATGATTCCACCACTGCCCTGGGCAGCCTGGGCCAATGTCTAGCAACTCTATCTGTGAAAACAAAATTCTTAATATCCCATTTAAACCTCCCCTGGTGCAACTTGTCCTATCACACAGGAGAAGAGACCAACCCCCACCTCCCTACCACCTCCATAGAGAGAGATAAGGTCTCCCAGAAAGAAAGATGGGGACAGTGTTTTTAACAGGTCCTGTTGGGAAAGGACAAGAGGTGATGGTTTGAAACTAAAAGAGAGAGATTAAGGCTAGATAGAAGGAAGAAATGTTTTCCACTGGGGATGCTGAGAGCCTGGCCCAGGTTGCCCAGAGAGGTGGGAGATGTCCCATCCCTGCAACCATCCCAGCTCAGGTTGTTTGGGGCTGTGAGCAACCTGTTCTAGTTGCAGATGTCCCTGCTGACTGCAGGGGGTTGGGCTAAATGACCTTGAAAGGTCCCTTCCAACCCAAACCATTCCATGATTCCAAGTCACAGCTATGGCTCTTTGCCTCTGTGCCATAACTCTCCCAGGGCTGCAGCACCTGCAGCATCAAGGCATGAGGAGGAGATGTTTGGTGCAGCCAACACCAAAGCTACAACATGAGGGAGGAGAAGAAGGCTATGAAAACACATACATCATAGAAGGGTTTGGGTTGGAAGGGACTTGTAAAGGTTCACACACACATGGTGGTTAACCACCTGAAGATCCACAATCAAAGAAGAAGAGAAATTAGGCACCAAGGAAAGAATAAGATGATATTGGTCAGCATGGAAAAGCAGGAATTATTTATTGGCACCCCAGAAGATAAATGCTAAGGGGAGAGTTAGAGGACAGCAAGGTGACTTTGCAGCAGAGAACAAAGCTTGCCTAAGTGTATTAGGCATCAGCAGCCCCAGCCAGCACCGTTCACTGGATGAGTGCTGGTGCCACAGCTCTGTGCTGTGAAAGACATGAGAGGGAGATGGATAGATTGGGCCAGAGAGGCCTTCAGATGAAGATATATCATTCAGGTTTGCTATGTATACAAGGGGAAAACAGCTCACATCTTCAGGGTGGGGAGACACAGGCTGTCCAACTAAGAAAAGGCAGTACCACAGCATCACAGAGTGGTAGGGGTTGGAAGGGACCTCTGGGGATCATCCAGTCCAACCCCCCTGATAAAGCAGGGTCACCCACAGCAGCTTGCCCAGCATCACCTCCAGCTGGGCTTGGAATCTCTCCACAGAAGGAGACTCCACAGCCTCTCTGGGCAGCCTGGGCCAGGGCTCCAACACCCTCACAGAAAAGAAGTTCCTCCTGATGTTTAGCTGGAACTTCCTATGTTCCAGTTTGTGCCCAGTGCCCCTTGTCCTGTCCCTGGGCACCACTGACCAAAGCCTGGCCCCATCCTCCTGCCCCCCACCCATGAAGTATTGACAAGCATTGATCAGATCCCTCCTCAGGCTTCTCTTCTCCAGGCTAATCATCCCCAGGGCTCTCAGCCTTTCCCCATAGCAGAGATGTTCAAGTTTCCTAATCATTTCTGTAACCCTTTTCTGTTCCCTCTCCAGAAGTTCCCTGTCCCTCTTGAACAGGGGAGCCCAGAACTGGACCCAGGGCTCCAGCTGTGACCTCACTAGGGCAGAGTAGAGGGAGAGAAGAACCTCCCTCAACCTGCTGGCCACACTCTTCTTGGTACACCCCAGTAGGATTTTAAATGGTTGCAATGAAGATTAGATTGGACTGGGAAAGCCAAGGCCAACATGCTGGGATTCTGGGATTCTCTAATTTATCCTGTGGAAGTGTAGGGTAATGGTTTGGTTCTCTCTGAGATGCTGGGAGTACTTAGGTCATGCTCTGAATTTATAGGCAGAGCTTGGAGTATCACCCCTAGTCTTCTGTGCCTCATTTCAGTGTTGTACTTAGGAACCACAGTGTAACTCCTGGTTTTTAATTCCTCTCCAGTTCTTCTGGGCTTTCAAAACAAATTGGTGGTTAATAGAACTTGCAGAGCATAATATTGGAACTTTGAGCATTCCATTCCTTCAACATCTGCTCCAAGGCAGAGTGACCTCTGCTTGATAGCAATACCTACAGCACTGGGAGCCTGAAGGTTAAAACACATTGTCTCAAGGCTGCAGTTTGTTTGACTCTGTCCTATTTTGTTGCTTATAAGAAGATACCCTAGAAGTGGTGAAGTGTTTGCTTATGCAGGGTAATTAAGTTGCACAAAGTGTCTTCCTATTATGCAGCTAATAAAACCAAGAGCAACCTATATCTTGGCCCAAAGAGGTTGGGAGTTTATTAAAGTTGTAAATTATGGATTCTGCTAATGCAGGGTAATAAGATCAAACAGCACAGTGTGAGCAGTGATCATTCTCCTGTTTTTGTCTAATATTCTGTAGTTATTAGACATTTTGTCCCTTATTAATCTTCTTTGACCTTCTCCCATAAATTCTCCTTCCTGTGAAGATGAATAACTGCTGAGAATCATAATGTGCCCAGGAATGTCCATAAGGAGAACAGGGCAAAGTGTGTTATGAAATGCAATTGATAAAGCTCTGGTGAAACCACACTGACTTCTCTGCTCCTCTGACCTGGGATGTGACCTGCTGGCCTCCAAGGTAATCCCAGAATCCCAGCATGGTAAGGGTTGGAAGGCACCTCTGGGGATCATCTAGTCCAACCCTTCTACTAAAGCAGGGTCACTCAGAGCAGGTTGTCCAGGGTCATGTCCTCTTCACCCTCTCAGGCATTGGAACAGATTGACCTGTGGAGTCCCCATCCCTGGAAGTGTTCCAAAACCATGTAGGCATGGTGCTTGGGGACATGGTTTAGTGGTGAGCATGGTAGTGAGGTGAATGCTTGGATGATCTCAGAGGTCTTTTCCAGCCATAATGATTCCATGACTCTCTGATATGATGATTCCATGAAAACCTGCCCACTACACTATTCCACTGCTCTGGCTGGATTTCCTAACACCTTTCAGTTGCATCTCCTGCTAGGCTGGGCACTGGAGACCACTCCAGGCATGCCTTGTTCTCAAGCCTGTCCAAGATGCAAACCTCAGTGCTCAGAGCCTTTGGGACCCCAACAACTTCCAACTGCAATGAGCAGCACAAGTGTCTGAGAGCATCTGAGGGCAGGTACCAATGAAGGGCTGGGAGAAGCATGACTGCAGCAGCCCAGCTGCAGAGCCAAACCCCACCAAGGAGTGGGGTAACTTGGTGTTTCATAAAGAAAATGCTGTATTGGAAACATGCTCTTTACAGCAGGTGGTTAAAGAGATATTTTAAAGATATGACAGAGAGATACTATAAAGAGGGTTATGAGCATCTCTCCCCTCTCCCATGCCAGTAGGACATCTGGGGGAAGCCTGGGCAGGAAGAAGAAGGTCCTTACAGCAGGTCAAAGAAGTCATGTCCAGATGATATGGCATGGTCTGTGCAAGAGCTTTCACCAAGAAGGGGGGTGCCTGGGAGCCTCAAGGACACAGTGGAGAGGATCAAGAGCTCTGTTCAGACCCAGCATGAGGCAGCTCTCTCCTGTTTCCCTCTTGCATACCAAAATGCACACAGAAACTATTAAAACCTTGTCTGGGATTATCCTGCAAAGCTTATTTACTCACACACAGGCAAATGCTTATTTACTTTCCTTATTAGCAGTGTTTACTCATCAGCTCTACTTTCTCAGCAACCTCTTTTTTTTCCCCTGACTCAAGTTGTTTCCTCTCTCTGCCCTTTCCATACTCCTCAGCTTGCATTTTCTGTCATGCAAAGTCATTTCTGTTTGGATGAAAGCAGAAGAAGATGAGCTCCTGTTTATGCAGCACTTCCCCCCCACAGCTGACCCAAGCAGTGAGGAAAGCAGAAAATACATAGTGGGAAAAGAAACCAACCCAGCCATGGCCTTTCCAGACCACCCCTGGGGTGAACTGAGATGCTAATGTTCATGCAACCAAGTGAAACTTCACCTTGGCATCTTCAGCCACAATGCCTCTGCTGCTGGTTTGAAAGAGGTCCTGGTGGGAGGCTGTAGAGCAAACACAAGAGGATGTGATCCACTGAGCCAACCTGCTCATCTTCAAAGTGCTTCTTTGGCCAACACCAGTGAAACCTGAAGGAAAGAAATCACAGAATGTTAGGGGCTGGAAGGGAGCTCTGGAGACCATCTGGTCTAATACCTCCCCCCATCAGAACAGGGGCACCCACAGCAGCTTGCCCAGCATCACCTCCAGCTGGGCTTGGAATCTCTCCCCAGAAGGAGACTCCACAGCCTCTCTGCCAGCCTGAGCCAAGGCTCCAACACTCACAGAAAAGAAGTTCCTCCTATTGGTGCCTGTTCCCTCTTGTCCTGTCCCTGGGCACCACTGACTAAAGCCTGGCCCCATCCTCCTGACACCCCACCCATGAAGTATTGATAAGCATTGATCAGATCCCTCCTCAGGCTTCTCTTCTCCAGGCTAACCAGCCCCAGTTCCATCAGTATTTCCTCATAAAAGAGATGTTCTAGTCTCCCAATCATTTCTGCAGCCCTTTTCTGTGCCCTTTCCAGAAGTTCCCTGTCCTCCTTGACCAGGGGAGCCCAGAGCTGGACCCAAAACTCCAGCTGTGACCTCACTAGGGCAGAACAATAAAAGAAATTAGCTGTTTGTTTTTCAGTATCATTGCTGATGCCTTTGTGACCTTCCACCTGGCCTGCTGCAAATTGTTTAGCAAGTCCAGAAAGTGTAAGAGAGGAATAGTTTGCCTCTGCAACACACTACTTACTGCTTGATGCCCACCCTTGAGTGCCTGAAGTCCCCAGGTTGTGCTCAGCAGTGTGGTTCTGGTCCAGCCAGAGACACAATCCTCTATTCAAACAGCCACTTCTGCTGACAGAGAGGGGTGTTGGAGCACAATGGTTTCCAAAAGCATCCTTTCATCCCCTCCTCAGCAATTCCTTTCCCTTATCTCTAAGGACCATTGTTTTTGGGTTTAAGTCACAAAGCAAATGAAGTGCTTCAGAGTATGGAACCCATGAATTTCTATACCTCTGCCATTATTCCATAGGAGAAAGCCTCAGGACAACAGCTATGAATGCTAACAGGAGGATTTTCTCTTAATGTAGGACTAGCTTATTAAAAGCTTCCAATTAATACAAACTAATTAGAAATAAGCAAGTTTCCTTTAAGCTGGTCCAATAGCCATGAAGTTTCTCATGGGCTTCAGTAATGTTTTCTGCAGGACAAGAGCATATTCATAATCATCTGGAACGAAAAGGCTTTAAAGGCATTCTTATCATCATTTTCCATATGTTGCCTATGATTGCTATTGAGGATTGTTTTCAGAGGGACAATACACCCATCCAGAGCAGGTCCTACCATGCTGGATACTGTCCAAATACATCTCCCTGCTCCAAAGAGTTTATGATAATCTCAGGCCTGTAACAAAGAAAAAAAAAAACCAAACAGGGATGAGAAGACAATGATGGAGGGATAAGAGGTTTATGGTCATGAATGATGCTCAGAAAACACAAGTCATGCTATGAAATTAATGAGATAAATACATGAAATGAATCTGCAGCACATCCTCCCTCTCCAGAATATTTTCCAGCCCATTTACAAACCTGTAAAAGCTTCTTAGTCTATTAACCACCAGCACAAACAACTTGTGGGTGTTGACCTCTCCCAACCTGCCTTGTAAGTTTTATGCAGGCCAAGACCCATGGATGTTAGCAGGCATCTTAATGGGCATGGTCCTCTCCTGCCTACTGCAATCAAGCCCAAGCTAGCAGAGCAAAGAGGGCTAACATTGCTGCAGTGCTGTGTTGCCCAGCTTTTAGAGTTCCTAGTTCAGATCCATAAAAGAGGAAAAAGAACAAGGAAAGGTTGATGTTTGTCCTGGAGTCATGCAACAGCCAAAGGTGGTGGGAGTAAAAATTGGTTATCCTGATCTTATAAGAAAGGTGGGGACAGAGCTTTTAGCAGGACCTGTTGGGACAGGACAGGGGGTGATGGTTTGAAACTGAAAGAGGAGAGATTGAGACTAGATAGAAATAAGAAATATTTTCCCCTGAGGGTGGTGAGAGCCTGGCCCAGGTTGCCCAGAGAGGTGGGAAATGTCCCATCCCTGGAACTATCCCAGCTCAGGTTGTAAAATTTAAGCAGCTTTTGATTTGATTCCTTCCAGGGAAAGAAAAAAGGAGAAGTAAAAATATCTCTTCCCACCTTTCCATAAATACTTTTCTCATCAATTCCCACCAAAGTCACCTGGCAGAGTTCAGATCCCAGGGGGCAAATCTCAGCCTTCAGTCTGTATGAAAAGAAACTCCCAGTGAACACTGACTTCTAAGGATATTTATGTTAGAGCAAAATTCCCTTGTTCAAACTCAACAGAAAATGATGAGCATTTTGGGGTAAGATCAAGCACAGGAAGATTCAACACTGAAGAAGACTGCTCTGGAAAGTTATCCAAATACATCTGAAGAATTCTGTGACTGGATGTCAAAGGTCAGGGCTGGGCTGGCCACTAGATGAGTGCCAGGTGCTGTCTGTGAACCTCTCTGCCTGCCCAAAGGGAAGAGAAAGGGAAGAAGGGAGAGAGACTGCTGGGTTGGGGAAGGAAACTGAAACAGCTTGGATGGGAAGAAGAACAATAACATGAACTAGATCCAAAGAGATACAAACCAAGCTGGAACCAAGCCCTGGGGACAAGGATGTCACTGTCACCACTGGTGCTGGGGCAGCACTGGGNAGAGGAAAAAGAACAAGGAAAGGTTGATGTTTGTCCTGGAGTCATGCAACAGCCAAAGGTGGTGGGAGTAAAAATTGGTTATCCTGATCTTATAAGAAAGGTGGGGACAGAGCTTTTAGCAGGACCTGTTGGGACAGGACAGGGGGTGATGGTTTGAAACTGAAAGAGGAGAGATTGAGACTAGATAGAAATAAGAAATATTTTCCCCTGAGGGTGGTGAGAGCCTGGCCCAGGTTGCCCAGAGAGGTGGGAAATGTCCCATCCCTGGAACTATCCCAGCTCAGGTTGTAAAATTTAAGCAGCTTTTGATTTGATTCCTTCCAGGGAAAGAAAAAAGGAGAAGTAAAAATATCTCTTCCCACCTTTCCATAAATACTTTTCTCATCAATTCCCACCAAAGTCACCTGGCAGAGTTCAGATCCCAGGGGGCAAATCTCAGCCTTCAGTCTGTATGAAAAGAAACTCCCAGTGAACACTGACTTCTAAGGATATTTATGTTAGAGCAAAATTCCCTTGTTCAAACTCAACAGAAAATGATGAGCATTTTGGGGTAAGATCAAGCACAGGAAGATTCAACACTGAAGAAGACTGCTCTGGAAAGTTATCCAAATACATCTGAAGAATTCTGTGACTGGATGTCAAAGGTCAGGGCTGGGCTGGCCACTAGATGAGTGCCAGGTGCTGTCTGTGAACCTCTCTGCCTGCCCAAAGGGAAGAGAAAGGGAAGAAGGGAGAGAGACTGCTGGGTTGGGGAAGGAAACTGAAACAGCTTGGATGGGAAGAAGAACAATAACATGAACTAGATCCAAAGAGATACAAACCAAGCTGGAACCAAGCCCTGGGGACAAGGATGTCACTGTCACCACTGGTGCTGGGGCAGCACTGGGGAAGTCCCAGACTGGACTCAGTGCCAGGTGGGAACTGGATTGTGGAACACAGAGGTTGGGATCAAAGGCAGAATGGACAGAGTTCTCTTTGGACACTGGCAAATTAAGAAGAGGCTTGACCCTGGAGATGGGATGGAATCCTTTGTTGGTCAGTTTGGGGTCATCTCTCCTGTCCCCTCCTCCCTGCAGCTGCAGCCCAAGGTGGGGCAGAAGCTGGAGCAGTGCCCTTGTTGTGCAGAGGAGCAAGGCTAAGGCAGAGGCTTTCTGCAGCCCAAGCTTTGGCAGGAACTCTCCCCATGGAGTGTTGTCCCTGCTAGCAGCAGCCACTGCCTGGGAGAAGATGCTGGGAGCTGCAGCAAGTGCAGCCCTGAGAAGAGCCTGAGCCTCTGAGCAGTCAAATCACTCACCAGGATCAGTTCTACTCTAGCTCAAATGAGGACACTGAAATGATACTGGTTGCTACCAACTGTTGCAGCAAGTAGAAACACACTTTGGATAGGAGCTCAGGATAGAAATGAATGCAGGATTTAGTTAAAATGGCAGTGCACTGCACTTCTACCTCTTGATTTCAGAGATTTGTGGGCTTAATTTTTACATTTACTTTTCTAATATCCTTACAGGTTACTAAGATGGTAGATGGAAAAGGATTTGCAGAATTCCCAGCACTGAATGCACCAAAAATAAGAAGAAATTAAGCAAAACTCCTTGTCTTTCAGTTTCAGCAGACAGGAGGATGTGGCTTTATTAAAAGAGAAGATTGAAAACTTTGTGATGTGAGACACTTCTAAGTGGAAACATGTTAAATTATTTACTGTGGTAAAGTAAGTATTTAATGGAGAAGCTATTTAAAATTTAATTGAGTGCTGAGATGATCAGCTGAATGATGGGAGGCACCCACATGAGGTACAGCTTTCTCTGGGGATTGAAAACACCAAGAAAAACATCTTTATCAATCTGTTTGGAAACAAAGCAAAGCAAAGAGAGGGGAAGATTTGCTGTGAAATGTGCTGCCATGTCATTACTCAAGCCATTACTTGTCATTACACAAGGAGTAAGTGAAAGGTGCCTGATTTGGGGGGAGAGGAGGATGAGTAGGGGCAGTGCTTACATCTAGAGGACTGTGACTGAAAGTTCTGGCTAGAATTTTAGATGGTTAATTAGACAACTTAATTATTTAATCTAGTATGTCATCTGATTTTAACTGAGCTGCTGGAAACTCTTAATGAAACTGTTGTTGTTCTTTTGGTCTTGTATGGACTCTCTCTTCCCACCCTAAATCACCAGCCAGGGCACTTCTGAACAGCAGAATGTATTCAGAAGACCACTGAACCATCAGGGAGAGAGGTCCTGCTGCAGCACACCATGCTCCCTAGATTGGCTCCAGGTCTTTGCAGAGACCCAAGACATCCAATTTGAACCTCCCCTGGCACAACTTGAAGCCACCTCCTCTGGTCCTATCACTTGTAACTTGGGAGAAGAGACCAACTCCCACCTGGCTCCAGCCTCCTTTCAGGGAGTTGCAGAGAGTGAGAAGGTCTCCCCTGAGCCTCCTCTTCTCCAGGCTAACCAAGCCCAGTTCCCTCAGCTGCTCCTCACAACACTTGTGCTCTAGACCCTTCCCCACCTTCCTTGCTCTTCTCTGGACACACTCCAGCACCTCAATGTCCTTCTTGGAGAGAGGAGCCCAAAAGAAAATGTTGCTTCCCCTCCTGTTAACCCCCACATCCACCCTCTCAGCAGGATCACCCATCCACACTGATCTTTCCTTTTAAATTCAGCAATTCAGTTTAGTCTCAGCTGAGAAGCAGGATGCCAGATTTCAGCCCAAAGTGCAAAGAAATGGTTGCATTATAAATCCCCCCAAAATAGAAATCCAGCACACAATCACTGACACAACCTTCAGCTGGGCCCCTGTAGTATTATAAAAGACATTTAGTAAACAACAAGGTAGCTAATGATGCAGCAAGCATTTTCATACAGCACTTGGAGACAACTCACTCCACATAATTAGAGCATTACCAGAGTCATCAACTGCCTAGTACATCTGATAAAGAAATGTCACCTGCCTCAAAATATGGCAGCAATTCCAGTTGCCTTATGTGCAAGGCTTTAAAACTCAGAGAAGGAAGATGACAATAACAGAGCTAATGACATAGCTCACATCATGTTGTTTTCAAGCAGCAAATGTGGAAGGGAACAGGGTTTTTCTTTTCCTTCAGTGGTGTTAGTTGAACTTTGTCTCTAAGCTTTTGTGGGGTTTCCTAAGCCAACCAACCAAAAATGTTGTGTCCCTCCAGAAGCAAACTTGTTGGAGTATTTGATGGCTGGTTCTGTATTTCTTTCACACAGAACACCAGGCCTTGGTGCCACATTGGGCTAAGAGCCATGGAATGTTAGGGGTTGGAAAGGAACTCTGGAGATCATCTAGTCCAACCCTCCTGTCACAGCAGGGTCACCTAAAGCAGGTGGTTGGACTACAGGAGGTCCCTTCCAACTCCTAACATGCTGTGATTCTGCAAGAAGAGTGAGAGATGAAGAGTGAACAACAAAGCTTGGGCTCATCTCACTCCAGGATGACTAGCCACAGGCTGAGCACATTTGGCACCAGACATATTTGTCACCTAGGCTTTTCTTACATGATCCATTGACAGATGTGACTCAGGTGGATGATTCACCCTCCTGAGGTGTGAACTCAGGTGGGGTTGAACAGCCTTTGGACGCGTTGGCCTCTCTTGACTAGAGAGGGAGTGAGAGTGTTCATTTAACCAGACATCCAGCTCTTAAATGATGGAGTTACACAAGATGAATTCCACCCTAAATTGACTTTGTGTAGGTGATCTATCTCACCTTTTTCTGAATGGAATGACAGAGCAATTCAAGTGGTTGCTACCAAGGGCAAGTCCTGCCTGACCAACCTAGTGGTCTTCTACGATGGAGTCACTGCATCGGTAGGGTTGGACTAGATGAGCTTTAAAGGTCATAGAACCATAGAATCATTATGGTTGGAAAAGGCCTCTGAGATCTGAACAGAATGACAGAGCAATTCAAGTGATTCCTACCATGGCAAACACTACTTGCACATGAGTTGGAAAGCCTGGAGCCTGGAACCTCCCATCAATTGTAGCAGAGCTGGAAAAATCCCTGTTAGCCTCTTGTCTTGGGCTGCACTCAAGCTGTTCAGCAAAATGTGGCATTTATGGAGGTCTCTACAAAGACAGATGTGTCTGGGTGCTGAGATCAGCAAAGAGCTATTTCCATGTATTCTCAAACATTCATGAATGCAACAGGAACCCAGCTGGCAGCTCAGCAGCGGTGATGTGGAACCACAACACACACATAAATAACGTGTTGAGGCAGTAGTGAATAACTCCAGCTCTACAGGATCTTTGGCAGTAATGGCAGGATTTCAATTATATGGATGTTTGCTGGAAAAAATGGTGTTTTCTACCCTCTTAAAGTAATTGATCAATTGCTTTTACACTTGGGGATAATTCAGTGTGCATCCACAGGAATCTCTTCTTGGTCTAATTCTATGCAGTAGTTTCAGTTCTGACTTGGATACAGCATTAGAGTGGAGTCTGTAAAAGTTAAAATGCCACAAAATTGGGGAAAAACCCCCAACAATCAGAACTCAAGACTACCATAGTAAAGTGAGGAAATGGTACATGTTCAGAAACATGACATCCAAGTAGGGAGTGGCTTTCCATGCAGTGATACTCCAAGATGTACTGGGAGCAGGAGGAGGAGATGTTAAATATGAAGCAATATTGTGCCTGCTGCAAAAGAGATGCCATCATTTAAGAGAGGTCAGAGATGAACTGTAGAGGCTGGAGGACATCAGGGAGACTTAACAGACTTCCAAAAAAAGAAACCCCTATGACTTAAAAGATTTGATTTTGTGTAATATAAGAAAGACTAAGAGAGGTTCTTACAGGGTGGGGGGAAACCAGCAGCCACTTGTTCTTGTCCACTGAAAATGAGGCAAAATGAGACCAACTCAATGGGAACAGGAGATATTTATAAGAATTCAGAACTGATCTTCTAGGATCAGTCTAGACAGACAAGGCCTCCTCCTTCCAAGTGGCCTGAGCATTGCTTTTTGCTGTTGCCACAGCAGGACTGTTGCCTAACTTGGTGGTTAGAAGAATGTGGTTTTGCTTGATGTGGGGCTGACCCAACTGTTGAGTCTCTTTTAACTTTTCTGCCTCACAACATCCAAACTCCCCTCTTTGCTCATTTAATACCATTCCATGTCAGGCAAGAGTCACTTGGGAAGAAGAAGAAGAAGAAACCTCTTGTGAAGCTCACCATGTGTGATGACACATGGAAGACTGCAGCAATCCCTTGACAAGGGTGGCCTGGCTTAGCAAGATGTAATGAAAATACACATTCTTTGTTGAGCCACTGAGAAACAAGTGGGTTCCTCAGCCTGTATTTTCCTTTCTGCTTGTTATTTCCCACCCCCCTCAGGGTACTTCTTTCCCTCTTTTCTAAAGGCTCATGTAACCATGGGAAACATGAGAGAAGCCAGGGAGCCTTGTAAGCCTGGGAGGTCTGGAATCATTTCTTAAGTGAAAATATTTTAACTCCTAAGGTATAATTTTAAGGTGCTGATCCAAAGCCCATGATGATCTCCAAAAGGCTTTTCATGACATTTAAAGGCATAAAAGTTAACCTATTGGTCCTGGATGAAGAGATTCCTGCAATGAGAACACAAAGGATATGCTGAAGAACACAGAAGCAGCTCTTTTGAAGGCTGAAAGAGCTGAGTTTATTACCAATGCAGAAAGCCTTTGACTGAGTCAACACAAAACTGTCTTGTTGCTTCAAAGTGTTTGGCTCCCACAGTTCAGAAGTCGATTCACTGTCAGAATATTTGCTCTGGACTTGTCAGGAATCTATTCTAGAAGTAACAACTCTGTTTGCAGAACACTTTGCTGAACACTACCACCATGGCTAGTGCTTGGGCAGATATGCTTCTAACCCACCAGTTTTTCTAATTATGGAGATATTTTGTTGTTCCACTTTTAAAATGGACAAAGTATCCATAAGAAGGTGAGAAAATAAGTCAGCTTACTCAGCTGATGCTTAGCTGGTGACCTGCTAAAATCACAGAAACACAGAATGCCAGCATGCTGGGGGTTGGAAGGGACCCTTGGAGATCATCTAGTCCAACCCCTCTGCTCCAGCAGGGTCACCCACAGCAGTTTGCCCAGGGTCACCTCCAGCTGGGGCTGGAATCTCTCCACACAAGGAGACTCCACAGCCTCTCTGGGCAGCCTGGGCCAGGGCTCCAACACCCTCACAACAAACAACTTTCTCCTCATGCTCAGCTGGAACCTCCTGGCTTCCAGTTGGTGCCCAGTGCCCCTTGGCCTGGCCCTGGGCACTACTGAGCAGAGTCTGGCCCAAGCCTCTTGCCCCCAGCCTTCAGCTCTTGCTCAGCATTGAGCAGCTCCCCTCTGGGGCTGCTCTTCTCCAGGCTCAGCAGCCCCAGGGCTCTCAGCCTTTCCTCCTGCCAGAGTTGCTCCAGTGCCCTCAGCATCTTCCTAGCCTTCACTGGACTCTCTCCACTAATTCCTTGTTTCTCTTGAACTGGGGAGCCCAGAACTGGACTCAGTGGCCTCAGTAGAGGGGGACTGGTCACACTCTTCTTAATGCACTCCAGGATATCAGTGGCTTGGGGTCACATTGCTGCCTCATGGTGAACTTTTTGTCCACCAGCACACTCAGGTCCTTCTCCACGGAGCTGCTTTCCAGAAAGCTTCAGCAAACATTAATTTTTCACATGATTAACCTCCAGGAAGCTTCAGAACTGTGCAAAGTATGCAAACATTTTTTTAAGAGAGACTGTTTCATCTCTTAATGTAATAATTCTTTTGTCAAAGTGACATAGGAGCTTAGGGGTTTATTTACATTTTATCTGCAAGCAAAACATTGCAATCTGAAACAATCCAGAGCAGAAATCTGCCAAGAACACTGGAAAACCAGCTTTCCTTCCAGGAGTTAATGTGCTGAATCAGAAGTCAAGCCTCAGAAAGAGAGTGAAAATAAAGATACTTGTAATGCCTGACACACTGCAACTTCCATTTTTCCCATATGAGCTTTCTAAATCTTACTCTACAATGCCTGAATTTGACTGAAGGTGGACACATTCTCTTTGCAAAATGAAAAATATCCAGTTACCCTGTCCATTGGGGAGCTAATGCAAGGACAGATAATGAGATCTGTACAGAAACATGAATGTTAAGCAGTCAATATTGCATAACTTGTGGTGTTGTCCCAGGATCTGACCCAAAGTCTGCTGGGATCAGTGGAAGGGTCAGCACTCTCAAACCAAAGAGGTTTGGTTCAGCCTCATAGATGCATTTTCTGTAGGGCTTGGTCTTTTCTCCCAGGTAACAAGTGAGAGGACAAGAGGAAATGGCTTCAAGTTGTGCCAGGGAAGGATCAGGCTGGATATTAGGAAGAATTTCTTCACTGAAAGGGTTCTCAGGCATTGGCCCAGGCTGCCCAGGTCATGGTGGAGTCACCAGCCCTGGAAGAGTTCAGAAAACATCTGGATATGATGCTTGGGGCCATGGGTTAGTGGTGAGCATGGCAGTGTTGGGTGGATTGTTGGACTCTATGACCTCAGAGAGCTTTTCCAACCAGAATGATTCTATGAATCCTTTCTGGGCAGACCCACAATTGAACTGAAGGTTCAAAGCACCAGTCCCAGCCCATCTGAGCTTGCTCCAGCCAAACACACCCTCTTGGGACACATCATCTTTGCTATAGCACAAAATGTGGCCCTTTTGAGTGGTTACCTATGTTTGCTGAACAATCACAATCCCTCAAATACTCTATTTCTTTCTGTCAGACTTCATGGTAATTAGAAGTGTAATTAATATTACAGTGTAGCTCATAATAAGCTACCATCTACCATGGAGTTCTCTAATGTGCTAAGTCATCTGTAGCTTAGAATATATCTATATTTATAGATATAGGTATATATACCCAGTCACAGACAGACAATTCAAGAGTGTAATTACCCTCAGACACTTCTTCAGCTCCCTGGTAACTCAAAGCAGCCTGGATATCAGTGGCCAGCAAAATAAAGCACAATAGCAAAATGCACATATCTGCCCCAAAATAACACCTAGTTGCACACATTCACATCTTCACACCCTGAGGTAGACTTCAGCTGATTAACTGACTGCAAATGTTCAATTACCTTTTGTTGATTAATAAACCCTTTACCTGAGGAGGAACAGCAGAATCTAGAATGACCTCTGTGGATGCTGGAAAGAGGCAAATGTCTAAACATCTCCCTGGGATGAGTTTTACACAGAAAACAGCTTTTTGTTTGGTTTTTGGTCCATTGGGGAATAACTTTTCATTTCAGATGCTCTGGGGAGACCTCACCTGCAGTGCTTGGCCAAGTGCTGGAATCTTCAGCAGAGGAGAGGCATGGATCTGTTGGAGTGAGTCTAGAGGAGGTCACAAAGATGATCTGAGGGCTGGAACCCCTCTGCTGTGAGGACAGGCTGAAAGAGTTGGGGTTGTTCAGCCTGGAGAAGAGAAGACTTCAGGGAGACCTCACTGCAGCCTTGCAGGACTTAGAGGGAACTGTAACAAAGACAGAGACAGACTTTTTAGCAGGGACTGTTGGGAGAGGACAAGGGCTGATGGTTTGAAACTAAAAGAGGGAGATTGAGACTAGAGAGAAGACACATTTTTTTCCACTGAGGGTGGTGAGACACAGGCCCAGGTTGCCCAGAGAGGTGGGTGAACCTCCATCCTTTGAACCATTCTAGGTCAGGTTAGACTTTGGCACACTGAGCAACCTGCTCCAGTTGCAGATGTCCTGTTGACTACAGGGAGATTGGACCAGATGACCTTGAAAGGTCCCTTCCCACCCAAAGCACTCTTTGTTATGACTCCACAATAGACCCCAATACTAAAAAGCATAAACAACCTTTTCAAACTGTTGGGAAGAGTGAGCAAAGCCCATGGCCATGTGAAGTTAACCAGTATCCCTCAAATTATACTAAATCTCCTTGTGAAGTCTGTCATTTGGGAATAGAGTGACCTTGGTTCACTGTAGCTTAATCCTCCTCTAATCCTCCTCTCTAAGGCAGGATTACAGAACAGTGAACTAAGAAATTTCTCCTCCTGGATGAGAGCTTCCACAGAGGAGTTAAATGTGGTTTAGCTCCCCTGCAATGACCCAGTGTGAGCAGCATCCCTGCCAAGGCATGAGGCTGGCTGCACTCTTCTACCCACTGGCACAATCTTATTTTTCAAGAGGTCTACTGAAATTAATGGGACTACTAGGAGAACATGGGATCACCCAGAGCAATGTTGAAAAGGTTTCTTGATAATACAAACCTGGGAGGAGTGGCTGGCATCCTGTCAGGCTGTGCTGCCATTGAGTGAGACCTGGACAGGCTGAGAATTGGGTGGAGAACATCATTATGAGGCTCAACAAGGGCAAGTGTGAAGTCCTGCACCTGGGGATGGAATAACCTCATGCATCAGTAAGGTTAGGGGTTGACCTGCTGGGAAGCAGCTCCACAGAAAAGGGTCTGGGAGTGCTTGTGGAGAGACAAGGAGCTAGTGGGGAGAGTACACTGGAGGCTAGGAAGATGCTGAGGGCACTGGAGCAGCTCTGGCAGGAGGAAAGGCTGAGAGCCCTGGGGCTGCTTAGCCTGGAGAAGAGCAGCCCCACAGGGGAGCTGCTCAATGCTCAGCAAGAGCTGAAGGCTGGGGGCAAGAGGCTGGGGCCAGACTCTGCTCAGTGGTGCCCAGGGCCAGGCCAAGGGGCACTGGGCACCAACTGGAAGCCAGGAGGTTCCACCTGAGGAGGAGGAGAAAGTTGTTTGTTGTGAGGGTGTTGGAGCCCTGGCCCAGGCTGCCCAGAGAGGCTGTGGAGTCTCCTTGTGGGGAGAGATTCCAAGCCCAGCTGGAGGTGATCCTGGGCAAGCTGCTGTGGGTGACCCTGCTGGAGCAGGGGGGTTGGGCTGGGTGATCTCCAAGGGTCCCTTTCTACCCCAACCATGCTGGATTCTGGGATTCTCTGAAAAGATTGGATGTCCTGAATTTCATCCCAGAGGAAAATGTTTGCAGCCAATTATAGCAAGGGTCTCAAATGTGTTTCTTTTGTTGTTATTGCTGAACAGCAATAGTCTACTGAGGCATTTTAATAGATATGAAAAATAGTAAACATTTAAGGTATGGAAGGAGCACAGCCAAACCAGCTCCAATTTTCTGCTCTTTTAAGGTACTGTGCCTGCTGTCAGCTCACAACAAATCAGGTGCCAAGGAGGTCCTCCCTGGGCAAACCACTCTTTAGCAAAAAACCAGTGTTTTAGTGTTGCTTAATGAGATATTGGATCATTAGAGAAATGTTAGTTTCCAAGGAACAACAGGACCAATTAATTTGGTCTCCCATCACGGGAGGGTGCAGCACATGCTTGCTTGGGGAGAACAATACACTGTGAGGAGCCCAGGGCAGGGCTTGTGGGCTGCTGCTTGGAAATCCTAATGCTTCTAGAAGCCTTGGAGTCATTTCAAATGTTAGCACCTTCTCTTGTTAAGAGAAAGGAGAGGAATTATTGTAAGTCTTGGTAGTATTAAGGTAAGAAAAAAAGCTTGGCAGAAGCTATGCCAAAAAAACCCCACCCCAAGATATTGTTTTTCCCCCCTAATGACTCAGGTATCTAATTGATTTCTAAAGCTTGGAGGTTTAAATTGCTTTGCTTTCTTGCTTCTTCCCTTTACCAATGGAAGATATTTTTTACCCAAAAGAAAAAAATAGGGACAAGTAGAACATAAAGATCCTAGTCTCTAAGTGCTAGCAGTAAATATTCTTGACATCAACTTGGAATGACTTCCAAGTTAAGAAGGTTTCTCCAATGACTTCAGCAAAGGGACTTCCATGGTGTGAAGACCTGAACCAGTTCAGCTTTCTGCTGACTACAAGTGGTATTAGATTAGGCTTAATGAGCTCTCAAGACAATAATGCACAGCTCATATGTTCAGGACAAAGCTGAAGTCTGGTATAAACCAATGTGCTTAGATCACCAGCTTGTTTCCAGACATCACAGTTGGAGATCTGGCTCCTCATTAAGGCTACCCTTATGGGATAACAATTAACCACATTTTAATGACTGAAGATAAACTGACTCTGAGAGATTTGAAGATAGTATCTTAAAGGTGCTCAGCAACACCTTGAACCTCAGATGTTCTGCATCTTTCACCCTTTGCTTCACATTTTAGACAGATGCCATATCCAGGTGAGATTTTATCCACATAGGAAAGGTTTACTTTAGCTAGAGGACTATCTGCAGCATTTGGATCACCTTTCTGTGTTGGGCACCAGCTGCTGAAAGTTAGTACAGAAGGTTTGAGGTTGTATTTTAAACCTTTCTTTGCTTGCATACGTGTTGAGGAGAACAAGGAATTGTTTCTGTTGCAATGTTTTTGCTGTGCTATTGACATTCAGAAGGAATCAATACTAAACTCTTCCAAGTCTTGGCTCTACAAAAGGAAAGGATGCTGCAATGTTCAGTAATTGAATTTTTGTTTCATTTGTGAAGGTAACACAGCAGCTGAAAGAGCCTCCCCACAGCATGCAAGGTACATCTACCCCCCTTGGTCTGCTGATAGGTATGGGAAAGGGGAGTCCATCATCCCCAAAGGACCATCTCAGGGCACCCCACAGCAGATCAAAGCTTGGTGGAGGGTTTTAGGGCCCTGAAATTCCTCATGGTTTCAACTTGCTGAAAGAGCTTAAAAAAACCCTAACTAACCCCCCCCCCCCCAAAAAAAAACCCCTGTAACACTGACTGCCTGAGTATGGAGCCAAAGGAGAGTGCCAGCTGTAAGGAAACTGGTGTCCTGCAATATGAAGCATCATCTCCTATTGGCTTGGCAATATATCCACTTGTTCTCAGACACAAGATCAATTGTGAATCCCTCCTGAGCACAGAATTATGCCTCTGAGCCTCCACTTCCATTGACAAGATTTCTTTTCCCTGGGAGAACCTGCCATGATCATTCTGAGCACATGAATTGTCTCAACCACAGGAGTAAAAACCAACATGGCAATTGAAATGTTAAGGCTGACAAAGAGTTTTAGCTGCTCCTGATGTTTTAGTGAAAGCAGAAGGAAAAGCCATGGAGATGCAGTGCTGAGGGAGATGGTTTAGTGGTGCCCTGGTAGAGCTAAGTTAACAGTTGGCCTTGATGAGCTTCAAAGTCTCTTCCAACCAAAAGAATTCTGTCATTCTGTATTCCAAATGCCTCAGTGGAAACAATGGAGTCTGAGGTGGTCAGCCCATGTCATAAAGGTGGAAGCTGTCAGCCACCAGCCTTTGCTGAAGAAGGTAAAAAGGATTAACTGCATTATCCCCAGGTACCCAGCTAGGCAGTGCTTCTGAAAGCACACTGACCTAAACACACTGGGGGGTTAAAAATACAGTGTGCTTCTTTCTATGTCCAAAAGGATTGGTTAACCAGCTGGTGGCACTGTTTTCATTGGGAAAAGACAAAAGGCATTGCACTCATTTCCCCTCAAATCCACTCTTCCAGCTATTAAAGTGGAAGAACCTGACTTGTTCCTTGCTTTCCCCCATTAACATGCTAAGACAATCCATAGAAGGAATAAACCCCCTCAGTCACTGCTGCAGAATACTCTGCTTTTAACAGGTTCTGCTTTGTCAGGAGAGCACAGATCTGGTTTCATTCCCTTTCCAACTAGGTTGCTGTTTGTGCTGCCAGAATGCTGCTTTGTTAGAGGGATCCTGGCTTTTTCTGTGCACTCCAGTTTGGGTTTCAAACAGAGATGTTAAGAAGGAAATAAAAACATGACAGGTTTAATATTGGTTTCTACCCACTACTGGGCATTGTGTTTTGAAAAGGGAGTCTGCAAAAGGAGAGCACTGCAATATTTCCTTCCTCTCCCCACACATTCAGCAGTGGCATGTTCCCATCACTCTCCTGAATCTTAATTTAGAGCAGACCATCTCTGTGTGGAGGAGAAGCTTTGCCTCTCCTTCTGGTGTTTATTATCAAAGAAATAACAATTAATCAGCATTTCTCAGAAATAAGTTGCAGAATGCAGAGTGCCTTATCTGGAAATACCTCCCACATGCCTGTCCCTCCCAAGCTTCCAGCAATGAACCTTGACAGGCAATATTTACAGCCTTTTCCATCCTGAAATAACAGGTACCAGGAATACAAAGTGGGAAGTGAAAGCTCTTCTGACCCCTCTGATGGAGAAGAACATCACACTCCCACGCCAAGGATTCAAACACTCCTCCCCATATGTGATAGCCATGCCATCTGCACCAGCACCATCTGCTAACAGGCACCTTAAGCCTACACTGCTGCCAATCCATGTTGGAACACCTCCTTTATGGCTGGGAATCACAGCATGCCACAGCTAAGATGTGAAAAATAATAACTGCTTCTTCTAAATGCATTAACACCTTCAGCAGCTTGGCTGCAGAACCAGCAGGACCATTCCCCATGGATCTCACCCACTGTGCATCCTTCCCCTTGCACCTAAACTAGTGCAGGGGCAGTAGCCACAGGGCTAATGTCTCCATGGAGGATATAATGAGGTTTAGGAAAGACTCATGACCTACCATAAATACCTGCACTGCAGTTTGGGAATGGCCAGTTCAGGTGGCAGCTCTCCACAGGCTGGGCATTTCTCTCTCTTGTTTAGCTCAGTTGGCTTTGGATTATTTGAGGATGACTGAAAAATAACAGTAATTCAAAAAATGACCTTATTGTGGCCTTTCAATATTTAAGGAAGATGGGGACAATCTTTTTATTAGGGCCTGTTGGGACAGGACAAGGGCTGATGGTTTGAAGTAAAAGAGAGAGGTTTAGACTAGACAGGAGGAAGAAATGTTTTCCCCTGAGGGTGGTGAGAGCCTGGCCCAAGTTGCCCAGAGAGGTGGGAGATGTCCCATCCCTGCAACCATCCCAGGTTATTTGGACTCTGGGGCTCTGAGCAACCTGCTCTAGCTGCAGCTGTCCCTGCTGACTGCAGGGGGGTTGGACTAGATGATCTTGAAAGGTCCCTTCCAACCCAAAGCATTCTTGGATTCTATGTTTCTATGGTTTGATTCTGTAATCCTGTGCTTCTGTGGATAAACATTTACCAACTCCAATCCATGTGCTAATCTTTCACAGACAGACACTTACCTGCTCTGCCAGGCTGCAAGATCTTTTCAGTAGATTGTGGTTTTTAACTTCCAGCTTGGGTTTGCTGCTTCTTTCTTCTACAGTAGACCAGAAACTCCAGTGCAAGGAACCCTGAGATGAAAAAAGTACCTTACCAAGTGGGAAAAGTCAGACACACATGTCTGTGTCACTTGAAAAGAGGAAATCTGCCATTTAGGTCAACAGAAAGGTCAAGGTGACCCTTGACTTCAGCAGCTCTGAAGATCCTCACTGCTTCCAGAGCTGGAGAGGACATAGGGCACCAGCAGAGGTAGCTTCCAGCTGCTGGGATGGGTGAGCATCATCCATCTGACCCTGAAGGAAAGTAGACCAGGGAGCTTGACAGGCAAGCTGGCAGGAAATCTTCCTCCCTGTGACTTTGTCAGGATGGATTGATTTTCCAAGATCACCTCATTTTCTATGGAAAACTCTTGGGAGGAGATTTCTGGCCAGCCCAATTCCAATCCCTTTGGGGTTTTATTTCATTCCTGGCCTTTTGCAATACTGGATGAGTGAACAATTTCTGCATAGACTGCAAAGGTTTGGAATCAAATTTGCCCATCAACCCCCTTAGGATCTACATTTCCTTCCTCCTTTCTCAAGCTAGAAAACACTGTAAATAGTTCTTGGTGAATAAGTGATTGATGTTTCAATCATGGTTGAGTTTGCATTCACCTTGGTGTTCTTTCCCTGTGCATATTCCTAGGAGCTGGTTGAATGAGCATAAAATTAAGCACTGCAGCCAGGAGTGCATGAGGAAACTTCTCTGTGGTTTTAAGGAGCTATGATGCCAGGGTGAAGGAGAAACCAGCATGTGGACTGATGGGGACACCATCAACCACCAGCATGAAATCCATGTCAAGCAACAGCAGAAAAGAAACTGCAAAACTATGATGGCATATAAATCACAGGGAGGCAGGAAAGATGATGTGCATGGAAATAAAGGGTGAGCTCACACCAGAATCACAGGATCACGAAGGTTGGAAGAGACTTCTAAGATCATCAAGTTCAACCATCAACCTAGCACCACCATGCCACTAAACCATGGCCCTCAGCACCACATCTAGATGTTTTTTCAACCCCTCCAGGGATGGTGACTCCACCACTGCCCTGGGCAGCCTGGGCCAATGCCTAACAACTCATTCTGGGAAGAAATTGTTCCTAATATCCAATCTAAATCTCCCCTGGTGCAACTTGAGGCCATTTCCTGTGTTCATTAATCTCTGTTATTTATTCACTAGCAAATACTAATGCAAACATTGATTTTTCTTCTTTGATCTTGAATATTTTCATAGTACACTGGTTGCAATAGGAAGCTGTAGCAGATCCAGTGCATGTTTACTGTACTTAATCTCTGTGTTGTGACAATTGACATCATAATGTAAAATATTTTTATCTTTAGCATCTACCTTTTTGTAGAGAACAGCTTTCCAAACAGCCACAAATTAACACATTGAGTTTTTTTCTTGTTGCTAGTGGTACTGCTTTGTTTTGCCTCCTGAACTATCTTCTGTAAGAAGATGAGTAGCTAGAGGAGAAATGAGCTGACAGCAATGGGATGCTGTAACTTTAACAGAACTCTTGTGGTTGGAAGAGACCTTTAGATCATCAAGCCCAATTGATAACCCAGCACTGCCAAGTCATCACTAAACTGTGTCCCTCAGCACCACATCTCCATGGCTTTCCAACCCCTCCAGGGATGGTGACTCCACCACTGCCCTGGGCAGCCTGTTCCAGGGCTGGACAACCCTTTCCATGAAGAAGTTGTTCCTTATGTCCAACTTAAAATAGCTGCTGTCAATATCAGAAACCTTCTGCAAAGCCCTTGCTGGAGTCTGGTTAGTCTGAGGAACAAAACCTGTCCCTAAATGCAAGATGATGATGATGCTGAGATATTTGGACTATCACATTCCCCAAAGATCTGTGCCATCTCATAGGGTATCTCATGTATTCTACACCAGATTAAACTTAACCTTAACCTTAAACTTAACTGTTCACCACAAAGATGAAGATAGAGAGCAGCTCAGATTTTGCTCCATGCCATTCAGTGCCAGTTGACTAAACCAAACCTGAAGACCTACTTGCCCTTATCAATACCTAAAGGCTGAGGGCAAGAGGCTGGGGCCAGACTCTCCTCAGTGGTGGCCAGGGACAGCTCAAGGGGTACTGGGCACAAAACTGCAACCCAGGAGGTTCCAGCTGAGCAGGAGGAGAAAGTTGTTTGTTGTGAGGGTGTTGGAGCCCTGGCCCAGGCTGCCCAGAGAGGCTGTGGAGTCTCCTTGTGGGGAGAGATTCCAAGCCCAGCTGGAGGTGACCGTGGGCAAGCTGCTGTGGGTGACCCTGCTGGATCAGGGAGGTTGGACTAGCTGATCTCCAGAGGTCCCTTCCAACCCCTGCCATGCTGGGATTCTGTGATTCCAGCCAATGACTGATTCTTTATCTGCAGGAAGATTTTCAAAACAAACAGAATTTGAGGCTCAGATTTGGCTTTTGCTGGCTCCTGGCATCTCAACTCCATTTGCTGTTTCCCAAATCCCCAAATTTCCCTCTCTCTGCTTTTCTACTCAAAACCCTGCTCATCCAGACAAGTTATGGCCAAGCCCTTCTTACCCTGCAGAGCTTTTTGGTGTCTTTCCAGTCCCTTTTTTAGCTGGCTCTGGTGGCATTAGAGGGAACTCTTCCATTTCCCTGCACATTTCTTTCCCCATCATTTGAAGCAGGCCTTACTGCACCATGCAGGAGCAGCAGGGCTTTGGGGAGAACCATGTTCAGAACAAGAGGATGAGATTTTCACTTACAAACCACTACAATTTGGCAAATATCTTCTCTCCAAGAGCACATTTCCATGCTTTTCGTGGATCTGGGAGGGTGTACAAGTTAGGAGATGGAACAGACATTAATTGTTTCAGTGTCTATGAAGGTTGGGTGATTTCCCAGCAGGAATTGGAGTGAATTGATGCCATGCAGTTGTTGCTTGACACTGAGGGGTATTGAACTAGAGGTGACTGTTCTGCACCTCAGTTTGGTGATGAAGAGCTCAAAAATCCTCCAGCCTCCTCAGTTCAGTTCAAGAAGAGTTTTGAAATCAGAGAGGAGCCCTCCCCCAAAAGAAGAAAAAGAAGAAAAGATAAAAAAAAGAAGAAAAGATAAAAAGAAGAAAAAAGAAAGATAAAAAGAAGAAAAAAGAAAGAAGAATCAAGAAAAACAGAAGAAAAAGGGAAAAGAAAGAGAAAAGGAAAAAGGGAAAGGAAAAAGGAAAAAAGGAAAAAAGGAAAAAAGGAAAAAAGGAAAAAAAAGGAAAAAAAAGGAAAAAAAGGAAAAAAAGGAAAAAAAGGAAAAAAAGGAAAAAAAGGAAAAAAGGAAAAAAGGAAAAAAGGAAAAAAGGAAAAAAGGAAAAAAGAAATAGGAAAAGGAAAAGGAAAGGGAAAGGGAAAGGGAAAG
>VWZX01007332.1:61887-103373 GCA_013399015.1 Galbula dea
GGAAAAGGAAAAGGAAAAGGAAAAGGAAAAGGAAAAGGAAAAGGAAAAGGAAAAGGAAAAGGAAAAAGAAAAAGAAAAGGAAAAGGAAAAGGAAAAGGGAAAAACTAAATAAGAAAAAAGGAAATTAAAAATAAAAACGTAAATCAGAAAAAAGAAAGAAGAAAAAAGTAAACAGAAAACAAAAAAGAAGAAAGAAAATAAGAAAAAGGGAAAAGAAAAAAGGAAAAAACTAAAGAAGAAAAAAGAAAATAAAAAGTAAACAAAAAAGGAAAAAGGAAATAAAATGGAAAACTAAGAAAAAAGAAGAAAGAAAGAAGGAAAAGGAAGAAGAAAAAGAAAAAAGAAAAAGGAAAAAGAAAAAGGAAAAAGAAAAAGGAAAAAGAAAGAAAAAAGGAAAGAAAAGAAAAAAGAAAAAGGAAAAAGAAAAAAGGGAAAAAAAACAAAGAAAGGGAAAAAAAGGAAAAAAAAAGAAAAGAAAAAAGGAAATAAAACTGGAAAAAAAAAGGAGAAAAGGAAATAGAGAAAAGAAAGAAGCAAAAAGACAAAAGAAGATGATGTCCAAGACCAGAAGTTCCTTTAAACTGTTTAGGAAATGTATTCCTGAATCAGAGGGCAAGAAATGTCTGAGAGTCATAAAAGCATAAAGCATCCCTAATGCCATTCCAGCATTCAGAGGGGTAATATTCATACATCAAAGCCGAGGTGCTGTGAGCTTCCAACTTGTTTTTAGGATGGCATTCATCTTGATGACAACAATAATTACAGAATGCTAACCAGCAGTGACTTCAGGCTCCCTGGGAAAAAAAACCCAAAATACCACACATCCCAGCTCCAGCTCCAGGAACTTTCAGAAGCTAAAGCTTCTGCTCATCAGAATGAAGAAAGAGCAAGTCACAGATCACACCTAGGGCTTAGGCTTTTATCTCCCTGGGAACTTTTTTTCTTGGGCAGATGTGCAGGACAGAAAATAAACCAACCCCAGCACCTCCAAAAGATGGCAATTGCCCAGAGATCCAATTTTAGCTTGTCCTTTCTCCTCTGCAAATCTCCTCCTTCATGCTATCACATGCTGGTTATCCATTGCTCCCACCAGTAGTTACTGTGGGGGCTTACCTGGGTCCTGAAATACCAAATCTACTTCATAGAATCATCAGAGTTGGAAAGGACCTTAAGGATCATCTAGTTCCAACCCCCCTGCCTGCCAGGGACACCTCCCACTAGAGCAGGTTGCCCACAGCCCCATCCAGCCTGGCCTTCAAAGCTTCCAGGGATGGAGCTTCCACAGCCTCTCTGGGCAACCTGTTCCAGTGTCTCACCACCCTCATAGTGAAGAACTTCCTCCTAATATCCATTCCAAATCTCCCCTCCTCTAGTTTGCATCCATTCCCCAATTTGGACTGGCTAGACATTGCCAAATTCCAACTGGAGAGCATGGAGCAGCCCTGGCACCAAGAACCTGGTCAAAAAAGACCAGGGCAAAAAAAAGACAAATTCATCTTTTTTGGATGTAAGACCCAAGTGCAGAAATAGTCACTAATCTGCCCAAGGTGCCAAAGGGAAAGTGGGGAAGTGGCTTTTCAACAAAAGGAGCTTCCAAGAAAGATGGGGACAGAAGTTTTAGCAGGAGCTGTTGGGACAGGACAGGGGCTGATGGTTTGAAACTGAAAGAGGGAGATTGACACTAGACAGAAGGAGGGTGGTGAGAGCCTGTCCCAGGTTGCCCAGAGAGGTGGGAGGTGTCCCATCCCTGCAACCATCCCAGGCCAAGTTGTCTGGGGCTCTGAGCAACCTGCTCTAGTTGCAGATGTCCCTGCTGACTGCAGGGGGTTGGACTAGATGACCTTGGAAGGTCCCTTCCAACCCAAACCCTTTTATGAGATATCACCAATAACTCTGCAAGCACTGAAACACACACTTTCCAATTAATGTGTCAAATGAAACTGTCTTCAGCCTCAAGAGCCTTAAAAATGTCCAGGTTTTACCACAATGTGACAATATAAAAGACAAAGCCCTGTACAGAAATCAAAAGTGAAACAACTGAATTTGGCTGAGCAAAATATCCACATTGGGCCAGTGACCAAAACATCTCATTTCTCATTTTAAGGCTGTAGCACCAATGGTATCACAGAATGTTAGGGGTTGGAAGAGACCTCTGGAGATCATCTAGTCCAACCTCCCTGTCAGAGCAGGTTCACCTAGAGTAGGTTAATTAAGTAGTGTCCTAGGCTCAAAGGTACAGGCTGGGTGAGAGCAAGCAGCATGAGGGAGGCAGGGAGAGCTTGCACTGTGCCAAAGCACCTGACTTCATTCCCAGAACAGAGTGAAGATAAATGGAACTGATTGCCTCAACACAAGCACCTACATGACACCTTATCTGTTGATCATGAGGAGTGATTTGTAAAGTTCAGGCACTCAAATATGCAAACTGGCACAATGCTTTACATGCAGAAGAGCAAACTAGCTAAACTAACTGCCACAGAGCAGACCTGCACCTGCTCTGCATCTCATTCCCAGGCTCACCCTTAGAAATGCAGCATGCAAAGACCACAGTGCATCAAAAAGCACTTGGGCATCAATCACAGAATAGTTCTGGTTGGGAAAGGACCTTTCAAGGTCATCTAATCCAACCCTCTGCAGTCAGCAGGGACAGCTGCAACTAGAGCAGGTTGCTCACAGTCCTGAGGTCCAAACTGACCTTGAATGGTTGCAGGGATGGGACATCTCCCACCTCTCTGGGCAACCTGGGCCAGGCTCTCACCACCCTCAGTGGAAAACATTTCTTCCTTCTCTCTAGTCTTAATCTCCTCTTTTAGTTTCAAACCATCAGCCCTTGTCTTGTCCCAACAGGACCTGCTCAAAACTCTGTCCCCAGCTTTGTTACAGCTCCCTCTAAGTACTGAGAAGCTGCAGTAAGGTCTCCCTGAAGCCTTCTCCTCTCCAGGCTGAACAACCCCAACTCTCTCAGCCAGTCCTCACAGCAGAGGGCTTCCACCCTCAGGCCATTTTTGTGGTGTCCTCTTGCCCTGTTCCACCAGCTCCATGTCTTTCGTGTGCTGAGGACTCCAGAGCTGGCCACAGTGCTCCAAGCAATAGGTTGGTATCAGATATATAGAAAAATGCCAACTTGATAGAGAAAGAGAGAAACTAGTTGGGCTTTTTCAAGTGCTGTAGTGGCCTGCTGCTTGAGCTGCATCAATTTGCAATGGAGATTGTGCTCTGACACAGTGGCTTGGCCAACCACTGCAGTTAGAAGCATCCAGGAGAAAACCAGGTTTCCCTTTTTGCATGGATTTGCAGAGAGGCAAAGGAAAAATAACTAACAACCCAGGTTTACAAGTGAGAAAAGAACATTTATGGGTTGGGTTTTGATTTACAAATATCTTTTCACAGACCAATTATATCAATTCCACCCACATGGGTCATTTGTCTTCTTTCATTTAAGGTTGTTTAATGTAATCAACAGGATCTCCATGCATCAGTTAACATACTTCATTAACTTCAGCTATCAGGATTGGCCTTAAATTGCTCCTCCAGCTCTTCCAGTCAATTTTCCTCCATTGCCTCAAGTGATTGTAAGGAACCTTATTAATAAGTGGACATGAGTAACTCATGTCACCAAAGATAAGAGAGACTATAAATAGAGGAGTAAGTAAAGTTTGTTTTCTTCCAGTTGGGCTATTTTCTTCAAAGACAGAGAAATGTAGCACTTGTCATTTATTTGCATATCTTGAGGGCAGAGAATCTGAGAGCAGCCAGAGTCCAGCCCCCAGGGAGAGCCCAGACAGGACATGACTTCTGATGCCAAACCATGAAACTGAGCCAGTAATGAGCAACCCAACCACTTGTCCTCTTCATTTACACAGAGCTTCTGCCCATGACAGTGCACTCCAGCCAGGACCAAGTCCTGTCCAGTTAAGGGAATGACTTAGCATCCTTCCTGATGTGCCATGGAGTTTTGTGCAACAGTAATTTGGGCCCTGTTTTGAAGGTGAAAAGGAATTTAAAAGTGAGAAACATGAAGTGAAGTGGCATTTCACAGGGTGCAGGTTGCTAGGCATCACCAAGCAGCAGCAAACATGCCTGTGACTGGGCTGCTCCTGTCCTCCAGGAAGCTACTGAGAGTCACTCTGCCAGAAGGAAGGAGGAATTTGCAGACCTGGCTAAAGCTATAAGCAAAAAGACCAGGAGAGTCAAACACATCCTTGTCAGAACATGGGGAAACCAAAAAGCATGTCTGTCCAAGAAGCCAGGTTCTTTTAGCCAAAATATGTCACCAAAGCCCTTCAGGACTTCACAGAATCATGAAGGTTGGAAGAGACTTCTAAGATCATCAAGTCCAACTGTTGATCTATCACCACCATGCCACTAAACCATGGCCCTCAGCACCACATCTCCATGCTTTTTAAACCCCTCCAGGGATGGTGACTCCACCACTGCCCTGGGCAGCCTGGGTCAATGCCTGACAACTCTTCCAGGGAAGAAGTTTTTCCTGCTATCCAATCTAAACCTCCCCTGCTGCAACTTGAGGTCATTTCCTCTTGTCCTCTCACTGGTAACCTGGGAGAAGAGACCAACCCCCACCTCATTCCAACCTCCTTTGTAGTAGTTGTAGAGAGAGATAAGGTCTCCCTGAGCCTCCTCTTCCTCAGACTAAACAACCCAAATAAAGACATGGAGGATTCAAAGAGACAGTAGGCAAAAAAAACCCCTCCCACAAAAATCAATGAGGATGCTTTCTGGGATGGAAAAGTTCTTAGTGCACATAGCTGCTGTGAGGTGCCCCAGGGCTGCCCTGGAGATTCACTAGATTCATTTGCCTGAGCAGAAGGAGTGAAGACAAAACACTCTTACCATCAACATGCTGGGCATCTGATCCAAAGCCCATTGAAGGCTCTCCAGAGCTTTCTGTTGGACTTCAAAGACTTGTGGCTTGATGTTGAGAGCAGCACTTGGTAACTCAGTTCTCGTCACCTGAGGCCTTTTTGTGTCCTCTGAAAGATTCCCACTGAAGACTTGGAGAAGACAGCTCTCAGTTGACCAAGCTTTTAAGATATGCTTAATTTTAAGCAAAATTCCTTCAGCTCCAGAAGGATATTAGAAGGAAAACAAAGAAATCTATCACCACAAAGGCAGAAAAGTTCCCCCTGGCTCTGAACTCAAACACCAGAGTGCAGCTCTGCCATCAATTGTCAGCCAACAAGCTCCCTTCTTGCTTGGGTTGTGCTCACCACCCATTGCCTGTTGGGCTAGGAGAATGAGCTCAGCTTGGTTTCTTCCAACCAAAATGTAATGTCTTAACTGCTTCACTATTAACAAGACATTGAAATAGAGTGAAACATTCTGCCAGGCTAATAAAAACCACATCTTTGGTGGCTTTTTATCTTTTCCCTTACCTTTGAAAGGTTTCAGCAGACAACTCAGCAATGACACAGTGCATAAACACTTCACTCTTGGAAGTCATTTTTCATGCTGAATCTTTAAAGTGCCAGAATATCTGATAAGCTAAATTTTGATTTGATCTTTTTTTAGATGACAAATGCCTAATAGTTGTCTTAGAGTCTTTCTGCACTCTGATTTTTATCTGTGTTTTATTAGGGTAATAATAACATCTAATATACTCTCTCATCTCTCTCTTCTTCTTTCTTAAGGTCAAAATTATATCCAGAGCTAAAAGCAGCAAGAAACTTCTTCCTTTCTTCCTCTCAGGCTTTTAAGGCAAAAAAATGACCATTTACAATGGCAAACTACAAAATCTAAATGTGAGATATATATATATATATATATACACTTTATCATCAGAAAGCCAGGTATTGATATGTCATTACAACTACTAATTTCCAGGCTTCCAAGTAAATTAGATGCTATTACATCAGGTTATTTAATTGCCTTTTCTTTTGCCAATAACCTGTGAAGAAGAAGAAAGAAACTGTTCATTCCTCCTCCTGTCTAGAGGCAGATTTCACTTCTTGATGTTTCATTGGATTTCTCCTTTTCATTTTCACCTAGTGGTAACCTTAGCTGTCTCCTTCCAAGGCACCCATCATTTTTAGGGAGCAAAATGCAATGACATGGAGAGCTCCTTCCAGGAGCACCTGCATGGGGGTGCAGCACCAGCTCCTGCAGCTGCAGGCCAGTGGCAGCCCAACCCCAGGGCTCAGGACAGGCTGGCTGCTAAAAATAGTGCCTGCTCTGCTTGAAGGTGGCTCTCACAGCTCAGAGAAGGGACTCAGTGAGAAAAGCCAGCAATGTGTGCTCACAGACCAGGAGCAGGGAGGGGATTCTGCCTCTGCTCTGCTCTGGGGAGAGCTCACCTGCAGTGCTGGGGCCAGCTCTGGAGTCCTCAGCACAGCACAGACATGGACCTGGGGGAGCAGGGCCAGAGGAGACAACAAAAATGATCTGAGGGTTGGAAGCTCTCTGCTGTGAGGACTGGCTGAGAGAGTTGGGGTTGTTCAGCCTGGAGAAGCCAAGGCTCTGGGCAGACCTTACTGCAGCCTTGCAGTACTTAAAGGGCCCTAGCAAAAAGATGGGGACAGACTTTTTAGCAGGTCCTGTTGGGCCAGGACAAGGGCTGATGGTTTGAAACTGAAAGAGATAAATTTAGACAAGATGGAAGGAAGCAATGTTTTCCCCTGAGGGTGGTGAGAGCCTGTCCCAGGTTGCCCAGAGAGGTGGGAGATGTCCCATTCCTGCAACCATTCCAGGTCAGGTTGGACCTTGGGGCTCTGATGTCCCTGCTGACTGCAGGGGGTTGGACCAGATGACCTTGAAAGATCCCTTCCAACCCAAACTATTCCATGATTCTATAATTCTAAGAAACTTAAGTTCAAAGCCTCCAAAAGCAGAAACAAGTTAGAAGAAAGTAGGGTAAACCAAATCCCTGTGGGCTCAGGGATTCTTCATATCCTTTCAATGTATTTTAATGTGTCTTACCTAAAGAGGCACAATCAAAACACAAGAAAACAGATAGCATTCCTGGTTCAAGACTGAATAAACTAGAGCAGCTGCAGTTTGAAAGTGCAGATGTAGAGGATGCTTCTCACCCAGCCTCGTTGGGGAAGGAGCATCTGTCATGGTGTAACCCCAGTTGGCTGCTTGCTTATGCCCTCCCCTGCCCTGGGGAGTTGGGGAGGAGAATGGAAAACCAGGAAACCTCAGGGGTTGAAAGAGTAGTTTCATAATGGAAATAAACACATAATAATAGCAAGGAAAAGGAAGGTAACAAAAAGAGGGTGAAAGGAAACCCCAGAAAGACATGTGATGGACAATGCAATTGCTCACCACCTACTGATGGATGTTCAGCAATTGCCTGAGCAGTTAACTGTCAACTTCTCCTGGTTCATAGACTGGGCAGGACCTCCTGTGGCATGGAACATCCCTCTGGTCAGTTGGGGTCAGCTTTCTTGGTGTCCCCTCCTGATTTCTGGTGCCCCTGAAGCTTTCTCACTGGCACAGCATGAGAAGGTGATAAATCCTTGACTCAGTATAAGGACTACTCAGCAACAAGTAAACCATCAGTGTGTTATGGACACTGTTCTCACACTAAACCCAAAACACAGCTCTGTACCAGCTACTGGGAAGAAAACCAACCCTCTCCCAGCCAAAACCAAGACAGCATCTCACCCATTTGCTTGGTATTATGTGGAGAAGTGGAAAATGCAGCTGCAAACATCTCAGAAACCTGGGACCTGGCTTGGCTATGAAATTGGGCCTCTCTGGAGGTTAGAAAGTGAGCAGAGGCACTGGGATTCTTGGTCCCATGCTGCAGGTGACACTGACTGGGCAGCAGAGCTCATACCTTTCTCCCAGCCCCAGCACACTGCACTGGCTGCAGAGCCCATCCTTCTCTGCACCAAGACCTCCAAAACACTTCCCAAATCACCAGTCATGACACCTCTTATGCAAGATGGTTTGAAGCAGACAGCTTCTTACATTCCAGACAGAGAAACTGAGTAGAAATGACTTATCTAAGTTCACAGACTGAATTACTATCAGAGGCCAAGACTAGTCAAGGCATCCTCAGCTTCCCAACCTGCTCCTCAGTCCCTAGGCAAAGCATTGCTCTGCCCACCCTCTATACTTGTTTATCCTGTCTCTTTCTCCTGGGTTACACAAGAAAAATAGATCAGCAAGTCAACAAAAATCTCTTTTCACAGAGTAATGAATCCCTCTTCTCCAGCAAGGAAACTAATGGATGGCAGCACATTAATTATGCTGCATTCCCATAGTCATTTCTGTTGTCCTTTTTGTGCTGCAAAAGGACATTTATGTCACACTGCCTGTTTCTGCCAGCAGAAAAATGAATGTGCTCAGCAATGGCACCCTTAGGTCCTTATTCTCTGACAAGAGATCACTAAGGTTACTCTCTGCTCTTTCCAAAATAAAGCCACCTTTAAAGTTCAGGGAAGAGTTTAGCAGAAGGCAACAGAAATGCTGTGAGTCTTCAGTGGGTGGTGATGGCAAGATCAGACCATCAGTGAGAGAAGCCCTTCTGTAAGCCAGCTGGATAATCTACATCCTCCAGGCTTGCTCAGTGTGATTTAGATGAGTGCAAGACTTATGGCTGCTGGTGGCCTCCTCCTGCCATCTTTTTTGTGTATGCAGATCCCTCAAGGTAGAGTGGCTTGTCAGGGAATGACTATAAATAATGGGCTTTTTGCTGGAGCCAAAAAGCTATTTTTCTTGCAGCCCAGACCTTCCAAAAGAGGGGATGAAGGTCTGGGTGAGCAGGATACCGGCTCTCCAGCCCTCCTGACTCTACCCTGCTCCAAGGCACTTGCCAAAACACTAACTGACTTGGTCATACACCTGCACAACAAATGAAGAGGCTGATTTTCCAAGCTATCCATGCAGCTTTGTTGGCTTACAGACAACCTTCTTTATCCTAGGTTACCAAGGCAGAAATCTATTTGCTTATGGAGAAAAAAAGTTAACTAAAATGGATGTGAAAGCCCAAGATAAAGATAAATCTGGACTTGTTTAGGGTTTGGGTTTTGGTTTTTGTTTTTTTTTCTTTCCTGAAAAGTAAGTTTTTCCTTCCTGAAATGACATGAGCTGCAAGGAGCAGGACACAGCCACTTCAGGTATCTGCACTGTGACAAACCACCTCCAGCTCCCTGAATGCAGATGGGCACAGAGGCACAATCAGAGCCTCAGAGAATGCTTTGGGTTGGAAGGGACCTTAAAGATCATCTAGATCCAACCCCCTGCCATGGGCAGGGACACCACCCACAAGAGCAGGTTGCAACCTGGCTTTGAATGCACACATTATGCCTGCAGGAGGGCATCATTCAATCCCTTGAATGGCTTTGGTTTGGTACCTACCTTACCTTCACACTCAGCAGTCCCAGACCAAGAGACATTCCAAGCCCTGCATGGCCAAAGGTGTTAAAAAGCTGCTTCTTGGGCCAGTTCTGGGAAGAGCTGGAGAGTTTTTGAGTTGGAAAATTGCATGTGCAGGACAGCTGCCATGGTTGAAATCACAGCAGCTAAGAGTGAAAGGGGGATAATGCCCTACTGCAGTGAGACTCCTGCTTGCCACCACATTTGCTTCCACCCACCCAGGGGTTGCAGAGGACAGAGTGCATGAAAATAATAATTATCAACCATTTTTATATGCATTTTCAAAGTCTCTAGGTGTCACTTGAGTAAGGGCTGCAAGAACTAAGCAATACAGACACCAACAGCACCCAAAAGGAGCCTACAGCATTTGAGTTGCTTTAAAAACCATGATGCTTTCAACATTTCAACATGGACCAAGAGAGACAGGAGTGTGTTAGAACTTCTTGAATCAGCCAGAAATGAGCCAGCTGCAGTCCAGAAATCCAGACTCACACTAGCACATCCCCAAGCTTGAGTCCCTTTTCTCCACGGTGCAAACCACAGGGATGGGCATCATAGAGGTGCTGATGCCAATCAACCTTCTTCTAGGTTTAAAAGTGACCTCCTGGGTTATGATATTTGACAGAGGAATATTAGAAAGCATCCACAGACTGATTTATTATTAGCTCTGAATTCAAAAGGCATCACATGGACACTTCACAACACGTTCAAGCCAACATCACCACGTTACACTGCACTGGGAGGTAGACTTGAAACACACAGAGAACTCAGCAGATGACCTTTCCTGCACACCACATTTACATATTTTCCAGACCAAAGGATTATTTTCTTATTTAACAGGAAATGAAAACCCACAACCAAACAAAACCCCACCACTGTTAATGACTGTGCAACAACTGCAGCAGAGGAGCAGAAGCCACATTGCATCAGCTGTGTGCTGCCTACGTGAGTCAATGAACTGAGGCAAAAGGGAGCTGCACTGATACCCTGCCTGGCAGTGATTCCCCAGGACTCTTCTGGAAATGAGATGACACATCTCAAGAGATTATTTCCTCCTCAAGTCATTTGAAATAACTCTGCTAAAAAGAAACTGGAAGTTACAAGCAGGGCCTGATTCTGTCTTTCACCAGTGGCTCTTCCTCTCTTTGGAAAGCTGAAATGAAAGCTACTTTTAAAGGGGTATTAAAGTGGCCAGAGCACTTGCCTTCAAGGAAATGTGATTTGGGAGGGGAAGGTGGAGGCATGCCTTGCCTTGCTGGTGGGTTTGCCTCTCCAGCAGAGCAGAGAGGATGTCAGGAATGATCCCATCAGTCCTCCCTGCACACAACTCGTCAAAGCACGGGGCTATTTTTGTATTAATCAAGAGCAAGCTGATTAAATCTGTAGCTTTAAAAAGAAAGGGAAGTAACCAACTGAGAACATGCACTGCAATACAACACCTTTGTGATACTGGCAGTTTGGGGACAAAGCCCTTTTCTGAGCCATCCCATCTGCTCCCCTTGGCTTGTGCCCTTTGAAATCAACATCCGCTCGCATGCAGAAGACACAGGTACGTTCACCTCTGCTGGGTTTATCCTAGAAAAAGCAGGAAAAAGGACTTGAAAGCACAAAGTTAAACATCAGCTGCTAAAATCTGGGCTGGGGTTTGGAACATTTGGTCATGACTTTGCTCTTCGAAAGGAAGTTTTTTTGACTCCTGAGCCAACGCCGTTGCGAAAGGACCTCTTGGTGAAAGGCATCTCCAGGTAAGGCTTTAAGGCAGCCACTTCTTCACTCCTGCCCACCTTGGCTAAGCAGTTGTTGAGGAGGATGAGGCAGGAATCAGATTTCCCATACAGCTGGCAGTTGGAATAAAAAGGATTGCTGTTCTGGAGATGACAAAAGGAAACAAGAAGAGAAGAAAAGGTAAAAAGTGATGGATTTGGGTGGTTTTGCTCAGTAGCACAAGGAAAGCAGAAAGACAAACCCAACTGGTGCTGAGGATGGCAAGGATGATCTGTTATTTGCTAAGGATTCATCATATTTCTTCCAAATCAGGTTGGTTTTCTCATAGCTTTCTAGAAAACTTCACTGGCTACTCCTGATGTCAAACCCTGATCTAATATAACATAACAACTCCTGATGTCAAACCCTGATACTGCTACAACCACGTTGAGGGTAGAAAAATGAATTGTTTCCTGGGCTCTTGACAAGCTGTGAGAGGGAACACAGTTTCCCCAGAGTGGCATGCAAGTTTCTTGCTGTAAAATGAGCTTTCTGTTGAGTTCACAAGGCAACAGCAAGCTTGATGTCACTTGGGTGAAGCCATGCAAGGCAGGTGACAGGTAGGAGAAAACAAAACTAGCTGCAAAGCAGAAATTTGGGGCAGGTTTGGAGTCGTTGGGATTAGTTATGGCAGGAGTTAGGACTGAGTTTAATGATGGCAAAAGAGGAATGGGAGGCTGACAAAGCCTGGATTAAAATCCATAGATAACACATTCCTTTTCCTTGCACTCCACAGTATAAAAATGCCAACTACCTCAAAAACCTTTGACTTATTTAAACTCCATTTAAATTAAATTGCACTTAAATTGCATTTCAATTAACACTGAGTTTCAAAGGGAAGATTTCCTGGCACGTCTGGAGTGGTTCTGTGCATTTTTCATCATCCCCTGATTTACCAGCCTGCTGAGGATCTATCTCAATGAAAGACTCTGCCATCATCTCTAAAGCTGTGGAGCATCCCTGCTCAGGTAATGGTTGCATGCAAAGCACAGGGTGAACACCTGCCTTCAGTGGAATGGGTGCTGAAATTGCCATTAGCCTCACTAAAATGAGTTTTAATTCAGTATGCTATTACATAGATTAATACTATTTAGTACTTAACATTTTTCCCCCCCTGTTCTCTGCATAGTAAAGGGAGATTCATGATTCCTTCTGCAAGCAAGAGCATGCACCAAGTCTGAAGATGCTGAGCCTTTAGCCACTGGCAGTGGGGTTTTCCCCCAGCCTGATGTTCCTCCTCACCAAGAAGAAGCCCTTTCTGCCAGAAACACAGACACAGAAACCAATTCCCTTTGAATCTTCAGCTGCTATCTCACAACCTATACAGGGACTCCTATTTCTCAATAAATGGCTGTGAATTTGACATGCAGGAGACCCCCTGAAATAATTCAACTCCTTTTACCTGTTAGATCACTGCCATAAAGAGAACCAATAAGAAATATGTTTAGGCAGATCAAGCTGTGTCTCAACTGCCCCTGATCAGAAATGAAAGATGATTCAGCATGGACAGAAGTAAAAGCCACAGAGGAAGCAGGAGATGAATAGATTAAGGCTAATGGGAGCTCCACATCAATAAAACAAACAGCTGCACCAGTAGTCACCATTTCTGCTAGCAACAGATCACCTTAATGAAATGATAAGGATGCAAAACACATCAGAGGGAACAAAGAAATCTGAAGCATGGCTCCTAGAGCTGATTTTACAGCAATAAATAAAGAGAGAGTCTAAAGAGGACTTTGTCCAAAGCAAGGGAATGGAACATTGCTAGAAATAAAACATCTCTCATTCCACACTGGCAAAGACTTAAATGGTGGGTGCAAAGTTTGACCAGCAATCTGTCATGGTAACCTGGTGGAGATCAGCAACTGAAAGGATTTTAGCAAGTATTTAAGCAGCTCTTCCCTTTGGGTTTATAAGCTGTTCTACTTTCTTCCACAGTTCAATCAAATCTGTACTACTGATTCTATGCAATCATTTCCCCTGATGTTGTAGAAGATTTCTCTTTTCCTTTCCCTAAACACCTCCAGTGACAAATATGTGTCTTGGTTTCTAAACCAGCTAGCAATAACTGAAATTAAGACATATATCTTACTGTACCTGTTTGATAAAGACAGGGAATTTAGATGAACTGGAGAGGAGACTGATGTTTTTCTCTTTTCCATACAATATTTCAGCTCCCCACACTCTACATTAAATATGCACTAGATTCCTCACATGATTATTTCAGAGGTTTGCATGCTTTATTAGTCACCAAAGCAAAAATTGAGCTAGACTCCAGGAAAAGGAGGCAATAATATTTAACCAATAGCTCTAACACAAGCAACTTCTTTCATGGAATCCTAGACTCTCCTGACTTGGAGGGGAACCACAAAGATCATCCAGTCCCAACCCTACTTCAGTTGATGGAAAAAAACAAGAGCAAGAAAGAAACAAGAAACCAGAAATAGAATGAATTTCAATCAAATAGCTATTTAAAAGAAATGAGGCACCTTCTCTTGAAGTAAGCAGGGAGCAGGACTTACCATGGAAGGGAGAATGGGATAACCCCAGCAGAGGAGTATCATGGAGAGCCAAAGAATGAAACCCAGGTTAAACCTGCATAGACTGCAAAGAAAGACTGAAATCAGTTAAAATTTAAACCAAAAGCAAGCAAATCTCCCTGCCCACACACACACACACAGAGTCTGTTTTCTCCATATGCACAGTGTCTTTACCTGCTCATTGTTTAACTCAGGAGCCTATGGGTATCTCCATGCAGTTATACTCCCAAATTCCTCACATAGCCTCCCCATTCCTTCCTAGTTGACCATTTTATACCAGAGTTCAGGAGTAAAAAATGTCATCAGAGCTGATTTTATGATGACTAATTGCTCCTGTTTGGCCTTTTCTTCTGGTGAAATGGGAAAATGGCAAGAACACACACTGCTGCCACTCTGAAACTACCAATTCATTTCATTTCAAGGGTGCCATTAAAATGCCTCTCAAGTGGCTTTACTGTTAAGTCTGGATCATCATGGCAAACATGGTCAAAGGTCTAAAGATTGCAAAAATACATTTCAGGATTGTTTTTTACCACTTCCAATATATCATGTGAAGACCTTGGAAAGCCTGGCTGCAAGAGAAAGGGAGTCAAGTTCCACAAAGAATCTTTTTATACTCAGAGCAGCCACAATACCTACAGCAATAGATAATGGATCAGGATAGGGATGGGACTGACCTGGTGGAGAGCAGGGAAGGGGAAAGGGATCTGGGGGGCCTGGTGGGTGGAAGGATGAGCATGAGCCAGCAGTGTGCTCTTGTGGCCAGGAGGCCAATGGGATTCTGGGCTGGATTAGAAGGGGTGTGGTTAGTAGGTCAAGAGAGGTTCTTCTCCCCCTTTACTCTACCCTGGGGAGGCTACATCAGGAATATTGTGCCCAGTTCTGGGCCCCTCAGGTGAAGAAGGAGAGGGAACTGCTGGAAAGAGTCCAGCCCAGAGCCACCAAGATGCTGAAGGGACTGGAACATCTTCCTGAGGAGGAAAGGCTGAGGGAGCTGGGGCTCTTGAGCTTGGAGAAGAGGAGGCTAAGGGGTGACCTCATCTATGCTTTTCAATATGTGAAGGGTGGGTGTCAGGAGGATGGGGTCAGGCTCTTCTCAGTGGAGCCCAGTGACAGGACAAGAGGCAATGGCTGTAAGCTGAAGCACAAGAGGTTCTGGGTGAACACAAGACCAAATGTTTTTTACCACTTGACAATGCTTTGGGGGAAGAAATTGTTCCTAATGTCCAACTTTCAGGTAAGAGCAGAAGCAATACAGTGGAGTGTAAGCCCCTTGAACATTGTTTATAGAAATATGGATAATTTGACCTCAGATTGTGGTTAATTGTTTTTTGGCACCATCACTGCAGGTGGTGGTGCTGATTATGTCAGTGGTTGACATAATCCAACCACTCTTAATCCCACTCCAGAAGTCCATGCTTGTAGTTGCTGGTGAAGTACTTGAGGCTCCTCCAGGACCAACAGGACTATAGAAACATCAGATGCAATTAGCCTCATTTAAACAGCACAGTAAGCAACTCATTTATAAACACCATCAAGAGAACATCTGACTATTTGCATATTCAGGATGTGTCCTCTCATTCAGAGAGAAAAATCCTTTAGTTTGCATGGAACATCCCATTCCAACACATCCAGGACCTCCAACTCCTACCAATAAGGAGATTAGTCTGTGGTTCTGCTGTAATGAAAAGCACTTCTGCTTGGATTCTACTCAAGCCTAGTTCAGCATCAGCTTTCCCTGTATCTGCCTTTAGTTTAAACTCCATTTTAATACCAATTTAAGCTTCACACAATGTTATTTGTGGAAGACAAAGGGCAAGAATAGGCTTGTGATTGAAGTCTGGGATTTCTAGGTTCAGTGTTGGAGCTTGTGTAAACTTTGGTGCATTATTGCCCTAGTTTTTTATAGTCACAGAATCATTTTGTTTGAAAGAGACCTTGAAGATCATTGAGTCCAAGGGTTACCCAGCACTGCCAGGTCACCACTAAACCATGGCCCTCAGCACCACATCTCCATGCTTTTTAAACCCCTCCAGGGATGGGGACTCCACCACTGCCCTGGGCAGCCTGGGCCAGGCCTTGACAACCTTTTCAGAGACAAAATTTTTCCTAATATAAGACTTAAACCTCCCCTGGCTCAACTTGAGGCCATTTCATCTTGTCCTATCAGGAGCTCTTTGAGTCCCTGATGACCTCTCACTGTGCCTGGTCAGGACCTCCAATGCTTACCTTTATCACATCCTAAAAGTGTGGATTTAGCCACATTTCTAGCTCCCAAGCTTTGGACCTAAGAGATACCCAGGGATTCTCTGCAGGCACCTTCAGCATGCACAGGGGGGGAAGAGGACAACCAAGCAGGACCCAGGGCACTCCATGAAGATGGCCACACAGAGCCAGACAGGACTTCTCTTCCAGGCTTTGTAGAGCCTGGAGCAAAGCAGCAGGTGACAGAAACTTCAAACAAGATGGGAAAACAGCTCTTGTGTGACTTTCTAAGGAAGGACATAAAAGATCATCAAGCCTGCTCCTTAAGGATGTTTCACACAGTGGGTGGGAAAGGTGGAGAGGCTCCTCCAGCAGCAAATCTCTCAAGTACTTTGCAAACCCAATCCCATCTGGTCTGAACACTAGGAAGAAAATAATGGTTAAGCTGAGGGTTGGCATGTATCTCACTCAATGCTTCTGCTAGAAATCCTCCCAGTGAGATCTTCCAGAGCAAAACTTTTCAGCCTGCTTTCTGTCCCCCATCCTGCCTAAAAGCCACCTGTGGCAAGCTGCAATCCTTAGGACTTGGCTCTAAGAGGAGACAGGCAAGGAATGTCTGGGGGTTTCCCCCACAAAATCCAAGATGAGGTTCAACCTTTTCAAAGGCTTTGACCAGCAGAGAGACCACAAAGTGCTTTCAAACCAGGCAGCTGCAGAAGGCAGTTAGGAGAGCATGAGTTATGGATACCATCACCAAGCCAGAACTGGCCTCCAGGGGTTTGCCCACCTCTCAGACACACAGAAGTGGTAGTATTTGAACAGAGCAAAGATTTAAGCTCTCACATCTGCTTCACACTTGCTGGAGACTATTTATTCTAACTAGTCAGGATGCAATTTAACACACCACAAACGTGATTTTCATGCAGAAAAGTAAACATGGAGAGTCAGATGTAGTCAAGGTATTCCCACTTCAAGCCTGGATGAATCAGGTTTAACAGTACAAGTGGCAATTGACATTTTGGTCTTCTACTCTGTCTGCAGAGCATCCAGTCTGAGGCTTTGCTCCCAGGTATGGTTCACTGGCAGGTATCATAGGTCATAGGAAACATTAAGAACCATAATAAAAGTTCCCAGCATCCATAAAATCTGCATTTTAGGAGAACAAATTAGCAGCAATATCTTCCATTCCCCTGCAAAGCCAAAAACACCACCTCTTCCCTTCTGCTTGCTTTGCTGAAAGAACAGCATATTGTGCCTTGTGCTGCTCTCCTCTGCTTTCCCCAGGAAAAACATATGAAACACAGAATCCCAGCATGGAAGGGGGTGGAAAAGACCTCTGGGGATCATCTAGTTCAACCCCCCTGCTCCAGCAGAGTCACCACAGCAGCTTGCCCAGGGTCACCTCCAGCTGGGGCTGGAATCTCTCCACACAAGGAGACTCCACAGCCTCTCTGGGCAGCCTGGGCCAGGGCTCCAACACCCTCACAACAAACAACTTTCTCCTCCTGCTCAGCTGGAACCTCCTGGGTTGCATTGTGTGCCCAGTGCCCCTTGGGCTGGCCCTGGGCACCACTGAGCAGAGTCTGGCCCCAGCCTCTTGCCCCCAGCCTTCAGCTCTTGCTCAGCATTGAGCAGCTCCCCTCTGGGTCTTATGTGCCTATAAGCTCTAGAACATGCTATTACCTCCCTCATCAGAGCAGTAAATCTGAAGTCCTTAAAGTGGCATTGGTGTGCTTCTGCTGAGGGATCAAAACAATAAAAAAGAAAGAATAGATCAGAACCTGTGGCCATTGTGCATTGGTGCAACCTCCAACATTGTAAAACCCTCACAGGTTAATGGTCTGGGCAAAGGCAAGGTCCTAAATCTTCTTGTCTCCCTGTAGGATGCTCACAGTGAAACCTCAGCATGTTGGGGATTTGGTTTGGGGGTTTTTCTTGTTTGATTGCTTTTTTCTGGAGAAAACTGCTTGGACATTTTACTCTGAGCTCAATCCTTTTCCTGCTTTCAAGTACATGAAGAAACCAAAGAGCCAGGATGGTTTACTTGGAGATCATAGCAAGGGGCAGAATGGAAATTAGTCATGCTCACAGCTTCTAAACCTGTTTCTGACTCAGTGATAATAGAAAATCTCAGCAAGACACAGGGGCAGAAGCAAAACCAAAGTCAGAAAACAGGTTTATTCCATCAGTGGTTATTGCTGTCTTCTCACCACCAGCAAGGGGAGGAAACCAAACTCTTTCTTTGCACCACTGAGATCTCATCTACAGAAGGACAAAGGAGCTGAAAAGTTGCTGTAGATGTGCACTTGACTCCTGTGCATTTCCCTGCCATGATTCTTTATAATCCCTTTAAACTTGGTTATGATCCAGACAGAGCCTGTCCTTGGCTGACAGGGGTACCAGGTAAGGGGAAACTAGGCTCTCCAGTTCAAGAGAGACAAGGAATTGCTGGAGAGAGCCCAGCAGAGGCTAGGAAGATGCTGAGGGCACTGGAGCATCTCTGGGAGGAGGAAAGGCTGAGAGCCCTGGGGCTGCTTAGCCTGGAGAAGAGCAGCCCCACAGGGGAGCTGCTTAATGCTGAGCAAGAGCTGAAGGCTAGGGGCAAGCCCAGTGGTGCCCAGGGACAGCCCAAGGGGCACTGGGCACAAACTGGAAGCCAGGAGGTTCCACCTGAACAGCAAGAGGAGAAAGTTGTTTGTTGTGAGGGTGTTGGAGCCCTGGCCCAGGCTGCCCAGAGAGGCTGTGGAGTCTCCTTGTGGGGAGAGATTCCAACCCTACCTGGAGGTGACCCTGGGCAAGCTGCTGTGGGTGACCCTGCTGGAGCAGGGGGGTTGGACTAGATGATCTCCAGAGGTCCCTTCCAACCCCTCACCATGCTGGGATTCTGTCAATCTGTTAGAAAGCCAAAGGATGCAGGTGGGGGAAAGCACAGCTCTCAGTTGTCTCTTGCCCTTCTACATTGGACCAGGCAGTGACCGACCAAATGGCACTGGCACCCATGTGCTGGAGCTTGTCCTCCATGCTATTTACTTTGCTCCTGTGCTGCCAAGGCACCAGTCCAGAAGCTCTCTCTGCAGAGGGATGTGATACTCTCTCCAAAGGTCAGGTGCATATTTCCCAAGCCCATCGAGGCCTGTGTTGGCTGCTGTGGATCAACAGCTCTGTGCTCTGCTTTCAACTCCTGAAGTTCTCCAGAAGGAGAGCCATGCTTATTGAATTTCATGTGGCTTGCTAAGGCTGCTGCCCACAGAGCCAAGTCCTAGAGGTGATACAGTCCTCAAGCCCCTTGCAGCTGAGGACATCTCCTATGCTCAGCTCTCCTGCAGCCCTCCCTTAGAAGACTGTCGAGGGTTGAGGCTGGGCTGACCACCAACCCAATGACAGATGCTCCCTGTTACTCCCTCTTCCCCCCCACCTTGGGAAGGGAAAGGGGATAAGAGAGAGAGAGAGAGAGACTTGTGGACTGGAAAAGAAAACTAAAACTTCTTTGATGATAATAATGATAAATGAAATATGTACAAAGCCAACACCAAACCCAGACCCCCTTGATGGTAACTACATCACCATCACCACTGATACTGTGCTAGAAAGCCTCAGCAGCAGATGGGAACCAGGCTCAAGGACTGGATCCTGGATCTGGATGAAGGGACTTATGGATCAGGATTGAGGGCAGAACAGATTTCTCCTCAGATGACAGCCACTGAAGCACAGAAGAAGAAGAGAGGAGAGAGGGAAGGATCTGCCCCTCTGTTTTATATCCAATATGACATCTATGGGATGGAATACTTAGTTGGTCAGGTTGGGGTCACCTGTCTTGTTTGCTCCTCCCTGCAGGTGCAGCTTTTACTCTGCACTCCCCAAGGTGAGACACAAGATTCAGCAGTGACCTTGCTTTGCATCCCAGTCCCTGGTAGTGAATCTAACATGAGGCCTTAGCACTGCTAGAAGCTGGCAGTCTCAGACAGTGCAGTTACTGAGAGGAGCTTTAGCTGAAAAGTAAAATCATTGAACAGAATCAGCTCTGTTCTAAGCCAAACCAGGACAAAGACAGACATTGCTCCTTTTGGAAACCTCATTTTTAATGCCATTCCACTCAGGCATCATCCCCCTCTAAGCCTGCATTAGCAATGCCCCTTCCTGCTGACGCACAGGTTTCATCTACCAGGAGAAAAAGGAAATCCAAAAGGCATTAAAAAGCATGAAGCAGGGCTGCTGCTGCTGCTGCTCCTGCCTCCCACTCCTTCACTGAGGTTTTGGTTGGCTTGCATTGCCTGGACAGACACTCAGCAGCTCAGAGCAATTGGTGTTAGCCTACATAAGGAGCAGGGGGCAAGAGTTGTGGAGGCACAGGGAAGGGAAACCTCAGGGGTTGGGTTGCCACCCCACTTTGAAGACCTTCTGCACCATCAGAGCTGTGCATGTCACTGTCACACCAAAGGGGATGGAAGCTGCAGTTTGATCTTCCCATGTCAGAAGCAGAAATGAGATCTTAGGTCACCTTTTTGATCCTAACTCAGACAGGACTTGTCAGCTGTGTCATAGTCACCATCCTCAGCATTTCCAAGTGTAAATCATCATCTAGAATTCTATATATTCTCTTTCCTGTACACAGTCAATGTACACAGACAGATGATGTGGGCAGAAAAAGCATGAGTTTCCTTCCCTGGATCTGCCAACCCCCTCCACTGCCTGGCATAGGCCATGCTGCTGATTCATAGACTCATAGAAAGGGTTGGGTTGGAAGGCACACGAAAAATCATCTAGTTCCAACCTCCCTGCCATGGGCAGGGACACCTTCAACTAGACCAGGTTGCTCAAGGTCTCATCCAACCTGGCCCCAGGGTTGGGGAATCCACAGCTTCACTGGGCAACCTGTTCCAGTGTCTCACCACCCTCACAGAAAAGAATTTCTCCCTAATATCTAATCCAAACCATGCCTCTCTCAGTTTAAAACCATTCAAACCTCCCATCCCATCACTGCAGTCCTTGATAAAGAGTTCCTCCTCAATCTTTCTTATAGGTTCTTTCAAAGCACTGAAAGGTCACAAGAAGTTCTCCCTGGAGCCTTCTCTTCTCCAGGCTGAACAACCCTAATTCTCCCAGCCTGGCCTCACAGCAAAGAGCTTCCACCCTCAGACCATCCTTGTAGCCTCCTCTGGCCCTGCTCCATGTCCTCCTCATGCTGGAGGTCCCAGAGCTGAATACAATTGCTCCAGGTGGGGTCTCCCCAGAGCAGAGGGGCAGAATCCCCTCCTTCATCCTCCCTCCCTGACACAATCTGACTGAGTCAAGCTGTGCAGTGCCTGTGATGGCCAACATCACCACCTCCCCCAGAGCAGAGCCCATGGCCTGCCCCTTCCAGCCCCTTGGCCAACTGCACAAAGGCTCACGTGGCTCCTGCTGCCTCTGCCACGTTCCTGCTCCACTTGATGGGGAATGACAAGAAGAAGGCTTCTGGCAAAAAAAACATATTTAAACATGGCAGGCAGAAAACTTTTCCATTTTATGGATGCTCTTGCCTTTTTGTCAGCTCCCTCAGCCTGCCTTCAGAAAAACAATCTGCATGAAGCAGAACAAGAAGGAAAAACAAGCTCTCATTATTCTCTCTGCACCACCACCAAACATTAAAGTCATTTGATAATTTATCTGGAGGGGGGGAAAAAAAAACCAAAAACAACCCAAAAACCAAAACCAGAGCACACAAAAGTTGCTCAACCCATTCTGGGCAGACTCAGCCACTAGAAATTAACATTTTTGCTAGGTTGATTTCTGCATGCCAAGATAACCCCTGCCTTCAGAAAGCTCTCAGCTAGATCCTCCATAAGGGAAGATGTCAGTGCTGAGCTAAAAAAGACACCTGTCAAAGCTGAAACCCAGCTTCTGTTTGGATGCAACAAAGATCTTGATGATCTTAGAAAGTCTGAATTGTTGCTGAAGGAGAAGGAAGAAAAAGAGCCTAGAGAAGGGAAGGCAAAGTTGGTTGGGGTTTTGTTTTTTTGAGGAGAGTGAGGAGAAGAGGGTGTAGGGAAGTCTGATGTGATCTAAGAAAAAGGGAACAAATTTAAAAGGATCCAAACTTTAAAGGAGTCAAGGAAAGCTAACATAAAGAGTATAAATAGCAGGGAATAGAGAGAAAGAGCTGGGTGGCTTTGAAGGGCACAATTTTTTATATCTCTTCAGGTTCTCCAGTGGCTAAGGCTAAGAAAGGCAAGGAAAACATCAGATATTTTCTATTATGCTAAGATGCCAACAGACTATTCTGGCTTAAGGTAGTTTGCATATTTTCATCTCCAGAACATCAGTAAAAACCCATTTTTTCTGCTCTCAAAGTCCTTGAGATGTCATAACAACAAGCACCATGCCATTCAGGGATTCCAAAAGGGAGTGACATGGGACAAAAGTAAGTCACAGAATCACAGAATGCTAGGAGTTGGAAGGGATCTGGAAAGATCATCTAGTCCAACCCCCTGGCCAAAGCAGGATTCCCTAGACCAGGTCACACAGAAGCATGTCCAGATGGGGTTGGAATCTCTCCAGAGAAGGAGACTCCCCAGCCTCTCTGGGCAGTCTGTGCCAGGGCTCTGGCACCTCAACTGGGAAAACTTTTGGTCTTGCATTCACATGGAACCTCCTGTGCTTCAGCTCACAGCCATTGCCCCTTGTCCTGTCACTGGGCTCCACTGAGAAGAGCCTGACCCCATCCTCCTGACACCCACCCTTCACATATTTAAAAGCATAGATGAGGTCACCCCTTAGCCTCCTCTTCTCCAAGCTCAAGAGCCCCAGCTCCCTCAGCCTTTCCTCCTCAGGAAGATGTTCCAGCCCCTTCAGCCTCTTGGTGCCTCTGGGCTGGACTCTTTCCAGCAGTTCCCTCTCCTTCTTCACCTGAGGGGCCCAGAACTGGACACAATATTATAGATGCAGCCTCCCCAGGGTAGGGTGAAGGGGGAGAAGAACCTCTCTTGACCTACTGAGCACACCCCTTCTAATCCAGCCCAGAATCCCATTGGCCTCCTGGCCACAAGAGCACACTGCTGGCTCATGCTCATCCTTCCATCCACCAGGCCCCCCAGATCCCCTTCCCCTTCCCTGCTCTCCAACAGCTCAGCCCCCAACCTATACTCATACATGGGCTTGGTCTCTCCCAGGTGCAAGACTCCAAACTTAGCACAGCTAACCCAATGCAACCATTAGTGCTGGGAACTAAACCTGTAGTAAGTGGAAGGTCAGTGAGGGACAGTACTCATCAGGACACTCATCATCGACAGAAAGGGGAGAATTGCTCCTACCTGAGTTAGTTGTTATGCAATCTGGAGTGACCTTCAGGACTGGAAACAGGTCAGCTGGATTCAAAACATCTGTCAACAGTCACATTTCCTCTACAAAAGAGTCCTGCTCTGATCAGCCAGCCAGGAGAGAAGCAGATTTACCTCTTGTTTGGCATAGAACAATGAGAAAATATTCCAATCACAACTCAGGGGTGGCTCATTGCCTTCTGAACAGGCAACATTTGGGAGGGAGAAAGCTCAGCTGTTCCACAGATTAGCTCTTGGCATTTCTGGAGAAGGGTAAGATGCCAGTTTAGATTTGTGACAGGAGACCTGAAGTACCTTTAGGAGATAAGTGGCTACATCTGGAACAGGAGCCATCATTTGTAGGAGGAGAGAGGACACACCTTTTTTTTTTGCTTCCTCCAAAAGGCAGAGCTTTTTCCATCTGGTCTTCATGCTCTTTTAACTCCCTTGCAATTTTCTTTCTACTTGCCTGTGCCACTCAAATAAACAAGGATTTTGCAGCCTCTTTAGAGGAGCTCTCCTCTTCTCCAAAAGCCTTTTGATAGGAAGGGTCTTCTCTGTAGTGACCTGCTAAAGAGAAAACAAACAGGCACTGAACCCTAAAGCAAGCTGCACACAGTGAATATAGCCATGCTTTCAGCTTTGTTGGGAGGAAGAGAAAATCCAACTCTGAGTCTGCCTGGCTCTACAGGCCCTGGAGACACAGCTGGTGGTACCCAGGCACCTCTGGTACTCCAGGAGTGACAGCAAGGAGCTCCAAAGCCTTGCAGAATGCAAGGCCCTGGGTCAGTACTTGGTGACTATCATTGCTGATAGAGGTCCTCAAATCAGAGAGAGGTAACAGGCAGAGAAACATCCAGCTTGGAAGAGACCTCTAAGATCATCAAGTCCAACCATCAACCTAGCACCACCATGCCACTAACCCATGTCCCTATATTGCTGTCACACAATGGGGTGCCCAAGCTGAGATTCCACTTGCCTGAAGGTTAAGCTACCAAGGAGCCTGCTTCCCCCTTGTCTTCTCTCCCTCTCATAAAAGGCTTCACCCAAAACCACCACATGCCAGAGAGAGACATTTTGGGTTTCCCACTGAAAACCTGTTGCAGCTGACTGGATTTTGCCTGCTCTGGGCAAGCATTTCTTCACACCCAATTATGCTTTAAGCTCCAGAAGTCATATTCTTCTTGCTGTAACTCCCTTATTCCTCTGTTACTTCCACTAATACCTAATCTACAAAGCTCCTCTCTCTGCCTGTCTCCACCTTGTGAACTCCCCTTTCAGGACCAGGGTCTTCAGGGGCTTTTCCACTCTCTACCCCTCCTCACAGCTCCTAATTTTGGAGGTAATCAACTGCTGCTTCTGCAGCAAGAGTACAAATTAGTATGAAGAAACCCAAAATCCAATACAAAAGCTAAGAGAACCTCACCCTCCAGGGGCTAGGAAAGCCTAGGATCAGGTTTGCTCTCTGTAGACTGGACACTGGATGTTCTCTAGCTACTTCCCACACTGCTCCACTCTCACAGGAGAAGTGCTGAAGGCACAGTACATGAAAAGCACCAGCTCTCCATTCAGCTTGACACTCTCTTGACTGCCAAAAGCAAACATGTAGTCCACAAAAAACCCTGTGACTCTCTTTCTTTTTTCCCCCCTTCCAAAAAGCCTGCCTGCTGACAGCTAGTTCTTTCATTCCAGCAGTAAAGGTTCCTGCTTTTAAACCCAATTCCCATCACACAAGTACACTGACAAAAAAATATTACATGATGGGACTTCAGTGTTGCCCTTCTCAATAGAGAGTGAGCCAGTGCCAGCTGGGAGGAGTGGAGAGAGACAGGGGATCACTTTCAAAGGGGCTGAGGGCTTCTTTTGAAAAGCCAGAGGCACCAGGAGCTGAAGGACTTGACTGTGCAGCAGCAAGGAGCAGATCTGAATGAATGCTTCATGGAAGCATCACATGCACCACTCACCTGGGCCTCAGCACTGAGTAACCATGGCTGTGGTGGGACCCAAGCTGCCTCAGCAGGGCTCATGGTTGTAACCAGCAGGACTAGGGCAGGGATTGTCCCACTGTGTTTGGCATTGGTGAGGCTGTACCTCAAATGCTGGGGTCAGTTTTGGGCCCAAGAAGGACACTGAGGTGCTGGAGTGTGGCCTGAGAAGGGCAGAGATGCTGGGGAAGGGTCTAGAGCACAAGTGTTGTGAGGAGCAGCTGAGGGAACTGGGCTTGGTTAGCCTGGAGAAGTGCAAGCACAGGGGAGACCTTCTCACTCTCTACAACTCCCTGAAAGGAGGCTGGAGCCAGGTGGGGGTTGGGCTCTTCTGCCAGGTAACAAGTGACAGGACAAGAGGAAACAGCCTCAAGTTGCTTAGGTTGGATATTAGGAACAATTTCTTCCCTAAAAGAGTTGTTGAGGCACTGGCAGAGTCTGCCCAGTGGTGGAATCATCATCCCTGGAGGTGTCCAAAGAATGTGACACTTGGTGACATGCTTTAGTGGCCTTGTAGCATTGAGGAGACTGTTGGACTTGATGATCTTAGAGATCTTTTCCAACCTGAGTGATTCTAGGATTCTCTGACCATGCCCTGGGCAGAAGGTGATGCTTCTCCTGGTGCTGCAGTGAGCAGCATCTCCACTAGCTATGGGATCTCTGCAGAGGGTTCCAGTGCCTGGTGTGGGCCTGTCCTTCATGGTTAATTCAAGAGATCAGAGAAGCTCCAGACTAACCCAACACATTATGAATGAGCCATGCTGCAAGTGAAGCTCCCACAGTTCCCAGGCTCTTTACCACAACAGGAACTCCAAGACCACATTACACTGAAGAGATCCCTTGGAACTCAAATAACCCTGCACTTCTCTGCCTTGCCAAATTTCATAACATCAGCATCATCTAAGCCAAGAGGACAGGAGCTAAAAATAATGTGATTTCAACTCATTGCAGGCTTCTGAGCTGAGGGCAGAGTCTCCTACCATGTGCTGTGTTGAAGCTTGTGGCCTTAGGGCACATCTATACCCCAGGCAATACCAAGCTAGCTCAGATGCTGATAACTGTGCCTCAAAGACATGGCCAAGAGGTGCAAGCCAAAGGTTTCCCACTTCCCTGCAAGGAGTCACAGTTCAGCCCTGCTGTGGTTTCTCAGTGTGCACCTTAGCATCCAGGTGTGAGCTTCTGCTGCCAAATCCCACACAGGGCTCCTAAGCCACCTCAAATTGCTTTGCAATCCCTGTGGTTCACAAGCTGTAAGCTGGTGATTTCTGCTCCAACTATCAGAGATGGGAAACACAGAGATTGGGAACTTTGAATTTCCCAGGGCTGTTTTCTAACCTACAAGATCTCCCAAAGCCCTGCTGACAGGTTTGGGGTGGTGTAGCAGGAAAAGAGGCTGAGGAGAGAGTCTGAAGAAGAGGCTCCATGTCCTCTGTGATCCTTCTGAGGTTAAATGAATGCAGTACAAATCCAAAACTTACTGCATTTTCTCCCTGCATGAAGTGATCATTTGACTCTCCCCTTCCTAATTTTAGGGTTTGTTTCTTGTACTGTTGCTATTTCTCTTTAGAAAAGGGGAGTTTCTCCTTCCCCTGCCCATCTCTGGACCCTGAGCACTGTCTTTGACTCTGTTGGCAGAAACTATCATTCACTCATTCCTAGCTGGCAGGTTGGGGCCAAGGTATCACAGAATGGTGAGGGTTGGAAGGAACCTCTGGAGATCATCTAGTCCAACCCCCCTGCTCCAGCAGGGTCACCCACAGCAGCTTGCCCAGGGTCACCTCCAGCTGCCTTGGGAATCTCTCCACACAAGGAGACTCCACAGCCTCTCTGGGCAGCCTGGGCCAGGGCTCCAATACCTTCACAACAAACAACTTTCTCCTCCTCCTGCTCAGCTGGAACCTCCTGGCTTCCAGTTGGTGCCCAGTGCCCCTTGGGCTGCCCCTGGGCACCACTGAGCAGAGTCTGGCCCCAGCCTCTTGCCCCCAGCCTTGAGCAATTGCTCAGCATTGAGCAGCTCCCCTCTGGGGCTGCTCTTCTCCAGGCTCAGCAGCCCCATGGCTCTCAGCCTTTCCTCCTCCCAGAGGTCCTCTAGTGCCCTCAGCATCTTCCTAGCCTCTGCAGGACTCTATCCAGCAGTTCCTTGTCTCTCTTGAACTGGGGAACCCACAACTGGACCCAGGACTCCAGATGTTGCCCCACTAGGGCAGACAATATATCTTTCCAACCTTAGCAGTCAAATACTCTTTAGTCTGGACAATACCAGGCCCATGAATGACCTTAACTTCAGAAGGAAATACCCATTCCTCATCTCTATTTCTGCTCTAAGCTGCTTGCAGCCTCTCTAGCATGAAGAGAAGCTGGCCACACAAGCCCTGCACCCTGCTGGGGATGAAGATGTTACAGTTGCCTGGGAAACAGCTCCATGGGATCACTAAAACCTAGTCTATATGTTTGCCTTCAGATACAAGATTATCACCTTGTCTATAAGCAGTGTCAGGAGGAAAAAACCTGACATGGGCTAAACTTAGGCTGGAACCTGCAGAAATCAATTAACTTTTGGGCTGAAGTGAAATCTCACAGAGCTAACCCCAACAGAAAATGCCTCCTTGTCCAACACCAACTGAAACCTTCCCTGGAAAGGGGGAAAGTGGCTTCCAGCTAGAGCATCTCCTTCCTCAGCCAAAGATAACAAGGTTGAAACCTGCTGCTGTGTAATATTAGCAGGTGAAAGAACTTGCTGAGGAGAGGCAAAGGCTCTGGCATCCAAGGAGTTGAGAGGATTCAAGGGAGAGGATTTATTTAGATTATTTAATTATTTAGATTTATTTAGATTAAACAATTATAATTATTTCTACAGAGTATATAATAGATATAATTATTTTTATGTATGTAAATAATAATATACCTATGTATTACTTATAATTATTATAATACTGAGAGTATTTAGCCCTCTGCTACCACAGTCATGACCTTGCACACCAAACCTCCCAGACTTGATGGTGGGGAAACTCCAGGAAGAGCTGGCAATTGCTTCTCTGGAGGGGAAAGAGGATCAATAGCAAGGAGAAAGCAGGAAGGAATTAAGCTTAGATGCTGTTTTATTACAACCTAACAAACCAACAAGCCAAACCAGGACTGTGCTGTGTCCTAATATGTTGGAGGGGAGGAATTGAGACTGGGGTTAGAGGAGAAAGAAGCAGTAAAGAAAAGACTATTGCTCAACATTTTCCTCTTTTCAGCAGAGCTTGAAAGAAATAAACCAGTGAACTTTCATTGCTTGCTTACCTTCAAACCAAAAAACAACACAGCCTTTTAATTTCTCCTGTGGGTGTAGTCAGCTCTTAAGTTAAAAGCCAGGTTTCATGTCTTCTGCTTACAATTTAGGTCATAGGCTGGGAAGCAACATAGGAAAGAGAGAGAAATCCCAAGCTCTGCAAGAGATGCTAAAACTCCATCCAGGGCATCACCTGCTCTGCAAGAGACACCAAAAGAGAGGCTGAAATCCCTCCAGGATTTAAACCCCAAGTTGGCAAGCCTTTGATAGGGTCTGGCTTCAGTCTTGGAGGTGGTTTAACCTGCTAAGGTCAGCAAAGAATCTGCTCTGCTCTTAACTCTGAATGGCTCAGCCCCTGTGGGCAGCTTCGAGGCTGCAAGAAGAAAGGGAGGTGTGGAGCTGGGAGAAGCACTTGGGAGTGTTCACCTACCACTTTGCTCTTGTGCAGGGGTCAAAAAGGAGCAAGTGGAGATGTTAGAGGAATCATTAGGATCAGGAAGTTCATGTGCATGGGAAAGAAAAGGAGAAAAAAGGGTGTTTAAATAGAAGGTTGCACTAGTAGAAGCCTGGCAGCATTTTGATTTTCTGTTTGATTTTCTTCCCCCCAGTCTCAGGCTAGTTTCCAGTCCTTCCCTTAAAACAACACCCACAAACCAAAACACCTTCCCACCCTTGCCTCTGCTACCTTAACTGTGGGGTTATGTTCAGTGGTTCAGCTCTAGTGCTGCATCTCATTGCAATTACACACACTGCTCCCAGGCAGTGCTGTGCTTTATTATCCTCACACTCACATAACCATCATTACATTGCACAAGGCTATAAACTCCAGACAGTGGAAGATGTCAAGATCCTTCTCCTTGTAATTATTAAATGGTGTTTACCAACATTCTGACTGATTTATACTGCACCTTTCTTGTTAAATATTACAGCAAACTAAACCTGAGGTTTCCATGCCTAATGCTGACCTTTGGTTGCTAAACTATAGATGCAGAAATTGCTGGACAACTGTGGATCATTTTGGTTGGAAAAGACCTTTAAGATCATCAAGTCCACCTGTATTAGCCACCCAGAAGGAGGGAATCAATATCCAGCAACCAAACCTACCCTAAAGGCTCATTTAAAACACAAATACAGCTTCAAGATATCAGTGATGAATTAGTGGTGAAACTCACTCAAGATATTAGTGGTGAGAGCCTGGCCCAGGTTGCCCAGAGAGGTGGGAGATGTCCAACCCCTGGAACCATCCCAGCTCAGGTTGGTTGGGGCTGTGAGCAACCTGCTCTAGTTGCAGATGTCCCTGCTGACTGCAGGGGGTTGGACTAGATGACCTTGAAAGGTCCCTTCCAACCCAACCCATTCTATGGTTCTATACATTATCATGACACAGGAATGCCCACTAGCTACCTAAGGAACTCAGCACAGCCACAGCTGAGCTCAGCAAGTCACTGTTACCTCCTTTTCTCCTGAAGGCAGAAGCTGAAATACCCTTCAAGGGCTCCATGCTGACAAGAGCTCACCAGAAAGCTTCCTGAGAAGAGTTTTCCAAAGCAGAGGAGAAGATGACTTCCCCCAGGAGTGGCACAGCCAGCAGAAAACAAATCCAAAATCAAGCCCTGTGAAATGGGACAGAAACTCTTCAGCTCCACTGCATTTTGGGATGAAGCTAAGCAAGTAAACACACTGACTTATCAAGTAATCAGCTGAAATAGTCCCATGTCTTTCTGATATTGTGATATTTTTAGAACCATGTTTTCTTCTCAACCTTTCTGCCCATAAACTCCCCCAGACATTTGACAGAGAGATTGAAGCAGTGAACCATCAAGCCATAATGAAGCATCAGCCTGTGCTGATTTCCAGGCAGCCAGGGTTAGCAGGTCAAAGCCATCAGGAGCTTCTGAAGAGAATTCTGAACCCTGGTTAAAAACCCTAAAAAAGCCCCAAAAGTTTCCTTTCTCTCACATCTGTTGCTTCCCTGAACTGAGACATCCTTGGAAAAGAAATAACTAATCCAAAAGTGGTGATGCTCCTGCCCTGGGGGATGCTGCTAGAAAAGTGTTGTGTGTTCCTTTGCCTGCCTTTTTGCCCATGGAAAAAATCCATCAGCAATTAAGGGTTTAGAACTTTACACAAGCTTTGTATTCTGTGCTAAGTGGAGGAAAGGAATCAATGGTTGCTGTGCACATCACAGTCCTGTGCTCAGCCCCACAAAGGATTCAGATTTGATAGCCAGGAAGATCCAAAGTCAACAGACAGATGGGGCTGTGGATGGCACAGGAGGAAAATGGATCTGTGGAAGAGCTGAGAGCTTTGGGGAAGTGCCTGAAAAGAGGCTGCAACTGTAAAGGCAGTGCCTAAATGATTGGAGATTCCAATTTCAACCAGGTTGTCTACATCACAGCTTTCTTGGTGCTTGCTTCTAGCACTGTAGGATTTCCCTTGCACTCTATTTTGTGGCAGCAGCACAGATTTCTTAGCAGAACCTACATTTCTTTTCCACATTTAGGATCATTGCAATGCTTGGATTTCATTGGCATCTGTTGACTTGACCTTTGTTTGAGCCAAACCAAGTGCATCTCATACAACCCTGTCCTGCAGCAGCAGGGAACTGGACAAATGCCACTCTCACAAAGACTTCAGCTCATCCCTTTTAATAGTAAGATGTCCTCAGAGAAGCAATTGAAACTTACTCCTAGAACAGGTCCCAGGAAGGACTCCATTTGTCTGTAGCAAGCAGGGCTTGATGGTTCTTATCTGTCTCTAATGCATTGCCTCTGAGCACAGACATGGGGATGAACAGGTTTTCTGCCTGAGATGTCAGCTAGAAAAGGACATATCAAATGGATTACCTTGGAAAATGCAGTTTTTTAGTCTTCTTCCAGTTTTCTTCTGGAACAAAGAGTAGACAGCTTCTGGGACAGGAGTAGAGTATGGGGTGGGAGCTTGTGATTTGTTGAGGTGATGTTTAGCTGGCTGCAAATGTCATGATCAGAGAATCCTAGAACCATAGCATTGTTTAAGTTGGAAGAGACCTTGAAGATCATCAAGTCCAACTGTGAACCCAACACTGCCAGGTCACCCCTAAACCATGGCCCTCAGCACCACATCTCCATGGCTTTCCAAGCCCTCCAGGGATGGTGACCCCACCACTGCCCTGGGCAGCCTGGGCCAATGCTTAAACACTCTTTTAGTGAAGTTTTTCCTGCTATCCAGCCTGAACCTCCCCTGGCACAACTTGAGACCATTTCCTCTTGTCCTATCACTTGTTACCTGGCAGAAGAGACCAACTCCCACCTGGCTCCAAACTCCTTTTAGGGAGTTGAAGAGAATCAGGTCTCCCCTGAGCCTCCTCTTCTCCAGGCTAACCAACCCCAGTTCCCTTAGCTGCTCCTCACAACCCTTGTGCCCTAGACCCTTCCCCACCTTCCTTGCCCTTCTCTGGCCACACTCCAGCACCTCAATGTCCTTCTTGAAGTGAAGGGCCCAAAACTGACCCCAGGATTTGAGGCACAGCCTCCCCAGTTTCCACTCTCCCAGGCAGTTAATACAGATATCCTCATGTCAGTTTTCTGTTTGCTGCTGTTGCCAGTGTTTGAATGGCAGAGCCCTGGAAGCTGCTGCTCCTGACACAGCTTGCCACACAACGTTGGATGCAGTCAGGAGACAAGGCTGGTGCAGTCTCTCCTGCAGGCACTGGATAAACCCCACCTGTGAGCTTCAGCTCTGCAGGACTGACATCAGAAGAGGTTTCCACAATAGCCTCAGTGGGAGACAAGCCTGGGCTGATAGCTCTGGTGCATGCAAGGCTCAGATGCATTAACACCTCAGAGCCACCTGCCTCAGGACTGTAAAAACACCACCTTTGGACTGCAGATCTGAAACTGTACCTGCTCTGCTAGAGCAGCAAAAGGGCATTTGAACTGTCATCAAGATTATTGAATACTTAGCAGAAAGATAACTCTGCACTGGTGTGGCTGCATCTTGAGTACTGGCTGCAGGTTTTGGGCTCCACAAGAGAGAAAAGACATGAAGCTGTTGGGAGAGTCCAGAGGAGAGCTACAAAGATGGTGAAGGGTCTGGAGGGGAAATCTGATGAGGAGAGGCTGAGGTCACTTGGTTTGTTTAGCCTTGAGAAGAGGAGATTGAGAGGAGACATCTTCAACATCCTCACAGGGGGTAGCAGAGGGGCAGGGACTGATCTTCTCAATCTGGTGGACACTGATAGGACTAGGGCAGATAGGATGCAGTTGAGTCAGGGGAGGTTCAGGCTGGAGATTACAAGAAGGTTTTTGACCCAGAGGGTGGTTGGGCTCTGGAACAGCCTCCCCAGGGAGGTGGTCACAGAACCAAGCCTGACAGAGGTCAAGAACATTTGGATAATGCTCTCAGGCACATGGGGTGATTCCTGGGGTATCCTGCATAGGTTAAGAAGCTGGATTTGATGATCTCAGTGGGTTCCTTCCAGCTCAGTTGACACTGTGATGTCACCTAAAACCCTTACTCTTTGCCACCACCCTGAAACTAAAGGTATGTGTTACAGTAGCTTTGGTGGTCCTGGAGTGGTCCAGGGTCCACCCAGGTGTAACAAGCTGTAGACATGGGCTGAGAGGAAGCAAAACAGTCCATGTCAGGAGGTTTAGCAGCTAAAGAAAGCTCCTGACAGCACTGGTGAGACCAAATGGATGTCACACCAAGACCATCTGTCCCTTCAATAATCCATGAAGCACTTTGGTGTCTGCTTTAGAACCACAGACCTCTACCATCTTGAGAGGAGCTGGTTATGAAGGCAGGTGATGGCTCAGGAAGAGGAACTGATTGGAGAGGGAAAGCAAGAGAATGAAAAACAACAACAAACAGACCCCAAAGAGAAGGAATTGGAGTTTTCCACTCCATAAGGAACTGGAGTTTTCCACTCCATGCTCATTTCTAGTGGTTTGGGACCTGAATGCTACCCTAGAAAACATAAGGAGGTATGGGGAAACATTTTCTAGTTGGGGGAAAAAAAAAACCCCAACCAAATAAACAATCACTGGGGAGTTGTAAAGCACAGAAGCTTCAGCACAAAAAGCTGAGGTGCTCCAGGAGCAGGGCAAGAAGATTCAAGGGAAGGGAGGAGATGTGGTGTCTCCATCATGCAAGCATCAGAAAAGGAAGCTTTGCTGGGTGCAGAAACCTATGGATAAAACAACCAGGTGGTTTTGACTGCCTGGACTTCTCCCTTGGGGTGTGACATCTGCATGAAGCTTTCTCTCTCCACTGAGCTCCAGTCCCTTTTCTGTCTTCATTCACCACATCTTGTGGCTTTGCAGTCACTGCAACTGAGAACTGTCTCCCAGGCAGGGAGATCCTGTCAGGCAGACAGGAGTGATGTTGGGTTTGTTGTGACCTCTGGTGAAAGCTGTCAGGAACAGGAGCATTCTCCACACTTGTCCAATGCTAGGAACCTTCCTCTTCAAACTGCTAAATAATTAGCACTCTAATCAATGCTCATGGAGTGCTTCATTGCAGGGGACAGCTGGTGTTTGACAAGTCCTTCCTCAGGCATGTGTACTGACAGGAATGGCTTCACCTCCCCCCCAAATAATCAGGTACTGTTAGGGACACTTCTTTCTTCTAATGCAAAGTGCAGCCTGGTCCTCATACCATACAAGAAGAAATGGTCTCAAGTTGCACCAGGGGAGGCTTGTGTTGGATATTAGGAACAATTCTTCACTGAAAGAGTGGTTAAGCATTGGCCCAGGCTGCCCAGGGCAGTGGTGGAGTCACCATCCCTGGAGGAGGTTAAAAAACAGAGATGGGGTACTGAGGGCCATGGTTCAGTGGCATGGTGGTGCTAGGTTGATGGTTGGACTTGGTGATCAAGAGAATCTTGATGGTTCTGTGATTCTGTTACAGCTAGGTGAAACAATTTAAGGTACAGAGCTGATTCAAAACCTCCCTCTTGGAACAGGGGCTCCAGAACTGGATGCAATATTCCAGGTGGGGTCTCAGGAGAACAGAGTAGAGAGGGAGAATCACCCCCCTCCACCTGCTGGCCACACTTCTCTTGTTGCAGCCCATATTTCCATCCAAAATTAGGATAAATGGAGTCCTAGCCTTTCTACACTTTGAGATGGGTTGGGTTTGTTTTGCCCCTTTGCATCTGAAGAATTAAGAAGGTCTCCTGCCTGCAGCAGAGAGAAAGCCACATCCAGTACAGATGCTGAACAACAGTGTATCAGTGAAGTGCAAAGTGATTCTCTTTGTCCCCTTGGGCCATGAGGCTGTCAGAACATTTCCAAAGAAGAGGTGAGAATCTAGGACAGTTCTGTTGTGGGGTCACAATAGTTGCTTTGCAGCCACACTCTCTGGTTGCTGAGTTCTAAATTACCTGATGACATGTCCAGTGGCAATTCCCCTCCCTGGTGCTGAGAAGATGCTCAGAAGCCTGACCAGATTCTGGGAAGGAGAAGAGAGGTTGGACACCTACTTGTGGCCAAGAAGGATGAACACAACTGCCACCAACTGCCATGGCCAAGGGAAGTGCAATGAAATGATTTTATTCCACATTTTGAGGCACTGCTTCCCCCTCCAAAAGATCTCCTCTGTAAAATGAACTTCCCCAGTCAGCAGAAACAGAGCTAATCCTGCAGTGCAGAAGGGTAATTTCCAAAGGTAAGGGATGTCTTTTTAACCTAGAACTGTCAAACTGCATTGAGACTAATAGAGGCTGACAAGTCCAAAGTTAAAAGAGAAATTGGGAAGATTGATCTCCTTTGGGTTCTGCATTTCACCATCAAGTTGCCATTGCACTTTTGTCAGGAGGGTATCAAATACCTCCCTGTCCAGAAAAGAGCAAAGGAAAACAAATGGCTAATGCTTAGAATAAAACAAAACAACCCCCCAAATTTCCCAAATCCAGTGCTTTCCCCTTTGTCAGAATGGTTGAATCCCATTTCTCTTAACAGCTCCAATGAGCCTGATAAGAGCAAGCAACGTGTTGGAAAGTGGAGGTCATCTAGTGTGATAAAATCAAATCCATTTAAGTGAAAATGACTTTAAATCTACCTCCTAGCTATGGTAGCACATTGCCAGCTTCTCTGGGCTGCAGACAGGCAGGTGGAGAGCTCTGCATTCAGAGTTTAAGGGCTGATGGGACTAAGAACTTTGGTTTGGTCAAAAAGAGACAAGAAAGGTCACAGAAAGATGTAAGAACTGGGTCCAGTTCTGGGCTCCCCTGTTCAAGAGGGACAGGGAACTTCTGGAGAGGGTACAGAAAAGGGGCTACCCCACAAAACCAAACAAATAAACCAACAAGGAACTCCAAACAAAGTCAAAAACCCAAACAAACCCAACCTGAGCTAAGATACAGCTTTAGGAATGACAAAGTAATGACTGGGCCAGTCCTTTTTAGTGCTGGGAACAGCCTTTTGGGCAGGGCCTGTTGGGAAAGGACAAGGGCTGATGGTTTGAAACTAAAAGAGGGAGGTTGAGACTAGAGAGAAGGAAGAAATGTTTTCCCCTTCCCCCATCTGGGTATAATACTTGAGATTCTAAACACAGCTATTTATAGGGGAGCTGTAAATTCAGGATTTTTAATGGCAAAAGGAAAAAGAGAAGCATTTTGAGAGCACATTCCTAATGCAATCCTGACTGGAAAGAGAGAGAGAGGAACTTCAGGCAGACAACCCCACACTGTCTGCACCAACCAGAGCAGCAACAACCTGATCCTCTTCCCTCTTCAAAAGAAGCACTTCAAAGGAGGCAATTTTTCTCTCTCCAACAAATTCAGAGGAAAAACAGCTGGATACCAATTTCCAGGGAGGAACAAAAGGCACTGAACACTGTTTCCTCTGACAACACACATCATACCAGTTACAGTCTGCTCACCTTCTCTAGCCTCAGAGGGTCCTAGACTCCTAGAATGGCTCAGGTTGGAAGGGATCTCAAAGATCATCTAGCTCCAACACCCCTGCCATGGGCAGGGATGTCACCCACTTGACCAGGCTGCCCAGGGCCACATCCAGCCTGGCCTTCAACACTGCCAGAAGATCCTGACATGCAAGAAAACCCTGCAAGCAGCTCATCATTTAACTGATACAGCAATTATTTCTGGGCTGACACATACAGAGAAGACAGCTTGCACCTGAAGAGCCCCTGAGATAACCAAAGGTGTGATCCTTCACATTGCTGAGTCCCCATTGCTCCTCAGCACCAACACCTGGATGGCATCAGTGACACCACTGACTGACACCTTGACCAAGGACTCAATGATTCAGTGCCTCCCAACTCCTTCCCTGTTGCTTTTTGCTGTTATTATTATGTTTTCCTGTAGGATTTTATACCTTGCCATGCAAGTATTTTTAACTCTAGAATGCTGGGTCTGGCCTCAGAAACCCTACCCTAGAAACAGAGAATTGTTTTGGTTGGAAGAGACCTTGAAGATCATCAACTCCAACTGTTATTCCAGCACTGCCAGGTCACCCCTATCCCATGTACCACATCTCCATGGCTTCTAAATCTCTCCAGGGATGGTGACTCCACCACTGCCCTCAGCAGCCTCTTCCAGGGCTTGACAACTGGTTTGGGGAAGAAATGGTTCCTCAATGGCCAACTTAAATCTTCCCCTGGTGCAACTTGAGGCTGTTTCTTCTTGTCCTATCACTTATTACCTGGCAGAAGAGACCAACCTCCACCTGGCTCCAGCCTCCTCTCAGGGAGCTGCAGAGTGAGAAGGTCTCCCCTGAGCCTCCTCTTCTCCAGGCTAACCAACCCCAGTTCCCTCAGCTGCTCCTCACAACACTTGTGCTCTAGACCCTTCCCCACCTTCCTTACCCTTCTCTGGCCACACTCCAGCACCTCAATGTCCTTCTTCTTCTGCCCTACCTCAGAGCTTACCTCCCTAGACCAGCAGTGAGCCCAAGGAGGGACAGGAGGCTGCAGCAGGGACACAAGACACAGGACATTAGCCAGCAGAAGAGAACATGGGCATAAATGTACAGAATGTATTGAAATTATTTAATAGCAGCCACAATGCACTGAAGTGCCAAAGCTCCTCTTGATGTGCAGTGGAGGAGCCATTCATCATTTTTCTAGGTGATTTCTGACCCCTAATCACTATGAGAGAGCCAAGAGCATGATGAGCACTGGTGATGAAGTGCTCTGGATGGTGCACTCACACCTCTTCCAGGTCATGCTACAGAAGAGAAACAGGACTCTGGCAGAAATCCTGCCAAAGGGAGGAACATCCTAAGTGATTCTATGCTTTGGGGTTTTTGTTGTCCTGGGTTACCAGGGATAGGACCAGAGAAAATGACCTCAAGTTCCACCAGGGGAGGTTTAGGTTGGATATTGGGGAAAACTCCTTCCCAGAAAGAGTTGTCAGGCATTGGCAGTGGTGGAGTCACCATCCCTGGAGGGGTTCAAAACCCATGTAGATGTGGTACTTAGGGTTCAGTGGCATGGTGGTGCTAGGCTGATGGTTGGACTGGATGATCTCAGAGCTCTCTCTTCCAACCTTAGGGATCCTGTGATTCTATGATCCTAAATTTCAACCCAAAGCATCCTCCACCTTTCAACTTCCCCATCTGAAAGAAAACCCAGAAGTGAGGAAAACAAAGAGCAATTTACCAGCTCCTTTCTGCTCCCCAGTCCTAACAAACAACCTTCCCTCCCCACTCCTAACCAACAACCTTCCCTCCCCACTCCCCCTTTGCTCATCCTTCCCCCTCCTCTCCCCCTGCACATCTGGGTGCCACAGCACCTCCTGGGGAGCTGCCAAACGCTGGCACCATTCCTCAGCACTACTCTGCTTTGCTCTTCCACTGCCTCTGCTCTTGCCTGAAGGTGCCTTCCCTTGCTCCACTCTTCTGTTCTAAAGAGAGAAGTGAAACACAAGTGACATTCACTTTATAGCTCAACTTACAGGTAAATTAGCTGATCAAATAGGTAAGGACTTGGCCTCCTTCCCTTTCACTTTTCTTATCATGGAAATAAAATGCCAACAGCTTCTGCTGACTTCTTATTATCAGCACAGTGCACCACCAGTGTCACCTGACACCCTAGGCTTGCCTGCCTAAATCCTTGTCTGAATGACAAAAACCTCTTCTCATGGTGTTTGAGGTTTCCCCTGAACCTCTGCCCCCCAACTACACCAACCTTGTGCCTTGGAAAACGTGTCCTACAGCTCCACATCTCTACTGGGAAAGTCCTCATGGCTTCTGGGTCATGCCCAAGCTGGGAGGGGCATTCCCAAATTCCATGCAGGCTCCTCCATGCTGTGGGCTCAGCCTCTCATTCAGGGCAAGAGGTCCCATGAGGATGCTTACAAGAAAGATGCTGAGGTGCTGGAGTGTGTCCAGAGAGGGCAAGGAAGGTGGGGAAGGGTCTAGAGCACAAGTGTTGTGAGGAGCAGCTGAGGGAGCTGGGGTTGGTTAGCCTGGAGAAGAGGAGGCTCAGGGGAGACCTTCTCACTCTCTGCAACTCCCTGAGAGGAGGCTGGAGCCAGGTGGGAGTTGGTCTCTTCTGCCAGGTAATAAGTGATAGGACAAGAGGAAATAGCCTCAAGTTGCACCAGGGGAGGTTCAGGTTGGATATTAGGAGAGAAAGGAAGGAGGAGAGGAGAGGAGAGGAGAGGAGAGGAGAGGAGAACTTAAATGCAAACATCAGTCCTTTAAAAACACAGCAGCCAGGCTCTCACTCCCACACTGGGCTTTGTGGTCACTGGTCACTTCCAATTAGCTCCTACCAGCAGCTAATGCTTGCTGTCAGCCAGAAACAAGGAGCACTGGAGAAAAATAAGTTCCACACAGAGACTTTGCATGGTGGGTTTTTTTTTTAGTGGTACTACAATAGCCTGGGGGAAAGGAAACATCCTCCTTGTACTTGGGTTAACTGTGAGTTAGATAAGGCTGGTAGAGCTTGGTGCCAGGAAAAAGCAGCCCCATCCCTGCTTGTGATGTGCTGGGGTGAGACCCCACCTTGGGATCAGCTGGTCCCCACTAACATGGAGCTGGCACTTGTCCTGCTGCTGCTCTGGAAGAGCCTGGTGGGCACCAAAGACACAGGAGAGACAAGGAGGAGTGAAAAGTAGTGATGTGCACTGCAGGGATGGGGACTGCTGGGGAACTCAGGGCTGTTCTTTGTCAACAAAGGACTCAGAAAAAAACAGAACCCCAAAAGATAAACCACCCCAGCCTGAGTGAGTATCCTCAGCAAACCTCCCAGCAGAGAACAGAAACACTGGTGTTCCCAAAGCCACTTTGCTGGCACCAGGCTGAGAGCCCCACAGAGAAGGACAAACACTGATTCCTCTCCTGATGCTTCTGCTGCTGGTTTCTGAAGAGCTCTGCTCCACAGAGCTCTTCTCACCTCCATACAGACCATGAGGTCATGGTTGGAAAAGACCCCTGAGATCATCAAATCCAACCACCCACCCAACACTCCCATGCTTCACCACTAAACCACATCCCCAAGCAGCACACCTACATGTTTTGTGAAGGCTTCAAGGGATGGTGACTCCACCTCTGCCCTGGGCAGCCTGGATTCAAGACAGAGGTCAGTAATGAAAGACAGAAACTGGCCTGGCTTTTCACAAAAGTCTTCTAGCTTTTCTCTACTCTTTCCCTCTGAGGAGCAAGTTAACAATCTGCTGCAGAAAAGAGCAACCACAACTGCACTTGGTAACAAACCCATGGAAAATCAGTCTCCAACCAGCAGACTTGAGATTGTTATTGACAACCAGATCTCAACTACCTCATCTTTTCAAAAGAGGCATTTTTCCTTACCAGTTTTGGTATTTCAGGTTGATTTCTTTGGATTTGTTCCCTGAGAGATGTTGAGTGATAATTACAGTAGCAATAATTACAGCTTCAGTGAACTTCCTGCACTCTGTGCTGACTTCTTCTCTTGCTCCAAGAACACACCACCCAAACCAAGGTTCATGATGTTAAATGAAATGTTAATAAGCATTTTGAACTGCAGAATTGATGCTAATTAAGAAGTGTTTTGCCTAGACTGAAGCTGGTTGGGGTTGTTTTAGCTCTGCTGTTAACACTTCTAGAGGAGTCACTTGTGCTTCAATACAGCACATGTGCCTGAGAAGCAGCTGAGGGAACTGGGGTTGGTTAGCCTGGAGAAGAGGAGGCTCAGGGGAGACCTTCTCACTCTGCAGCTCCCTGAAAGGAGGCTGGAGTCAGGTGGAGGTTGGTCTCTTCTCCCAAGTAACAAGTGATAGGACAAGAGGAGAAGGCCTCAAGTTGCACCAGGGGAAGATTTAGGTTGGCCATGAGGAACCATTTCTTCCCCAAACCAGTTGTCAAGCCCTGGAAGAGGCTGCTGAGGGCAGTGGTGGAGCCACCATCCCTGGAGAGATTGAAAAGCCATGGAGATGGCTTTTGAAGGACATGGTTCAGTGGTGACCTGGCAGTGCTGGGATAACAGTTGGAGTTGATGATCTTCAAGGTCTCTTCCAACCAAAATGATTCTGTGATTCTAGGGTAGGGTTTCTGAGGCCAGACCCAGCATTCAAGAATTAAAAAGTCTTGCATAGAAAGGTGTAAAATCCTACAGGAAAACATAATAAAAAGCAACAGGGAAGGAGTTGGGAGTCACTGAATCAATGAGTCCTTGGTCAAGGTGTCAGTCACTGGTGTCACTGATGCCATCCAGGTGTTGGTGCTGAGGAGCAACAGCAAGTCAGCAACGTGTAGCTGTGGTGCTGAGGGCCATGGTTTAGTGCTGACCTGGCAGTGGTAGGTTAACAGTTGGACTCAAAGACCTCAAAGGTCTCTTCCAACCAAAACAATGCTATGATTCTATTCCATGATTGAAACTGCTCTAAAAATCTACTCCCTTCCATATGCTGCTTAATATTCTGCTAAGTATTTTCCTCCTTCAGTCAAGATGAGGTCTGCAGTTTGTTTACTTGGATCTCCACTGCTGGTTCAGTGATCCCTCACTGCTCATAAGAATGATGGAGAAAGAGAAATCCACTTCAGTTGGGATGACAGTGCTGGGGAAATGAAAGCACAGCCAGAGTTAAATCAGGCCAGAGAATAAATCTAAAACTTGGAAGAACAACCAACAAGAGGAGCACACCCCCCCC
>VWZX01007332.1:103398-305556 GCA_013399015.1 Galbula dea
CCCCAAAAAAAAATGCCTTATCTGTAGGAAAACTGTGTCACATTTGGTTTTGGCTATGCTTTGCCTTTGTGAAGGACTCCCTCAAATGTTGATGACACCAGATATTCCTCTCTGATGCATGCTGGCAGAAGGCCACAGCTTTCTACAACAAGAGAACCAGCATTTTTCAAGCATCTGCTAAGCAGCCAGACCTGGTCTGGAAATGTGTGAGTGACCAATGATGCTTATTCTTGGTGATAATGAGGACAATTAGAGCCTGCAAGCTTTCTTCTTTATGTGATGTGAGGCAAGTCACCCAAAGAACATGAAGGTAGGGAACTGAGCAGGCAGATTCAAACACTATTTGGGTTTCTTGAACTTTAAAGGAGGAAAACAAAAGGATCTGCACAATGGAAATGTGAGCATCTACCATGGAGGCCAAATACCAAGAGAACCTATTGCTATGGGTGGCTTCTGGAAATCTGCCTTGAGCTCCATCTCAGAGAGAGCTTCCAAACAAGCATTTGCAAATGTTAGCAAATAAAGCAAATTAAACACAAGCTGCCCATGGAGAAAGTGAAGTTTCATCACAGGAACCATAGCATTCATATGCTATGGTCAATGTCCCTCTTGTTTGGTTCCCCAACTCTGCAAGGGTTTGGGCTGCAAACCCAGGTGGTCAAGAGCATCAGAGGCCAACTGTGCACTGGAAAGCTGAGGGAATGGTCAAAACAATATGGATTAAAGACACCTTTCAGCACCCATAAAATCTCTGCAAGCAGAGGGCAGACAGGGAGTTTTGGGGAGAGATGAATCTGAGATGGTCAGCTGGGGATTCTGAAAGGCATAGATCAGTGTTTAGCTGTAACAAGCTCACAGAATACTGGAATTGCCAGAGTTGGAAGGGACCTTCAAGATCATCTATTCCAACCCCCCTGCCACAGCAGGATTCCCTGGACCAGGTCACACAGAAGCATGTCCAGATGGGTTTGGAATCTCTGCAGAGAAGGAGACTCCCCAGCCTCTCTGGGCAGTCTGTGCCAGGGCTCTGGCACCTCAACTGGGAAAACATTTGGTCTTGTCTTCACAGGGAACCTCCTATGAACAAGAAGGTGGAAACCTCAAGTGGTCAAGGAAGGGAGGTATTTTACATGAAAAAATGTGGGTTTAGATGTCTGTGCATGTATAGATGGATGGACACTCACAGAAATCTCTTACCCATACATCACACACATATGGGTGTGCCCTGCAAACATGTTCTCCTTCTTCACTGTAAAGCCACACATCACAGACACCCACTGCAAAGCAAAATACCAACCAGCAGGCCAAACTGAATTTAAAGAACATTGTTTTCCCCTCAGAACTTAGGGAATCATCAGAGACATCTCACTAATCATAAATGTCAATGATGGGAACCAGCTTAAGAACTGACCTTTGCAATGAGCTTCTCCCTGAAAAGAAATTTGATTAAAAACCCAACCAACTGCTGCCCAACAAATCTTTTGTGGCTTTGCAAGAGACTGATGGGAATTGAGATGTGCACCTGGAAAAACTGCTCTCTCCCTCCCAAGCTAAGAGCCAAGAGAACTGCTATTAAGGGCTCCTCCTGGTTAGATCTGCCTTTCCACTTAACTACCAGTCAGTAAAGTCAAGAAGCAAAAACCAGTGGCCATTGAAAATCTGTTTTCTCCTATTATCTAGAAACTGGACACCTCTGAATTTCTTCTCTCAGGAACATTTGCCTTGCAAAGCCTTGAGCTATTGCTCTCCAGTGTCAGTGATGGGATGGCATCTGGGAGAAGCTTAATCCCTCACCAGTAGCTGTTTGCTTGTTTGAAATGGTGAAAACCTGGTCCCTGTGGATCCTCCTAAAGCCCTGGGCATCATCTGCTGTGGAAGACATGGAGGACTCACCTGTTCTAGCAGCTTTCTCTCAGTGTCCTCCTGTGGCAGAAACACTGATTCAAAGGAAGTCTGAATGGAGACCTTTGGGAGTGGAGGCACCAGGAAAGCTGGCAGGAGGATGAAGAAGTGGCAGCTGGATGAGATCATTCCAGTCTCAGCTACTCAAGGCAGCAACATGGGGAAAGCAAAAGACTCACTGAGGCCATCAAGGGATGCTGGTGGGAAGATGAAGGGCAGAACTGGAACTGTGCAGCATCCTCACCAGGCAGAGACAACAGACATCAAACACACCAAGTGCTGCCTGGAGAATTCCCACAGAAGCAGGACAGACTAAAGAGACATGAGCTCACAGCCAACACCAGCTCTCAAAGAGAACCACCAAGGACACCTCCAGCAGCCAGCACAGACATTCACCAACCTCAGAACACAGCAGGAGATGGGATGGGGACTTCAGAGCAGGCACCTCTTGTCTTCTACACAGCTGCAAGCAACCCTGGACCCATTACTTGGACACACCTGCCTTGAGCCTTGTGAGGACAACAGAGCAAGTGTAAGTGAAACCACTTTGGTTACAAACAAATAACCTTCTTGTTCTGTGTCACAGAATCATTAAGGTTGGAAGAGAGCTCTAAGATTATCAAGTCCAACCATCAACCTAGCACCCCCATGTCACTAAACCATGGCCCTCAGCACCACATCTAGATGCTTTTTAAACCCCTCCAGGGATGGTGACTCCACCACTGCCCTGGGCAGCCTGGGCCAATGCCTAACAACTCTTTCTGGGAAGACATTTTTCCTGCTATCCAACCTAAACCTCCCCTGGTGCAACTTGAGGCCATTTCCTCTTGTCCTCTCATCTCATAGCAAGCTCTCCTGCATTGGCTCAGCTTCTGCTGCAAACAACTTCCCAAGAGATTCCTGTGCCATTGGGATGCTCTGATCCAAGGCCACTGGAGTAGAGAGGAGAGGATGCTGCAGGAAAAACAACAGCCTTCCTCAGGATTGTTCATTGCTTAAGAGACTGTAACTGAATTAGTTCCTGGCTTTGCTCAAAGTGTGTTTTTACAACACTTTGAGGAGGGTAATGATTAGTTCTGGCTGGGTTTTAGAGGAGTTACTGCCTAGAAGCTGTTAGATTGTAAAAGCAGTAACAATTTGGGTCTGAAAGTGAATCTGAGAGTCTGAGTTTCAGTCCCCAGCCTCAGCCTGTGTATTGGTAAAACACACACACACACAGATGAGATCTAGAGTTCCTACTGCAAGACCAATTTGGAAGTGCAGCTCTTGTTTGAGGAGTCTTGCAGGGCTGCATTATAAGAGTTGCATGAGGCCAGGAATTTGCTAAGGCTGTGTGAAAACAAACACATTATCAGAAATAACCATTTACCAGCATCCAGTTAAAGGTCCCCATGAAAGCTGCTTCCTTACCCTTTAGGAGATAAATGGGCTCAAGAAGAGGGGAAACTCACCAGCATCCCACTGCAACCACCTGGGCTGGGACAAGGGCAGGCTCAAAGCAGTTTTCAATTACACAGAAACCCAGACTTTTAGGGGTTGGAAGGGACCTCTGGAGATCATCTAGTGCAACCCCCTCCTGTCAGAGCAGGAATTAGAGGAGAGACTTACAGAATTATTGCTGTAACACATTATTGATCATCGATAGAAACGATATCTGATCGAGCTAAGAATCCTTCCTTCCCAGCTTGTTTCTCTTGACTGGAGATCCTACTAATAACCAACCAAAAAGGGAACTGTTAGACAACCTCTGACAGAACATTCAGAGATGCTCTGGGAGCTGTTGTTATGTCACACTGCAAGCAGCAGTGTGTTCCCTTGCCCGAAAGCAACCTGCTGGCGTTAAGGCAACATGGTGAGGAGATAACCTTGCCCACTGCAGTCACTTGGAGCAGGAGAAGACTGTGCTTTGTCAGAACACTCTGGCTTGTCAGAACACTGTGGTTTCACTGCTGGGGAAAGTCACTCTTCTCCCTGCTACTTGCACCAAGTAGAAGTTACTTGAGGTAGAAAACGTTACCCAAACCTCATCTGTTTCCTGTTCAGCACCAGAGAACTGGAAGACAATGAAGCTGTGATTAGCAATATTGACAGCCAAGAAAGATGGATGTTCCTAGGGCTAAAGGATGTTTTATCTCACTACCACATACTTGCAGGAACAAGCAGGATGAGTCTTCAGCCTTAGCTCAGGCTCCTTCAAAACTGTTCAGAGACAAAAAAGACAGTGAGTGTACATGTGGCCTTCTACAGAGTGCAACACTTCTTGCAGTGAGGAGCAAACCCACCCTGGAAATGGAGCCATTTTCTTAAGACTTAAGTTTTTAAAATCATAGTTTATTTTTTTTTGTTTGTTTCTGAGTCAGTGGTATATTTAAAAACAATCTACTGTATGAGTAAAAAGATTGTAAATAGTAAAAAAAAAAAAAAAACCCAAACAAAACAAGAAACAAAACCAAAAGAGTGATGACAATAAAAAAATGCTAGAATATAAAGTTAGTTTCCTTCCTCCCCACCCCATCATTGTCTGATATTTCTCAGAGCCTAATATCTGGGACCAAAAAAATTGTCTTTTTCTTTTTTTTTAACACTTTCAGTAATGTTGGGAAATTCAAAATACATCAAGCATCCTTGGCAGGTAGATTAATTCATTAGGACATGAAAAGCAGGCACCATAAGAATTAAAACATTCTAAAAACCATCATATATACAAACACTGTACAGAATGATGGCACAAGGACAAAGTGATTCCATTCAGTTCATCCTAATCCACATGAAATATTAACACATTTAAAGGAGAAAAGAAGCAGCTCTTCCCATTCCTGTAGTCAACCACCAGGTTCAAAATGACCAGGAGTAGTCTCTGATTCTTTCCCTCTAGGCTTGTGCCCATCAGCATCTAGCAGGCTTCCTTGCTTTAGCCATTGCTCAACTGGCTGACAATGGCACTGTCTGATCTCCAACACCTAATTTCACAAAGCCCAGCAGCAATCAGTGTATTTGTAACAGAGAACAAATAAACACAAGGCACAGTTCACCTGATTTTGGGTTTGTTTGGGTTTGTTTTTTTAATTTATAAGCCCTGGGCAGAATTTGGGGAAATCCTAGAGCAGCTTCTCCTTCCTGGGAAGCCTACTCCAACGTGCACTGGATTCTGTCTCAATGTCCTCTTGGATTCCTAGATACACTGAGATTAGGTACAAAATGCTCAGCTCATTTTTCAACCCCACAGCCACCTAAATGCTTTAGGTCCAGAAGATTCCACAATTCCTTTTCATCTCCACAGCTACCTATGTGCCTGAAGTTATCCAGAAGAAGCAGGGAGGTGGTTTAAGGAAAGAGGCTACTGTCAGTTGATGAATACTTCCCAGTCTCAAGTAGAAATCCCAGATTTCCTTCAAGTTCTGGGAGGGAATAATCCCAGGAAGAGGGGTGGTGATGTAGTGTTGTTGCTCCTGCCACGTGGCTAGGATGGGTTTCTTAGGGAGTTAAAGAGTCATTGCACTACATGTTAGATACTGCACACCTGGATGAGGTAAACATTACAGACCATCAAATACTTAGGGAAATGAATTGTTACAGCTTTATCTTTGGACAAAAAAACCCCCTTCAAAAACAACAACCCACAAAAGCCCAAAAAACCAAAACCCCCCCAAAACCTCTTCCTTCTTCACTGGACAATCCCAGAGTCAACAGAGGTTTGCTTCCGAGTTGTCTTTGGAGGTGGAGGTGGAGGAGTCTTGCTGGGGAGAGGAGGTGGCAGGTGCTGCAAGAAAACCAAATTTGGAGAGACCATGTTAGCATTGAAGAGGGTTTCTAAACATCTGCTGTTTCATCCATAACTGTAGGGAAGCCTCCAGCCCTCTGACTCCTGACAGCATCTCCACAGAATTAGCTGCTGCAAAGACCAAGCACTCTTGGCCATGAGCTTAAAATACAACTTTGGATAATGTAAAATACATACATCACTCAATCTCTCAAGGTTTCTTGATTAATTAGCTCAGTCTTTTAGGAAAAAACCTTTTGAAAGTACTGGAGAAGTTGATAATTCCCCACTTTATATCAGGATAGGATATTGAGTGCTTGGTCTGTATTGATTGCCCTCAGCTTCTGTGCACTGCTGAGCTGAGAAGCCAAGTTAAAGCAACAGCTTCACTCCTTTCCCATCATGTTTGTGTTTTCCACATTCAGAACACAAAGAATTAAAAACCAAAAAAAGGAGAGAAAAAGAAGAAAAGGAAACTATTTCAAGAGAGAAGTAACTTGCAATCTACTATTCCACAGTCAGTTATAATTAAAATATTCTAAGCAGAAAGCCAGCCTGTTCAAACAGAAGAGATTTTAAATCACTTCCTACATCAGACAACAGAACAACAGCACCCTTGGTTAGATGCACCAGCTAATTGGACAAATTAAACAAGTCATTATGGAAATGAAGGCTTTATGTTTAGGATTTATTTTCATCATGTTCAATCAAGATACAGGACAAAATCTGTTGCAGGGAGAGCCTGAGAACACTGCACTTTGCAGGCAGCTTTTCTACAGCATTCTGGCTCTGCAGCCATTAGAGGTTTCCCACCACTGCACTGAGGCTGCACTGCAATGTCACAGCTCATAAATACTGCTTGGGGTTTGCTTTTCCCTGAGGTTCTTCCCCTGCTTGGCCAGCCACCACCTTTTGTTTTCCTCCAAGAATAATGATTCATTCTCCTTTCCCACTCATCCAGAGTCCTTGTCCTGCCTTACCCACCCCATACCAAACACTAGCTCAGGGCCCCAGAACACACCCAAACTCTGCCAACTTCCCTTAAACCCTGCCAGGAGAACAGCTCAAACACCCAAAATGCCTTAGTGCCCCAATGGATCTACTGCACTTCCAACCCTGATACTCATCTTCCAACTTCTACTAGTGTCTGGGGCAACACAGCCAATGATTTCTCAATCACAGTAAGGAAACTGGTATAGGAACAAGGGGTAAACCATATAACTGTTCCTTTAAAAGATATCTCCAGCTGCTAACCAAAAAGCACAGTGCTTCAGGATGATGCCAGGACACTTCAGTCTTTACCATGAGGCAGAAGAGGCCTGGAGAGCTTCCTAACACTCCCTGCAACCTGCTGACTAGGAGTTTCCAGAGATCATAGAACTCTTAAGGTTGGAAAAGACCCCTGAGATCACCCAGTCCAACCAGCCACCCAACACTGCCATGCTCACCACTAAACCACATCCCCAAGCACCACAGCTACATGTTTTTGGAACACTTCCAGGGCTGCTGATTCCACCACTGCCCTGAGCAGCCCCTTCCAATGCCTGATAACCCTCCTGGAGAAGAAATTTTTCCTAGTGTCCAACCTAAACTTCCTCTGGCACAACTTGAAGCCATTTCCTCTTGTCCTATCCCTCATTACCTGGGAGAAGAGACCAAATCCCACCTCACTGTAACCTCCTCTCAGATGCACAAGAACAGAAGGACAGAAGTGTCTTCTAGGTACCTGAACACTCTGTTCAAAGCAGGTTTTAAGACAGCCTGAGGTTATAAATCCAGCCTTTACCAGAGAGTTTTACTGATTGTAGACTAAGCAGAAAGGTCAGACTGCACACTGGCAGAGCCAGGAGGGCTGCATTTTTGCTGCAATACTTCTTCTGTATCCCACCTGGGAAAAAAAAACCCACTTCCCAATTTGCTTTACAGCTTTCCTCACTCCTCCCAGCTCTCCCTCATGGCAAACAAGTGGGCATCACAAATGATCACCAGGTAAACCTTGTCCTGAGTTTGTCTCTCCATTTTGCCACAGCAAAGGGCATCTACTCTCCATCTGCCAGCCTCTCCAGCACCACCAACACAGTGATGTGTGTGCTTTCAGCTTCCTCCTTGGCTACAACATGCCTTCTGAGTGAGCAACTCAGAAATCAACTGGTTTCAAGCTGCTACTGAGTGAGAAATTTTGGGCCAAGAGCAAGGCACCACAGCCCAGTGTGGTGCTCTGTCTGCCAGGGGATGCCTCCTGCTCACCAGTGAGAACCACAGAATGGGTTGGGTGGGAAGGGACCTTTCAAGGTCATCTAGTCCAACCCCTCTGCAGTCAGCAGGGACATCTGCAACTAGAGCAGGTTGCTCACAGCCCCAGACAAGCTGACCTGGGATGGTTCCAGGGATGGGACATCTCCCACCTCTCTGGGCAACCTGGGACAGGCTCTCAGCACCCTCAGTGGAAAACATTGCTTCCTCCTAGCTAGTCTAAATCTCCCTCTTTTAGTTTCAAACCATCAGCCCTTGTCCTGTCCCAACAAAAAAGTCTGTCCCCATCTTTCTTCTAGGCCCCTTCAAGTACTGAAATACTTCACTAAGGTCTCACTGGAGCCTTCTCTTCTCCAGGCTGAACAACCCCAACTCCCTCAGCCTGTCCTCACAGCAGAAGGGCTCCATGAAGATAAGACTGAACATATTTGGCCATGAAGACTTTCAGATTCACAGTTCAGTTAAAAGTTTATCCCAGCTCTTGGGAAGAAACAACCAGATTATGGAGAGGTTTGAGTCTCACAAGAGTGCTGCTGTTTGAAATGCACACTTCAAGAGAACCTTGCTGAGTAAGCAGCTTTCCTTTTCCAGGGCAGGCTTAAAAACCAAGACTATTTATACTTAATAATGCTCTCCAAGTCAGAAAACCAACTCAACAGACTGATATAAAAAGCAGATAAAAGAAGAATTGCATTTTACTAAGTGAAAAGTGAAGGTTGGTTTGCTTTTCTTTTAACTAAGATGCCACTGCTGATGTATCTCTTAAGGTTTTCAGTCAGAACCATTAAATACTTCACAGAATGAAGGGACCTCTGGAGATCATCTAGTCCAATCTCCCTCTACCTCACACCAAAGGAGATCATCTAGTCCAATCTCCCTCTACCTCACCAAAGGAATCAACTAGTCCAATCCCCCTCTACCTGACCAAACACTTTTCCTAGCCTGGGATGTGATGCTAGCTCCCCAATCCCTCCCAAGGCACCTGAATAATGTTATTTAGCTTCACACATTCAACTGTGATCCTTAAGAAACTACTTAGTTCCAAACCCCTGTGTCCAGACAGGGACTCTGGGTAAACCTGGGGTCTGCAGAACATCAGTGTACAACATGCATTAACTAAATAATCAGGTGCCCTTCTAAAATACACCACAAACCATGAACATCTCCTCAATGCTTTGCTCTCAGGTGTCTTTAACTTCATCACTAGGCAAAAAAAAAGCCTAACCTTGCTGATAGCATCATTTGTGCAAATCCATTTTGAATGTAAGTAAGAGTGTATGGGCAATAAATCTCAATTCCATTTGATCCAAGGCATTTCTCAAACAAATGAGCCCTCCACATTGATCAGAGAACAATCCCATTATCCCTGAAAACCTGCCTCTGAAGAACAGATACAATGCAAATACAACCAGAAGCAGCTAAATAGATATGCTATAAATAACAAGCACAAAAACCTTCCAGAGCCCAGATTCTGCCAGCAAATTAGGCAGAAAGAAATAACAGAGATAGGTAGATAATTATTATAATTGAATTTACAATTTCCATTAGAAAGTCAGATAAATTTAGTCCATGTTCATTTATATAACAAGCTCCCAGTGACTATATTAAGTTGGATGTTTCAGTGCCTGTCAGGGCAACATCCCTCAGAAAGCAGCAGGGCAAAAGGTGTCAGGATGGAACTGGTGCCACCCCAAACCTAGTCATCACTCCCTGGGCTGATCCATGCTCCTTTTCATTCCAGCACAGGAAGAAATCCAAGCCCATTTTCTCTCTCCCTTTAAGATCAGCCTCAGAAAATGATTACTGGGCTAATGAACTTCATTTTCTTTTCTTGCTCCATGACCCCTTAGAAACTTTGGCCTACAAACCAGACCTTCCCTTGATTTTCCATGGGATGAAGAACTGCTCTGTACACAGCTCATCTTTCTGCTGCAGTGGTTAATTGTGAACCCCCACCCCCAAATCCTGATGGGTGCTTTTCCTCCCTGACAGAATGACAGAGACTGTTGGTTCACATTGAGACCTATTTTGGGCAGAATCCTTGCCTCACCAGTAGCTCAGGGGAAGCAGAAACCTTATGTAAAAGGCACATCTGCAACACAGAAGCAATCTGTTCCTTCTGCTTCAAACATGAAATTGCTCCCATTTGTTTGGGGTTTTTTTTGTTTGGGGTTTTTTTTTCCCCCCCTGATACAGAGAAGAATCAGGTTTAGAAAGTCTCCTCTCCCTTCTCTTACAGACACCAACAACACTGCACTCCACACCTTCAGGAGAATAAAAAGCAATTACAGGAGAGGAAAAATAATGCAAGGACCCCAAGGTCCAACCTGACCTGGGATGGTTCCAGGGATGGGACATCTCCCACCTCTCTGGGCAACCTGGGACAAGCTCTCACCACATTTCTTCCTTCTACCTAGTCTACAAGTCCTCTTTTAGTTTCCAACCATCATCCTAATTCCTCTATTATCTCAACAGGCTATCAGCTACAGCAGGCTGTGGAAATGCTCTCAAACACTGAGCTCTGAACTGCTCCTTCTCCTCTCCACTTTGTGTTTCAGTGTGGAGCTGAGTCTCCTGACAAGCAGCAACTTCTTCACTTCCTATTTGCAAGGAAAAGCAACACATAATGTGAGGTCTTGGAGGATTAACACTTCCATTCTGAAAGAGCAATAATGCACCAGTGGAGAGAACCAACCCAACTCCTCTAATTGGAACCAAATTATAGACAGTTTAAGCTAATTGCCTGTTTGACCCAGGGAGCAAAGTTAGGTGCAAAATACTGCAGGTAACTGATGGAAAATGACTGTTTAACCTCTGTTCTCACACTTCATCTATTGCAGTTTCATCTAGCTGGGTTTCATCTAGCTGCCCTTGCTGGAGTGGACATTGATGAGGAAAGGAATTCAAAGAGTCCTGCAGAGGGGCACTTTGTGTGCTCCCACCCACAGCACAGAAGGGTTTGGGTGGGAAAGGATCTTTCAAGGTCATCTAGTCCAACCCCTCTGCAGTCAGCAGGGACATCTGCAACTAGAGCAGGTTGCTCAGAGCCCCAACCAACCTGACCTGGGATGGTTCCAGGGCTGGGACATCTCCCACCTCTCTGGGCAACCTGGGACAGGCTCTCAGCACCCTCAGTGGGAAACATTTCTTCCTTCTATCCAGTCTAAATCTCCCTCTTTCAGATTCAAACCATCAGCCCTTGTCCTGTCCCAACAGGCTCTGCTAAAAAGTCTGTCCCCAGCTTTCTTCTAGACCCCTTTAATGCTGCAAGGCTGCAGTGAGGTCTCCCTGGAGCCTTCTCTTCTCCAGGCTGAACAACCCCAACTCTCTCAGGGTTCCAGCCCTCAGATTACTTTTGTAGCTTCCTCTGGACCTGCTCCCCTCTTAGACAACATGAAAGATCCCTCAAAATGAGCAAGGTTGAACTGCTTCTAAGTAGTATCTCAGCCATTCCCCACAGGGGTTTTTTTGGCAGGTTCTTGGCTGGAGCAGGGGTGGGCTGCTCCTAGGGGGATAACAAGGGCAGACAAAGGGGAAAGCTGGACCTAACAGAGGTCTGTACCCCTCATGCATTGAGGACTTTGCTCCTGGTGTGTGCCAGCTGTGTTAAAGCAGAACTAATGTGATTTTTCCTCTCTTGAACCACATTTCTGCACCTGGAGCCTAGTAGTATTTCAGACTGAACTGGCTAACTCAATTGTCAAAAGCATTGTTCTTCTCCTCTGGTCCATACATAAGGAGACCTGAAAAGTTATGGCCAATACCTTCAGAATTAGCTTTAGACTCCAGATTGAAACCTTATTTCTTACTGAAGGCCCAGAGCCACTGAGACCAATAAATAAATGTATTACCAGTTGGCCAGAGAGCAGAACCTGCAGGTGATCAAGGTGAGGGCAGGACATGGCCCTTGCTGAAAGAAACAACCAAGGTTGCTGCTCAGGGACACATCATGAGCTCTAGATCTCTGGGCAGACAGTAGAACACCACATTTTTTTTTCCCTCAAAATCTTGTTACAAGGAGGTCTATTGATTTTGAGGCTTATTAAAAAGTGACTGGGAGCTTTTGAGAAACTTTTTGCTCTGCAAGAGTTTAATCCACCAAACCCTTGTCCAGCTGAGGAGGGAGGTGGAGGAGATTTTGGGCTGGAGGTAGGGACTGCAATGCTTCCTGTCTCCTGGCAAAAAGAATGATCAGATGGTAAATAAACCCCATATTTTCATTTTCTTCCCCATTTTTGGCCACATTATCTACTCTCATGCACCATGGAAAGCCTCTGGTGGGAGAACCTGGTCTTTAAAGTATGGAGTCTCAGAGGAAAGAGGAGCCATGTATTTCCATCTTGAGATCATCTGTCCCACCAAGCCAACTTTCTAACTGAATAAAATGGATTAATAATGCACCTTTTCCAATTTCACTTCTTCCAACATCTCCACTGGATAATGTTCCCCACAACTCCACTCCCACTGCTGTGCTAAGCAGGTTGGTATCCAGCTTTGGACCACCACACCAGAGGTGGCACCATGACTCTCAGAGTCTTTCCCACCAGCCCCTACCCTGAAGACATGGAGCCAGAGGGCTGCATAAGGCACTTCAGGAAGGACAGGGATTGCTCCTGAGAGGTAATGTCAGAGAAGGAAAAACTGCAAACTCTGAAGTAATGCTCCCCCCAAAAAAGGATCCAAAGGCTGGAGCACCTCTGCTGTGAGGACAAGTTGAGAGAGTTGGGGTTGTTCAGCCTGGAGAAGGTTCCAGGGAGACCTTACTGCAGCCTTTCAGTAATTCAAGGGCTGATAAGAAAGATGAGGACAGACTTTTGAGCAGGGCTTGTTGGGACAGGATGAAGGGTGATGGTTTGAAACTGAAAGAGGAGATTTAGACTGGATAGAAGGAAGAAATGTTTCCCACTGAGGGTGGTGAGAGCCTGTCCCAGGTTGCCCAGAGAGGTGGGAGATGTCCCATCCCTGGAACCATCCCAGGTCAGCTTGTCTGGGGCTCTGAGCAACCTGATATAGTCACAGATGTCCCCTGCTGACTGCAGGGAGGTTGGACTAGATGACCTTGAAAGGTCCCTTCCAACCCAACCCNACTGCAGCCTTTCAGTAATTCAAGGGCTGATAAGAAAGATGAGGACAGACTTTTGAGCAGGGCTTGTTGGGACAGGATGAAGGGTGATGGTTTGAAACTGAAAGAGGAGATTTAGACTGGATAGAAGGAAGAAACTTTTTACAGGGAGTGTGGCAAAAGTCTGTCCCAGGTTGCCCAGAGAGGTGGGAGATGTCCCATCCCTGGAACCATCCCAGGTCAGCTTGTCTGGGGCTCTGAGCAACCTGATATAGTCACAGATGTCCCCTGCTGACTGCAGGGAGGTTGGACTAGATGACCTTGAAAGGTCCCTTCCAACCCAACCCATTCTGTGATTCTCCAAATCCTGTAGTTTCAGTGGGATTCCAGCCTCAACCTCTTCTCTGTCTACATGAGGACAATCCATTTGCTGAAGCCTTTAAGCTCATTTTCTGCTCCCTGCAGCTGGTGTAAGAGACAATGATCAGCACTGAGATGCATTGTGACACACACAAATTCCCCTGGATTTTCCTTTCTGTGTCATCCCTTCCATTATCTCCAGACAACCAGTCTGAATGCTCCTCAAGGAACTGGCTCCCAGAGTGTCCAAACAGCACTGCCACCACCAGCCCCTTCTGCTCCTCACATGCTGAACCTTTTGAGCCTTTGCTGTTCCTCCTTGCCAAGTTCTCCATCCAAGCTGGATTACTTGAGATGTTCCCCTCCAAAACCATTACCTGGTGCTTAGTGAGTGTTAGAGCTGCTATTACAAATGGAAGTGCTCCTTTGCCTATTTTCCTTGGAGTCTTTCCTCCTCATGGTGAACACTAAGCAGGCAGCTGATCTGTATGCAAGGGGAAGGATGAACCCAGAAGGAATGAGAATGTGCCTGAAGGAATCCCTTGATGCAATAAAAATCCTTGCAGGAGTCATAGACTTCCTCCTTTTGTTTTCTTCTTGAAGTTTTCATCTATTATCAAGATCCTTTTGAGCAGAACAGATCACAGAGTGCAAGAAAACAGATGTAAGGGTCTCTCAGTTAACAGTGAGGAAGAGGCCAGGCAGGAAATGATGATTAGGTGATCACCTGGATAAAAGACTTCAGGTAGAGGAAGCTAACAGTGGACTCCAGACCATCTGAGGTTCCTCTCTCAGATACTAAATGTCACTGTTGCCTGCAGTTTGCTTGGGAGCAGCAGATGCATTTATCACTGCAGGCTTCCCACTTCACTCCAGCACTGCCTTTGGTTTGCTTTGCAGAACTGACTGCAAGGCAACCAGAGTGAACAAGGTGACAATTTCTCATACCAGTGGAAAAGCTCCTAAGATAATCTTCTCTGTCTAATATTCCTCACTGATGTCTCTCCACTGATACCAAGGCTGTGTAACTGAGAAGATGATCAGTTTACCAGGCAGAGGAGGATGAAGTTCTGAAGTATGTAAGAACCTGATCTAGTGGGAGGTGTCCCTGGCAGGCAGGGGGGTTGGAACTAGATGATCTTTAAGGTCCCTTCCAACTCTTGGCAATTCTAGGATTCTATGATGTAGCTATTTGACCCAGGAAATGCAAGGCACTAAAACACTGCAAAGTGAGATTTAATCACAGCAGTAATAAGAATTTACCCATTTGATCTTTCCTGCCTAGCAGCACTCATTTTCCTTCTGTTCTTTAACAGCTTCCTTCCTATAAACCTGGTGAAACACATGGGCAGGATGATTGGCCTAAGACTAGAAGAAGCCTTTCCTAAAATTAATTCATGTGGCTTTGTGACAAATCTGCTTTGCATCTCTTTTCCAGGCTTTGAAACTGCATTCTCTCCTTTTGGAAAGTTTACAGAACAAGCACAGATGCTGAAGAAAATGTTGGGACACTTAGCTAAGGAGATATAGTCTGTATTTGGTCCCATTTCTAAGGGATGCTTAAACCCTGAGCCCCTTCAACACCAGATGTTCAACAATGGGCTCCCCTTCAACAGCTATGGCTCCATCTGGAGCACTGCATCCAGTTCTAGGGTCCCCAGCATAAAAAGGATGTGGAGCTGTTGGAATGGGTCCAGAGGAGGCCACAAAGGTGACAGGGGGACTAGAGCACCTCCCCTGTGAGGAGAGGCTGAGGCAGTTGGGGTTGTTCAGCCTGGAGGAGGCTTCCAGGGGACCTTCTAGCAGCCTTTCAGTACCTAAAGGGGGATTACAAGGTAGAAGGGGAGAGACTTTTCAGCTGCTCAGACTGCAGCAGAACAAGGGGGAATGGATACAAGCTGAAGGAGGGGAGATTTAAGACTAGAAATTAGAAGGAGATTCTTTACCCAGAGGGTGGGGAGGCACTGGAACAGGTAGCCCAGAGAGGTTGTGGCTGCCCCATCCCTGGCAGTGTTCAAGGCCAGGTTGGATGTGGCCCTGGGCAACCTGGTCTAGTGTGTGGCATCCCTGCCCATGGCAGGGGGTTGGAGCTAGATGGTCTTTAAGGTCCCTTCCAACTTGGGCCATTCTGTGATTCTATGAATCTGAGCAGTGAAAACTGTAATGAGGAAATAAAAATATATCAAGACCTGAATAAAACTTTGGGAAAAGGCAAAGAGAGCTTAATGCTACTATTTTGATGAGCCTCCATTTGATGATGTGGAAATCCTACTCCTGACAGGCACAGGGTCACATCTTCATCAGCAAAGCTACCAAGGCTGGAACCTGAGTCACCTTCAGGTCTGGGCTCCAAACCATCACAGCATGATGGCTTCTGCATGTAGAACACTAAACATCTAGCATTTTGTCCTCTGGAGTTGGAAGCCCATTCAAACAGCCAAAGTTATACATTTCAAAGTCAAAGAGAAGAAAAAACCTCTTGTCCTGGGTTTGTGTGACAAGGTTTTGGTAGCAGGAAGGCTACAGGAGTGGCTTCTGTGAGAAGCTGCTGGAAGCTTCCTCCATGTCTGATGGAGCCAGCTCCAAGCTGGACTCACTGCTGGCCAAGGCTGAGCCCATCAGTGGTGGTGGATAACAGGTTGAAGAAGGGGGAAAAGATGCTGCACAACTGCAGCTGGAGAGAAGAGGGAGAATATGTGAGAGGAACAACTCTGCAGACACTGAGAGCAGTGAAGAAGGAGAAGAAGGATGTGCTCCATGCATTGGAGAAGAGGTTCCCCTGCAAGCCCATGGTGAAGACCACGGTGAGGCAAGCTGTCCTCCTGGAGCTGGGGGGACATGTCCTCCACACCCAGCCCAGTAGAGGTTCACAGTGGAGCAGACATCCACCTGCAGCCTGTGGAGGAGCCCATACCAGAGCAGGTGGATGCCTGAAGGAGGTTGTGACCCCACAAGAAGCCTAAACTGGAGCAGGCTCCTGACAGGACCTGTGGAAAGAGGAGCCCATGGTAGAGTAGGTTTGCTGGCAGAACTTCTGACCCCATGGAGGACCTATGGTGGAGCAGTCTGCTCCTGAAGCTCTGAATGCAAGCTCTGGAAGGGACCCAGGCTGAAACAGTTCAGGAAGAACTGCAGCTTGTGGGAAGGACTCATGTTGGAGAAGTTCATAAAGGATTGTCTCCATGGGAGGAACCCCACAGTGGAGTAGGGGAAGAGTGGGAGGGAACCTCCCCCTGAGGAGGAAGGAGAGACAGAGACAATGTGTGATGAACTGACCCCAACCACCACTCCACATCCCCCTGCACTGATGAGGCAGAGAAATTTGGAGTGAAGTTAAGCCTGAGAAGGAAGGAGGGGTTGGGGGGGGGAAGAGATCTTTTTAAGACTTGGTTTTATTTCTCATGATCCTATTCAGATTTGGTTGGGAATAAATTCAACTCATTTTCCCCAAGCCAAGTCTCTTTTGCCCATGATGGCAACTGGTGAGTGATCTCTCCCTCTCCTTATCTCAGCCCACAAACCTTTCATCAGATTTTCTCTCCTCTGGTCACTTGAGGAGGTGAGTGATAAGAGCAGCTTTGGTGGGCACCCAGCCAGGGTCAAGCCACCACACCTCCTTCAACAGCTGCCACCAAAGGGCTGCTTTCAAGCAAAGGACCAAATTATTTTTAAAAGCTTCCAGGACACAGGAAACAAAAGTTGAAAAGTGCATTTTCTTCAGCAAGCTACAAGCCTTGTTGATGATGAAGAGTGTTTCTGAGCTCCTTCCCTCAAAGGGGGCAACGTGTCTTTGCCTCTAGGAAACAAGTGGCAATTGAAAGTCGACAGAACAGAGCTCCAGAAAGGAAAGATGTCAGGTACATGGTTTATTTCCTTTCCTCAGACAGGATTGAGAGGCTATGAAATCTCATTTGCTGCTAAGACTATATCCTGTTGGGTAAAGCTCCCTCACCTACACAGCTAACAATATTTTTTCTTAAGTCTTCAGCAGAATGAATCCAACCTCTCTGCAGGTGGGTCAAAGAATCACAGAATGTTAGGGGTTGGAGGGGACCTCTGGGGATCATCTAGTCCAACCCCCCTGGCAGAGCAGGGTCACCTAGAGCAGGGTGCACAGGATGGCATCCAGGTGGGGTTTGGAATGTCTCCAGAGAAGGAGACTCCACCACCTCTCTGGTTCACCATGAGTGATGCTGTTCCCAGACACTGGTTTGCAACTGGAGCAATCTCTGGATCTGCTGATGTGTCCAGGAGCAGGATTAGATCTCCCTGGGGATTCCTCAAGCTAGAAAAGCAAAGCAAACTGCAGCAAATGATCCTCCTTTCTGAGACTCACCCTTTGATGGGCAGGGGGGGAGGTGGTTGGGCTGATCAAATCTTGACTTTCCAGGAGGTTCCCATAATCAGCCATGCTTCCTTTGAGAGGCAGAGGAGGAGGAACATCAGGGATGTCAGAGCTGGACATACCATTCAGCTCCAGATCTGTAAAAATCAAGACTCAGTTAACTCTTTCAATACCTGAATCATAGAATCATGATGGTTGGCAAAGCCCCCTGAGATCCCTGAGTCCAACCATCCACCCAACACCACTAAACCATGGCCCCAAGCACCACATCCACACAGATTTTGAGCTCTCCAACCCAAAGACCCAGACTGTGCCAACTCTTAGAGTAACAAAGCTGCACAATGTGATATCTTTGTCTGCTCAGTGATTACCTGCAGCTCATCTAATGAGGGCTTTGCAAGTGAAGGAGAACAAATGAACCAAACTCCATCTCAAGGGGAAGGATGCCCTGTGGAATCCCACTGGGCTGATTTTTAGGGTGCATTGAAAACATTGGAATGATTCCCCTTTTTTCAATAGAAAAATCATTTTTTAACTTCAGATTTCACAGCAAAACATTCCTAGCTTAGCAAACATCATTTTCTCAGCTCTGCACTCTCACCTGGCATGTTAATATACAACAGAAGTTTTGGTTAAGTGCCCTAAGAAAACATTAACTGAGCTAAACTTTACTTACTTTCCCCCAGTAAAATGAAAGTTTCTTGTTAACAAAAAAAATCATCTGCAGAAAGAGGCATTGAACACAAACTTCAGCAGTTTCCAGCTGCACTTCCAGAAGATCTCTTAGCTACAGATGCAGTCATCTTCTCCTGCTCACTTCAGCTCTCCTAACCCTCACTGAGTCCATCACCAGGCAGATAATCCTTCATCACTGGTGGGCTGCTAGCACTATTGAAGGTGTTTTATCAGACTAGCAGGGGCTGAATACTTATTCCTTACTGGACATGTGCCACTGAGAATATTTTGGAGGTGCATTTTTCATTTCATTTCATTGTTCATTGTAGCCTAATGACCAAATTCTACACTCTGCTCCCCTAAGCTGCCAGCTGGCAAGTAAGCAGCATGGTTTAGCAACCCATTAGCTGCTGTTGACCAATTTCTGCACTGAAGTCACTTCTTTCTCCTTGGAATTCCTCTCTTTTTCTATCACTGCAATTCCTCAAGTGGTTATTTATGAGGATCTGAGGAATCAAATGACAAGTCCCACTGGTTTTGCAGTAAGTGGAACCTATGGTACACAAGACAGAGATATAAATATTCTCAGAAGTAAATGAGAGGTTCAGATACTTAATGACATTAAGAGATCAAACTGAGGTGAAAAAACAGGTACACAGGAAGAAAAAAAAGTCCAATTCAAAGAGGATATGTACTCTACTTCCCTGGTTTTCCAGCTTTTAGCCTACTCCCAACTGATGCTCCTAAAAAGTGAGTCCTCATCTTTCTTCTAGGCCCCTTTAAGTACTGGAAGGCTGCAGTAAGGTCTCCCTGAAGTTCTCTGTTCTCCAGGCTGATCAACTCCACTGAACTCTTGACTGGTTTACTAACATCTAGGGAGCTGTATCAAAAAGATCTTTTTTTGTTGTTTCTTTTTTTTTTTCTATTCACAGGCTAGCAACTGAAAACTCTGAAGAGCAGTTTTTGGGAAACAGCCCTGCAAAAGAAAGAGCTGTTGTATTACACCCAGTTCTGCAATAGGGTTTGCTGAAAACTGAAGGAAACATGATATTTTACAGAAAAAATTCAGTTACAGGTGTCAATGTCAAACAAAAAACACATCAAAAAGACTGACCTTGTCTTCCCTCTTCTGGCTTGTACTCACTACATAGCAAATAAAAGTTCTTTCAAGGCATAATTACATTAAAAGATGGGGGTTTTTTTCAGCCTTTATGCTCCAATGTACTCCAAATCCAATACAGGACCCAGTACAACACTGATTTTTGACAGTTACTCTATACCAAAGTAATTGTTAATGATTACTTGAAAAGGAAACTTTCTCAATGCAACAATTTGCTTTGCTGTTGTAAAATGCTGAAATATTATTGCTTTTTTTGCTGGTAAATGCTAGGAGCATGATCAGAGAATGTTAAGAGTTGGAAGGGACCTGGAAAGATCACCTTAGTCCAACCTCCCTGCCACAGCAGGATTCCCTAGAGCAGGGCACACAGAAGCATGTCCAGATGGGGTTGGAATCTCTCCACAGGAGACTCCCCAGCCTCTCTGGGCAGTCTGTGCCAGGGCTCTGCCACCTCCACTGGGAAACATTTGGTCTTGTATTCACAGGGAACCTCCTGTGCTTCAGCTTACAGCCATTGCCCCTTGTGCTGTCACTGGGCTCCACTGAGAAGAGCCTGACCCCATCCTCCTGACACTCACTCTTCACATATTTAAAAGCACAGATGTGGTCACCCCTTAGCCTCCTCTTCTCCAAGCTCAAGAGCCCCAGCTCCCTCAGCCTTTCCTCCTCAGCAAGATGTTCTAGCCCCTTCAGCATCTTGGTGGCTCTGTGCTGGACTCTTTCCAGCAGTTCCCTCTCCTTCTTCACCTGAGGGGCCCAGAACTGGACACAATATTATAGATGCAGCCTCCCCAGGGTAGGGTGAAGGGGGAGAAGAACCTCTCTTGACCTACTAACCACAGCCCTTCTAATCCAGCCCAGAATCCCATTGGCCCTCCTGGCCACAAGAGCACACTGCTGGCTCATGCTCATCTTTTCACCCACCAGGACCCCCAGATCCCTTTCCCCTTCCCTGCTCTCCAACAGCTCAGTCCCCATCCTATCCTGATCCAGAGGTCAGTTCTTACTCCCACAAGCAACCCCTTGGTGACGGCACAAAGCCCAACCCAAAGAACTTCCACCACGGTGTAACGCAACGCTCAGGAAACACAGCTCCCCCTCCCAAGGAGTAACTTCCCATACAATTTGCCAAGAAATTGGAGTTACAATTAAAAGACTTACTGGGCTGCATGCTGAAAGCAAGCTTTGTCCTTGGAGTTATTGGGGGTGGAGTCACCTGGGAGCTGGGAGGTGATGGCGAGACGGAGAAACGCCTTTCGCTGGACATGACGTTTAGGACTTGGCTCTTGGGTCTCTGAGGTCTGAGTGGGCTGATCTGCAGAGGGACAAAACAGCAAAGGAATACAAGTTGTTACTGAGCAGCACACCTTGGGATTCCTACCTTCTCCCTACTACCCCTCTGTTCTCCTGAGAGCCCACCTGCAATACTGCGTCCAGTTCTGGAGCCCCTGTTCCAAGAGGGATATGGGGGTGCTGGAGTGAGGCCAGAGAAGGGTCAGGAGAATGATCAGAGGACTGGAGCACCTCTGCTATGAGGACAGACTGAGAGAGTTGGGGTTATTCAGTCTGGAGAAGAGAAGGCTCCCAGGAGACCTTCTGCTGGCCTTCCAGGATCTGAAGGGGGCTACAAGAAAGCTGGGGAGGGACTTTTTGGGAGGTCAGGTAGTGATAGAACCTATAGTTAGACAGTCTATATCCCTACATGAGGCTGTACATCACTCAAAGATGCCTTTCCCTTTTGTCACATGGCTCTCTTTCCCTGTGAAAATTGCTATCTTTTACTTGTTTGCATGGTCAAACTCTCTTCTGAGGGAGACATCACCTGTGCAAAACCACTTTCTGGATGGTGCTTGTTTGTGCTTCCATTTAATGCACTGAAATGTTGCTATTGCTTAGCTCTGCCTGGTTCAGAAACCTTGAAATGATGCTTGTAGTCTGAGGGGCACCTGATGCTTTTGATAAGATGACTCCTTTTACTCAGTTTAATTCTGAGCTCTCCTCTTTGATACCCATCCACCAGCCCCCATCTTTCTACTAAGCTAAAAAGGGGGGGAAAAAAGGGAATTCTTTATTTCCAGATCACAGAAAGCCTGAAGTTAAGAGGAGAATAAGATCCAAGGTGCTGCCATTAGGACAAACCAGAGAATGCCAGCAGCAATTCAGGCTTGGTTTTGAAGAATGCTGTCATTTCACAATGTTGTTTTAAGAAGTGTGTTGTGAAGGAGAAAACAGAGAGGAGGTGTGAGTGCTGCCTTTTATTTTCACCCAACAAACCCTAAAAGGCTTGGGCATAAAAGGCTGCATCTCTGAGACCTTTCTCTAGGGAATGAATGACCCTTGAAAGTTCATCAAGACATTGCAGAAATTTGCCTGATACTAAAATCCAAGTCCCAAATACTCCAAAGCTTTTCTTCTTTCAGGATCTTTTAAAGGAAGTTTTCAGCAGGCTGGGTAAGCAAAGTAATCACCTTCTCAGAGGCACAGAGTTATAGAAAAACAACTAAGGAAAACACAGAAATTAATTGATTAGAAAAGCTGCAGTGGCAGAACAAATAAAAAAAAGAGAAAACCTAACAGCTACAATCAAGTTCCCAAATTAACCTGGTCTGCAATAATAAATGTTAACAACTGCTGTGATTGACAAGCTTGGTCCTTTTCTTAAAGCTTCCCATAAATCACAGCTCTGCAAGGGATGATGAACTCTTTGGAGCCTGCTAATCTATAATGAACCCATTGCTAATTTTTTTTTTTGGGGGGGGGGGGGGGGGGGGGGGGCTCTAATGACAGCAAGATCAATAGGGAGTGATGTCAGACACTATTAAATCAATAACATGTCCAGCCTGTGACTCTGGTTTCCAACACAAGCTTTGGAGTGCTCTGTTAACTACCTGGAGTCACTGCTAGGTTTGCTGTCAGCTCATGGAATCAAAGAGCTAACAATGAGGAGTTTCTGGTAAAGAGGTTTATGTGGTACTTAAAAGAAGATAAAAATCTCTAGAATACTATAAAAGCCATTGCTGATCCTCTTCAGATACCAAAGTGCTTCATTTATCTCCTGGTAAGATCACAGGAGTACAAGAGCTCTGTAATTAGGGTTTGGGTTTTGATCAGTCAATAAATTCAATAGGAGTACAGTGAAACTTGGGGAAAAAAAAAGTATTTAAGGCATATAAATAGAGATAGCAGCCTCTGAATGCTCCTTTCTAAAGAAAATGTATAATAATTCTGAATAATTCAGGATAATTCTGTGAAATAATTCTGAATAATCCAAGAAATAATTCTGCAGTTGCATAATCTTCCCATGTTCTTCCACGAGGATTCCTTTGACTGGGGAAACAAAGAGAAGTTTCTATAGAAGCAAGGCCATTGCAGTGATGGAAATCTGCATTTCATTAGACAACATCACCTTTGAAAAGAGCAGCAGAAGCTCTGCAGAGCTGGGAGTGACCATGGTCTGACAGCTCTGCTGTGCCTCACACTTCAGAGGGCTCTGTGAATCTGTTATCACCTTTGCAATCACATTGCACAAACCAATTAGTGAATCACACAGGATCCACAATAGATTCATAGACAAGGTTATGGATGGCCAGAAGGTTGAGGGGAGGGGATTCTGCCTCTGCTCTGCTCTGGGGAGACCTCACCTGCAGTGCTGGGGCCAGCTCTGGAGTCCTCAGCACAGCACAGATATGGACCTGGGGGAGCAGGGCCAGAGGAGAGCACAAAAAGGATCTGAGGGCTGGAAGCTCTCTGCTGTGAGGCCAGGCTGAGAGAGCTGGGGTTGTTCAGCCTGGAGAAGAGAAGGCTCCAGGGAGACCTTAGTGAAGTTTATCAGTCCTTAAAGGGGCCTAGAAGAAAGATGGGGACAGACTTTTTGTTGGGACAGGACAAGGGCTGATGGTTTAAAACTAAAAGAGGGAGATTTAGACTAGATAGGAGGAAGAAATGTTCCCCACTGAGGGTGGTGAGAGCCTGTCCCAGGTTGCCCAGAGAGGTGGGAGATGTCCCACCCCTGGAACCATCCCAGGTCAGGTTGTTTGGGGCTCTGAGCAACCTGCTCTAGTTGCAGATGTCCCTGCTGACTGCAGGGGGGTTGGACTAGGTGACCTTGAAAGGTCCCTTCCCACCCAACCCATTCTGTGGTTCTGTGATGCATCCTTCCTTCATGAAAGCAAACCACTGACAACTACCTGCTCCTGGTGGGGGAAGAATACTTTACAATACAAGTGTTGGCAGGCACCAGATGTGGGTGTCAGAAGATGTGTGAGGGGTGAGTATCTCAACCTGGACTCTTGAAGTGGCAAGCACTAAGCCTGCTCTTTGCCAGCTACAACTGTCACAGGCTGCTCATAAACTGTGATGCCACCTGGATGAACTAAAAGTGACACTCTCTGAATCCTCCTGTTGGGAAACAGGAGACAGAACCAGTGATTGAGAGGATGACCACACACTGTGCTTCTGCACACAGAGTATGCTGACATCTCCACCTATCCAAATCCATCCCAGCTTCTCCTTTACTCCCTCTTGCCTGTGACAATACTGAGGGCAGCTTTTGCAGGTTGCTTCACCATCACCTTAGACTAGACTTCATTGCCCAGCCTTGCTCATGAGAATCAGCATGTCAGATGTGCCAAAAGTCACACTGAAGTCAGCACACTGAGGGTCTGCCACATCCTTCCCACCCAACAAAGCCTCTTCCTCCCTCACAGAAGGAAGGAAGAAAGGCTTGACTGGTCTGCTATTGATAAACCCAAGGTGGCTGCTCTTCTTCCACTCTTTTCTTGAAGGTACTTATAAATTATCATTCTACCAAAGAGAAGCTTGTCTTCAGCTGCAACACCCCCAAAATCTTACAAGTCAGAACTAAGAATTCCTTAGAAAATTCACCACATAACTGACATCTTGTCACTGACTTAGCAATGGCACAAGTGAGTTCCACAGCTCTCAACAGAAGGGAATCCAGTGTAACTATAAGCCAACCCTCTAGCAACTCAAATCTCACTTCAAAATCTCTTTAAACCTTTCCATTTCTAGTCAAATCTGGATTCCAACTTTTCCTTAATGTTTCCTTCCTCCATTTCACTCTCATCCCTTTGTATTTTTTTGTCTTTAAATTGCTGCTTCCCAGCTCCTAATGCAAAATCAATCAAAATGCCTTTTTCTTCCTAAAACAGTAAAGGTGCTTTGGGAGCAATTCCAGCTTCAACAGGGAACTTGCAGACTGTGCAGCCCACAACAGCAGAACAATGGAAGAGCTGAATTCCTACCCCCAAAATGAAAATGATTTCCCTTTCATATCATTAACAGGGGACACATGTCTCCAGAGTGCCAACAATTTTAAGGCAAGACAAATTTGATCTTTGAGCTGCTTGACTTCATCTGTACAGAATTCCTGGAGACAGCAGTGGGAATTGCACTAGCACTCTTGTAAACTCACCTCAAAGGAGTGCTTCCTCTATTTCACCTCCAAGTGAAGCAGACTAACACCAAGCAGTAAAAATTGACTTGGGCATTATGGAGCTCATCAGGTAGTCTGCAGATACTGAAAAAGGAGAGGTTTTATCTCTAAAAGTAAACTCCTTTTCATATTATTGCTCTGTGGCTTTCAAGAAGCCCAAAATCACTGTAAGGAACTAATTCTGACATCTAATTTCCCTCCCTCTCTGTAACCAGGAGTGTGTTAGTCAGACTGGTCACACACTGGAAGCTCTTGACTGGGAAGAGGGGAAAACCTGAGTCAAACCATGTTGGGCTCTGCTCCTTTTTTGTTCTTCAGATGACAAATGGAAAAATGCCTTCAAGAGTCACCATGTTCTCCTTTCCAGCCAGAATCTGCATTTTTTCCAGCCCTAGGCAACCATCTCCAATGTCCAAGACCTCTCAGGGATGACAGTCACCTTGTGGTGACATCAAGCAGGTCACCCCTGGACACCTCCCATCTGCTCTCATGGGTGCTAATTCAACTGTCTGAGCTACTCCAAGTAGAATTTTCTTCTCCTGTGGCTAGCTCTCTTCTCCCACAAGCTCTGCTAGTCCACTGGGGCTCTGGGAGATGCAAGTGCAAGTCTTTCCACTGCAGTGTTCAGCCTTAGTCAAAATCCAACTGCTGCCATGTCTTGATGCCATTGCATCCAGAAGATGAGATACAGGGAACTGTATGCCAAGGAGATTTATCTGCTATTTTCTGTCTGAAAACACTCTACTGATGCTCACTGGCTGGCTCTGGGAGAAGGAATCTCCATTGAAAGAAACCAGGGCTGATCCAAAATTGACTTAAGCCAATGGAAAAACTCAGTGGCTTCCAAGGAGTTTGGGTGAAAAGCCTGGGATGAACAAAATGAGTTTATCCTGAGTTGTTTGCTGAGCTAGTACTGGGCCTAAGGACTCATTAGACAAAACAATTCTGATCTTCCAAGATGTCAGAAGATAGATCTGAGAGGTTAGCTCATCTGTGGATGGAAAAGAAGGAGCAAATCCAGAAAACAGAGGAACTGTGGCAGAAGATCTAAGTCATATTCCACAACAAGCACCAACCAGAAAGGCTTAAAGGATCTAGCCACAGGTCAGAGAGACATCACTTCAAAAATCCAAGTGACTCAGCCACCAAGGAAAGACTCTGCCAAGTTCAAAGTTGGCTCTACAAGTCCTTTAAAAGAACATTCCATTTATTTCTGGAGGGCAAGTTTTAAACCCTTGGCCTCAAAACAGGTGTCCAGGCAGAGATTGGGAGGTTACACTTAGTTCACACACTCCCTGTTCCAGCTTCAAAATGGCCTTGCTTTCAATTTCAGAGCTCAAAGTTCTCCAGTTCCCTAAGCCTTCAGGAGAGTTTCAGTGAATTAAATACACACCAAGAAGAGAGGGCTTAAGAGAGATATGCCCTGTAGTTAATATTCTTACACACAGCCACCAGTGGAACTGCTTTATGATTTTCTGCTCAAAATAAGCCTTTCAAGAACAGGTCATTGCCATGCAGAAAATCAGCTTGCAGCATTTCCACCAAAAAGTCTCTTGCAGGACTCAGGTGAAATAGGAGGAAACCCAACCACCCATCTATTGGGAACCATCAATTCAAAAGGCTGCCAGAAGAGTAGCATTTATTTTACTGAGGCTACTGCATCTGTTCCTTTTATCCCACAGTCCCAGACAGCTTTTTGGTTAAGGTTTTCATAGCAGAGACCATGGGGGCTTTGATACTGTAAATAAAATCTGTGGTTTTGCCTCATCCTCACATATCTTAACAATGGAGCATCTTCCCTCTGAGTTCCTTCTGGCCTAAAAATAAATCTAAATGGTAAAATTTGGATTTCCAAAGAGAGAGAAGATGGCTCAGAACCAGAGAGAGGTTTGCTTGCTACTAACAGTTACCGTTTCTGAAAGGATCACTGCTTCAGACTGCTGCAGAGAAATATCAGTGGGCTTAAATTCTTTATCAAATATCTCTTGATGCTTGCTGTTCCTTTTCTCCTTCTTCTTTTCCTTCTTCTCTTTATCTAGGTCATCCTTGTCCAATTTATCCTGAGATCTAGAATGCATCTTTTTGGGCAGCAGGGGCTCCAGCACGAACCTAAAGAAAAGGATTGTTGCTCAGATCAATCCAAAGAGTGTTTTCCAACCCCCTCATTGCCATGTAGGGCTTCCCCAGGTTAACAATCCTTGGCTAAGCCAGGAAAAACTCATTAGGGAGAAAAGGAGTGGGCAGGAGGTCATAACAATCACAATTGGCTCACCATAAAATTTACTGCTTGGCTGCTGAAGAATCACTACTGCCTCTTTCCCTCCTCCTCTGGAGTAAATGCTCTGGTTTACAGCTCCAGGAACTGCTGAGTTCCACTGGATGTGGTTTACACTAGGATGAGTTGCTCAGGCAGCACTCCCAGCAGATGTGCCAGCAGGCAGCTAGACAATCCAGTGGGAATCAGCACCACAGGAGTGCAGGTAATTGCACCCTGCATTCCAGAAGTGTCACCTCTGCTCCTCCTGCACTTTGGAGGCACTCCAGATCTCCACCAATGGCTTTCAGGATTGCTTTAAAGAATAGCCAGGTTCCCAAATTCCTCCTGGACTAGTTGATTTTATTTTGGTTTATTTCTATTCCTTCCCTTCCCTTTTTCCTTCCCTGCCTTCTCCCCTTTCCTTTCCCTTTTTGCTTTCCTTTCCCCTCCCTTCTCCCCTTTCCTTTCCCTTTTTGCTTTCCTTTCCCCTCCCTTCCCTTCCCTTCTCTTCCCCTCCCTTCCCTTTTAATTTGGGCTTTTCTTCTGGAGAAACAGGACATATTTATTCCCCAGAAAAGGAATGAGTTGAAAGATTGATCTGTAGAGGCATAATGATTTTCTGCTGAGGTTCAACAAGGCCAAGTGCAAGGTCCTGCACCTGGGTCAGGGCAATCCTTGACATCAATCCAGGCTGGGGGATGAAGGGATGGAGAGCAGCTCCACAGAGAAGGACTTGGGGATACTGGTGGGTGAAAAGCTGGACATGAGCTGTGTCATGGCTCAGGGGCCATTACTGGAGGTTGAACATCTCTGCATCAAATGAGCTAACCTGGGCTGACAACTGAAGGGCATCAGTGCTGCAAACAGCAACAATAAAACAAAGAATGTTGCTATTGCTGCTAATGCAAGCACAAGTCTTCTGAGGAGTGACAAAGGGAACTGGGCTTGTTGAGCATGGAGAAAAGGAGGCTCAGGGGAGACCTTCTTGCTCACTGCAACTCCCTGGAAGGAGGCTGGAGCCACGTGGGGGTTGGTCTCTTCTCCCAGGGAACAAGTGATAGCACAAGAGGAAACAGCCTCAAGTTTTGCCAGGGGAGGTTCAGGTTGGACAGCAGGAACAATTCCTTCCTCAAAAGGGTTGTCAAGCTCTGGCCCAAGCTGCCTAGAGCAGTGGTGGAGTCCCCATCCCTGGAGGGATTTCAAAGCCATGGAGATGTGGTGCTGAGGGCCACGGGGTTAACGGTTCGACCCCATGACCTTCCAACCAAACTGAATCGATGACTGAGATCTGGAGTGGGGTAGTGACCACCCTCAGAACCAAAGCATGCTTTAGAGAGGAGAAGGCCTGGCTGCCTTTTCCTTACTCACCCATCTGAGCCAGGCCGAGAAGGGGTGCTGTCAGAGGAGAGAGAAGACACTGAGGCAACGGAAAGCGGTCTGGAAGAGGATGGCATGGTGAAGGACCTCACCATCGAGCGCGGCCGACTGCCTCGCCTCTCATCCAGGCTTGAAAGCTGCAGCAGAGAGAGAGAGAGAAGATCTTACTTCTGAAATCACAATCCACCTGCCAAGGCCAGGCTGGATGGGCCTTTCAGCAACCTGATCTACTGGAAGGTTGTCCCTGCCTACGGTAGGAGGGTTGGAACTAGATGATCTTGAAGGTCCCTTCCAACCCAACAACCCATTCTGTGATCTGGCTGCCAAAAGGAAGATGGAAAGGGTTGATGTTTTTAAGTCCAAGTTAGAGATGGTTATTGTCTAATTATACATTGTCCTGAACAACAAAGAAACAGATTCTAAAGGAAATCCATCTAAAGGACTAGGAAGAAATCTCTAGGTCTTCACAGAACTTGTGTAATTCTAAAGATGTTCCAAGAATCCCTTTGTTTCAGTGGTGTTTGCATGGTTGTTTCTATTTGGCCTTTCAGAAAGGAGCTTCCTACAAATAAATTCAATTTTCTAATCCATTCCTTCCACTGCAGTGACTGCCTTGGCAGTATACTTACATAAACTGGATTTAGAAACACAAAGGGAAAATAAAAGAACCGCCCTAAGAGGAGCTTGAGGTCAAGAGAGCCAATGTGCAGAGTGACACCTAGGCTAAGGAGAAAACACAGGAAAGATTTCTTTCCTGCTTCAGACACTTGCAGAGTTCTGAATATTTATACAAGCTTTGTTAGTCATTAATAACTGATATATGCAGAAAATAATTGAGCTCTTTCAGTCAACAAATAAGCCTCTCACGCTGGTTAATTACAGGTATATTTTCCACCCTGTCAACTACTGGTAAATTGGCCTTGTCCAAGGAAGACAGAAGAGAGAAAACTCCATCAATCCTGACAACTCTTACTGGTGGGGAGAGGGAAATCAGAAAGATAACATCAGCTCCATTTGACTTGCCAGTCGTCTCCCTGATGATGTCAGTGTATATCATTGAAGTGACTGACATGCAAGGATCATTAATGTCAATTATTCTGCTCCTCTTTTGGAATACATTACTCTTGGAACTTTTCTCTTCCTAAATATGTTGGCAAGATGGGATTTGAAGGGCTACAAGCAGAACACCACTTAGAAGGACACCACAGAGGCTGGCAGGTTTCACTTAAGGTCTCAGGGTTCCCATTCAAAAATGTCATTGTTACAGAGAGAGGTGAAAATGAACCTCTGAAGGAAGGTCTGCCACCAAACACAATAGGAGACCTCACTGCTGTGTAGTCTTCTACCAATGTTTGGGGCACTGGGAATATTTTTGCTGCCTCACATGTTGCAGCACCTTTCTTGTCACCCCTGTAGTGCCAGGTGTTGTACATCTCACTGAGCAAAAAGCTGAAGCTCTCTCCCTCACCATGTCCTGCATCTTCCACACCTCAGAAGAAATCTCTATGGGGTTTGTCAGAGAAAACTTGGAACCAAGTTCAAACAAAAATGATCAGGGGCTGGAGCACCTCCTCCATGAGACCAGGATGAGAGAGTTGGGGTTGTTCAGCCTGGAGAAGAGAAGGCTCCAGGGAGACCTTACTGCAGCCTGTCAGTCCTTAAAGGAGACTACAAGCTGAGGAGGAACTCTTTATCCAGGAGTGCAGTGATAGGATGTGGGGTAATGGTTTCAGACTGAAAGAGGGTAGAGTTAGATTAGATACAGAGGAGACACTCTTCACTTTGAGGGTGGTGAGACATTGGTACAGGTTGTCTGGAGAAGCTGTGGATGCCTCATCCCTGGGAAGTGTTCAAGGCCAGGTTGGATGGGGCTTGAGCAGCTTGGTCTAGTGGAAGGTGTCCCTGCCTGTGGCAGGAGGGTTGCACTAGGTGTCCTTGAAAGGTCCCTTCCAACCCAACCCAACCCATTCCATGAATCTATAAAACTCACACCCTGTTTCTATTGCTGTGATTGGCATAACCTCCATAAACTCAGTGGCATGCACCCATCAGGGACCATAATCACAACTGGATGAAGGGGGTGAAGATTTAAGGCTTTTATCTTGGTTGCTCCATTCAGTTTAGAACCTGCTTAGTGACTGCTGCTCACTTAAGGGCACTTATAAACTTGGAGAACTTGTAATTGTTATAAATCTCTTTTTCTTTCCTATTCCTCCATCTTTCATTTCTTAATTTATTTAGGCTTAGACTATGATGGAGCTCCCATCTGCTGTGCCTTAAAGATGAAGCAGCACCTGAAAAATACCTTGTTGGAATGACAAAAGCAAGACCCTCAGCACTAGTAGATCTCCTTAAGTAGCAGCCACCTGTTTATTGCTGTCAACATTTAGGGTAGTGGCAGAGTACATAAGACTGCACATTCCTGTAGAGCAGCAGAGCCCTCACACCTCTACAGGAATTAAATCCATGGAAAGGTGACCTTCAGCTCTAGAAGAACCATGCTATAGTGGCAGTTGTGGCTTTCTTTTAAGCCCAATTCCTTCAAAATGGTATATTGAAGAATTATCTTGGCTTCCAAGGAACAGATTCAGGCAACTTAGAAATGAAAGCACCAAGGTTTTGTGACCATCTCTTACAGCCTCTGCTCAGTAGTTATTCATTTGATGAGCACTGACAACAACCAGGGAATGCTGCATCAACATTGCTTTTTTAGTCAGTGGGAATTACATAGAATCACAAAATGTTAGGGGTTGGAAAAGTCCTCTAGAGATCATCTAGTCCAACTCCTCATCACAGCAGGGTCACCTAGAGCAGGCTGCATAGGATAACCTCCAGCTGGGGTTGGAATGTCTCCAGAGATGGAAACTCCACAACCACTCTGGGGAGCCTGGGCCAGGGCTCCACCACTCTCAAAGTCAAGAAGTTCCCCTTATGTTTAGGTGGAGCTTCCTATGTTCCAGTTTGTGCCTGTTCTCTCTTGTCCTGTCCCTGGGCACCACTGACAAAAGCCTGGCCCCATCCTCCTGCCCCCCACCCATGAAGTATTGATAAGCATTGATCAGATCCCTCCTCAGGCTTCTCTTCTCCAGGCTACCCAGCCCCAGCTCCCTCAGCCTTTCCCCATAGCAGAGATGTTCAAGTTTCCTAATCATTCCTGTAGCCCTTTTCTGTTCCCTCTCCAGAAGTTCCCTGTCCCTCTTGAACAGGGGAGCCCAGAACCGGACCCAGGGCTCCAGCTGTGACCTCACTAGGGCAGAGCAGAGGAGCAGAACCACCCCTGACCTACTGTCCAAGGAGAAATACAGAGTCACTTGAAGAAATTCCACCTATTTAGGAAACTGAAAGCCAGGAGGGAACTTACAACAGCACGGGCCCCATACTGCTTCTCCACCTTGTCCTTCAGCTGCCTGAAGCAAGCCTCCATCCGCTCGTGGAACGGCCGCAGAGCCTCCGTCACCTTCTCCCCGTGGATCCGGATGCCTTCTGCCAGGAACGGGATCTGGAAAGCAAAGTGACAGTGCTTCAGCCTGCCCAGCCCTTCCTCAGGCAAGGGCTGTCTGAAGGGGGCTACAAGAAAGCTGGGGAGGGACTTTTTAGGAGGTCAGACAGTGATAGAACCAGGGGAAAGGGGTGTAAGCTAGAGGAGGGCAGATTTAGGTTGGATATTAGGAGGAAGTTCTTCACTGTTAGGGTGGAGAGACAGTGGAACAGGTTGCTCAGAGAGTTTGTGGAAGCTCCATCCCTGGAAGCTTTTAAGACAAGGCTTGATGGGGCCCTGGGCAACCTGATTTAGTGGATGGTGTCCCTGGCAGGCAGGGGGATTGGAGCTAGCTGATCTTTGAGGTCCCTTCCAACTCCGATGATTCTATGATTCTATAAGACACCCTCATTTGTTGCATGAGTGAAAGATTGTGAGGAGTGAGGGAGGAGTTAAGGATCTCATGGACTAATAATAATGATGAAGATAATAATGATTATTATCATTAAATCATCAACATAATGATGATCATCATCATCATCATTCACTGTATATGAAGCACAACAGGGTAAAAAAGGATCTGGAAGTCTGTTATGCATGATTTCCTTTTTATTGTCTTAATCCTAGTGTTATAAAATTAATATCCCCAAAGTTTTTTATGTACTGGAGGTAGAGTTGCATTTATCACAGAGCACAAATAGTCCTCTGAATATTGGTATATTATATTATGCATGTTATATTATATTCAGATTAGATTTTAGGAAGACTTTCTTCCCAGAGGGTTAGCAGGCATTGGCACAGGCTACCCATGTCATGGTGGAATCACCAGCCCTGAAAGTGTTCAGAAAATGTGTAGATGTGGTGCTTGGGGACATGGTTTAGTGGTGAGCATGGTAGTGTTGGGTGGATGGTTGGACTGAATGATTTCAGAGAGCTTTACCAACCATGATGATTCTATGAGTCTATATTATTGCATTATATTGCATCATATCTATTGCATTATATTCTCTTGCATCATATTCTATTATACTTTATTATTTCACATCATATTATATGATTTCACATGATATTATTTCATATTCACAGGCCCCCCCCCCACATTGCACTTCCAAATGACAAACCACTGAATGACATCTCTCCTCCTGGGTTATTTATCTCAGTCCTTTCCTTCTTTCATGCAAATAAAACCATGAAGGTGAAAATACTTCTGTGTTTTCATTAATAAATGCTCTTTTTAATACTGCAAATGAGCTACATCCTTGGACATGGATACATTGCAGAGCAATATTTATTACTAAAATACATAATTTTATATGTTATGCATTTCTCCTCAAAAAATTATTTACTTTGGGAACAACAGGGGAAAGAAAAGAGAAATCAATTCTCTTTTGTCACTGAAAATCATCATTTATCTTCAAGGCTTCTGCCACAGAATACCCATGCCAAGCCAGGATTATCTAATGAGTTCATAGTGTGGAGATGTTGCTGAGCTTTTAAAATGCTGTAAGGGAGACATCCTGATTCCCACAGCTCTCCAGATACACCACTAGAGTTTTCTACCTCCAGCTAAGGAAAAGCCTTTCCTCTTCCAGGTCTGTTTCAGCCCACACAGGGCTCTGATCCTACCTTAGATATTCTCTGCAGCAATCAAGCAAAGAGGCTTCTCCTTAATAATTCATAATTGAATCATAATACTGATTAAAGCCAGATTTTTCTAATAAGACTGAGCAGCAATCAGGAGCAGCAGCTTTATTAGGAAGGAGAAGAATAAACACAACAGACAAATTCCAGATGAAGAAACTCAAGACATCAAGATGATTCCCTGTGATTTTTGGCACTACTCAAGGACAGCTTCTTCTCCTAAAAGGCTCTAAAGAGAAGGAAGAACAATGCCAAAAAGTTTGGACTTCTACTTATAGCCACCTGGATGTGCACTTGACAGAGATTCAACACTAAAAAGGAGAAAAGAAATTCCCTGCTTGGAATTAAAGTAAATGAGTTCCCAAATTCTTGTCATTAGCAGGTCACCCTCTGACCTCTCTCTTTTGCAGGGCTAAACTTGGTCACTTGGCTCCTTTATTGCAAAGATCTTGCTGATCTTAAATGGATTCTTCTACAAAAATGAAATCACCAAGATGAAGGACAAGTGAAACAACATGAAAGGATGGTGGTGGAGTCACCATCCCTGGAGGGGCTTAAAAACCATCTAGATGTGGTACTGAGGGCCATGGTTTAGTGGCATGGTGGTGATAGGTTGATGATTGGACTTGATGATCTTAGAGCTCTCTTCCAACCTGAATGATTCTATTGTTGTGATTGATAGCCAGGTCTCCTGGAGTGAGTGTGGGCTGGGAGAATGCAAGCATCTGAAGGCTAGTGGCCTCCTGGTCCAGTTGAGACAAGAGACTGAGGAACAGGCAACAGGAGGCACCAATGATAAGGGAAGGAAAGAAGACAAGAAACCACAGAAGAGGAAGCAGCAGCAGCTTGTTATTTCTTAACAGAAGTTGAATTTAATAAAGTCCCTCTGGTTCTGCTCCAGAACCTCTGTGAGATTTCAGATTCAGGCTATTTCATCTCCCTGTCCAAGACCACTTAATCCTTTAAACATTTATCAAATACAGAAAGAAAATACCCATGAACTCTTTAGCCATTTCTGCTTCACCTTCTTCAACTAACTTCAACATTCATCCTACATCTCCTTCCCAGATACTGACCCAGGGACACTGGAAGTTAAACCTCCAAGCATCTTTGCTGGATGCAGAGACAGAGGCAGAATTTTCCCAGATCCATGATGTCCCCAATTCATTTGGCTTTGGAGCAATGGGTGGCTTTGCTGATAGCTCTATCCCAAAAGACCCAACAGGATGCCCCCACCTTTGGAGAGGTGAATGAAAAAGTCATGTGAAGAGCTGAGCTAGAAAGGATGAGCTGAAGAAGAGAGATAGCACTTATTTCCTAAGCCAAATCCTTCTTAACTGAACAACTTTAGAAAGTTCCACTGCAACCTGAAATTATTCCTGACATGTTTTAGTAAAGATCTTGATCTGCTTGGCTGAAAAGAATGAAAAAGCTACAGAGATCTGAACTGCCATCATTAACCTCACATTAATTATTACATTAATCCTAAAATCTTGCCCAACTGCATCATAAAATATGATCATCAAGCCTTACTTTTCTATGCTACAATGCCTTCAGCTGTGGAGCAGCAGCAGAAGAATTTTTTCCTGTGCCATGGCAGTTTGGGTATGCTGTCAATACCTTGGCCCAGCACAGAGAGGCTCAGGACATTGATCAGTCATTTCATTAGCATCATTTCAATCAATCATTTCATTCTCTTCATGGCAAAAGGGAAGAGCAGCTTGAAATGATGGAGTTGCATGGAGATTGGTTTGTTTTTCTGTTACTAAGTTGGAAAAGCATTCAGATGAACAACAAAGGAGATGGTTGGCCTAATGATACTGGTCTGAAAACAGAAGAGACAAGAAAAAAATGTATACCTAAAACTCACAGGAATTATAAAAGATAATAGAAGAAGGCCAGTGGGTCTCCAACAGTGACCTAAAAAGAGTGTGACCAGAAGGTCAAGAAAGGTTCTCCTCCCCCTCTACTCTGCCACAATGAGGCCACAACTGGAGTCCTGGGTCTGTTTCTGGGCTCCCCAGTTCCAGAGACACAAGGAATTGCTGGAGAGAGTCCAGTGGAGGCTAGGAAGATGCTGAGGGCACTGGAGCATCTCTGGCAGGAGGAAAGGCTGAGAGCCCTGGGGCTGCTTAGCCTGGAGAAGAGCAGCCCCAGAGGGGAGCTGCTCAATGCCCAGCAAGAGCTGAAGGCTGGGGGCAAGAGGCTGGGGCCAGACTCTGCTCAGGAGGTTCCAGCTGAGCAGGAGGAGAAACTTGTTTGGTGTGAGGGTGTTGGAGCCCTGGCCCAGGCTGCCCAGAGAGGCTGTGGAGTCTCCTTCTGGGGAGAGATTCCAAGCCCAGCTGGAGGTGACCCTGGGCAAGCTGCTGTGGGTGACCCTGCTGGAGCAGGGGGGTTGGACTGGATGCTCCAGAGGTCCCTTCCAACCCCTACAATGCTAGGATTCTGTGATAATATCCTGAAAAGCATGAATAGTACAACAGAGAGGAAAGGAAAAAGTAAGGTAAGGGGATAGAAAACCCCTTAGATTTGACTAGTCAGCTGATAACATGACTGCCATATTGCCAGGCTACCATTTCATGCATCCAGATTGATTTCTCCAGCAGAAAGCAAACCTCTGTGTGACTCCAAACCTCCAAGCCTCACATTATTGAAAAATGAAAACTCCTTTTTGCTTTCAATCACTGTCAAGCCCTGTGATGAATGCAGAGCAGACCACAGCCTCACTTCCCAAAGTTTCCATAACAACTCCTTCTCCTGCCACCAGCTAATGTTTGGCAGTCAGCTCCCCACCCTGCATCCCTCTCCTGAGAGCTGAAACCATCTGAGAGGAGGCTGAAGGCTTAGGATGCACTAAATGTGTAGGTAATGACTATGGTAATGGCAGAGCACTGGTTTCCACCATGACATGGGAAGAACTTTTAGAGAGAGGAATTTGCAGATAGAAAACATGTGGAAGAAACAGAAATTAATAAATAGTGAATATATTACTGATGAATATAATAAATGCAAGCAAATGTATAATAGAAATACATATATAATAAATATAAACACTATATAATAGATGTAAACACTGTAATTAAACATAAATATAAACAGAATAAAGAGGTAATAAATAGAATTATAAATACTCATAAAAATGTAACTACAATAAATAGATCATAATCAACTACAGTAAATATATCTAAAATATATTTTATTATCAGTAAACTATATAGTAAATTTATTATACAGTAAATATATCTAAAATATATTTTACTGGGGAGTCTCCTTCTCTGTAGAGATTCCAAACCCATCTGGACATGCTTCTGTGTGCCCTGCTCTAGGGAATCCTGCTGTGGCAGGGGGGTTGGACTAGATGATCTTTCCAGGTCCCTTCCAACTCCTAACATTCTGTGATTCTATTATTTAGGAATTACCACACTTGATGGGAAATGATGCATTGAAAGCTAGTGAAGAGTTAAAACACAGTGTGATTAGCTTCCATTTTCAAGCAGGCATATTATTTTAATGCACAAATGGCACCAAAATGTTTGTAATTCCCTGGAAGTGTCACTATCAGAGGCAAAAGATAGAGAGCTGACATGAAGTTAAGTCTGCTGGGACCAAATTATTTTCCCTTTATAAAATTTAAAGCTCCTAAAATCTAATCTTCTGGAAAAGCACACAAGAAAATAAATAATTTTGGGTGTGTTTTTTTTTTTCTGGCAGACTGAAAGAGTCTTTACTCAGTGATAGTTCTGTGATCTTCAGAGGATAATAGAATAATAATTATTTCTGTATCTTTGGTTCTCCCACCTCTAAGGCTGAAACCTACAGAAATGTAAATTCTTCCCTTTATAATAAAGACAAAACTGAAGAGAAAAAGACAATGATGCATTTCCTTCTTCTGTGGGGAAAAAACACTTCCAACCACATTGGTATCTTTGCTTTAGTTACCACAAAACTATCTTGAGAGCATTGAAAAATGTCCAGTCTATTACTAGGGGAAAAAAAATGGGAATCATTTCTTGTTTGTCCTGAAAAATATCCTTTGGTATATGTAAAGAGAGTTCTCCATGTAAAAGGATCCCTGCTCTGTCTCTTCCAGCTCTGGTGATCCTATGATTCTATATAGCAAATGAAGAAAAGGTTTCATGGCATCTAGAGGAATTTGCTATATATTTTGCATCTAGGTTAATTTTTGCACCTCTCCCATTTAATATTCTGAGCTAAAAGGTACTGTGAGTGCACATTAAAAAGTTTATGGATAGAGAATCCACTGGTACAAAGAAGAAGTGACTATGTGACATATTGTCCCAGGGCATGGAAGCAGGAGGAAGGACTCAGGCTTTGGCATTTCCTCTTGCTGGTTGCAAGGAACTTCTGAAACCAGCCTCAGCAAATTCAGAGGCAAACCTACATTGCCAATCCTACAACTGTCAGAGCTGGAAGGGACCTTAAAGATCATCTAGTTCCAACCCCCCTGCCTGCCAGGGACACCTCCTACTAGAGCAGGTTGCCCACAGCCCCATCCAGCCTGGCCTTCAAAGCTTCCAGGGATGGAGCTTCCACAACCTCTCTGGGCAACCTGTGCCAGTGTCCTATAATATCAACCAACATGATTACATGAAGTATTTTCTCATCTGATTTTTGATTTGATATTTGTATTTGACATTTTGCTTTGCTATTTGGATTACTACCAAAAAAGAAAACAAAAGAGGAAGAGAAAAGAGGTTTATTTGAATGGTTTCATGTTTGCTCCTTGAGGATTTTATCAAATGACAAATGATGGCAGATTTGAACTTGAGCTCAAGTTCCAAGATAGTTTTACATGGCCAAGTGTGCTCAGGGTGAATGGTTTAATGTCTGCATTGTCCCAAAAATGAGACTAAATTGGCTTTGGACAACAGTTGGCCCTAACCAACCTGATTTCAATATTCTCTTTTTACCTGCCAAGCAATCAGGTCCTTCAGTTTCTCTATCTTGTCATGATCTTCTGGGTGCTCATGGATGTATTTCTCAGTAAAAAAAGCCTAGTCAGGAGAAAGAGAGGAGAGAAATTCACATTTTGTGTCAGAAGATGAATCAACATCTACTCCCCTGGAAGAGTTACCTACAGCAAAGACAAATGCATCAACCCAAAGTCCTGCAAAACAGCTGTCACGGCTACAAAGGCAAACACATCAATACTTCATGAGCAGACAAGTGGGCAGATGAGCCCACTTGGTGGTGGATCAAGATCAAAACACCCTGCAGAGGACTTCTGAAATGTCTTTCTAGCAGTTCCCAGGACATGAGAAGTTTTGGGAGAGGAGTTACAGAAGGAGACAGTGACATGTCTGTCAGCATGGACCTTCTCCATGTGTGTTACCAAACACATGTTGCTTGTGTATGCAACTTTCATATGATGATTAATATTCACAGCCTAAATAACAGATGTAGTTTTCATAGCTTCCCAGAGCTAATCTCTCATCCCACATAACTTTAAAAGCTAATGGGAAAAGGAGCTTGAGATTATTTAGACATATTTGCAACAGGGCTGGTATCTCAGAAGCCCCTACCATTGGAGGAATCCTTTACAGCCTCTTGGATTTGAAAGCAAATGAGTGTGTTCACATGATGGGTTTGGTTTTGGGCTCTTGACTACAAGAAGGACATGGTGGAAGTATTCAGAAAAAGCATGTGGATGTGGTGCCTGGGGAGATGGTTTAGTGGTGACTTGGCTGTGTTGGGTTCACAGTTGGATTCAACCATCTTAAAGGTCTCTTACAGCCAAAATAATTCTGTCATTCTCTAACTGCAAGCATTTCCTTTGGGCACTCAAGTTCACTCAGAAATTCCTCCCTCAGCTCTGGTGTCCAAGGGCACACAGTGGGAATGTCAATCAGCCTCAGGGTCTAACTTCTAGCAAGCAACTGTCCACCACCTCCCTACAGAAGTACTCTTGCTGCTAAGCACAGCAACTCTTCACTTCAAAGGAAGAAAGGCAAAAATGGATCCAGAAATACCAAAACCCCATGAAAGATGGTCAGCTTTCAGGAACATTCTCTCAGATCATCTTCAGACACACACACACAGACACATGCCTGACAGCATGCCAGGAGAATCCAAGCTCAAAAAGGTGAAGCACTGCAGGACAAAGAATTTGGATGTTACCTTCTCATAGTTGGTGAAGCCTCCCATGACTGCAGGATCCACAATGCCATTAAGGAGCATTGAGAGAGGGTTAATGGGGAGATTGGGGTCATTTAAATGCTGCTGAACCATATTATTGATCTTATCATTTGTGAGCTGCATGGTTTCGATGGCATTTTCCAGGGGGCTGATTTCAACCTAAAATCAAAGCAGAAAGAGGTTTTTAATCAAGGAGCAGAGTTTTTAAGGTGCCAGGGAACTGCCTGCCCACCCAAAGCACCCTCAACAGACACACTGAACAAAAGATCTTTTCAGCAACAGTGGACAGAAAGGGTGGCTTCAGGCACTGGGATATATTTGGTCTCTCTCCACTGTGGTATCTGCTAGGATAATCACCACCAGTGGAAGAAGTTAAATGCCCTGTGCTGCTGCAGGACACAACATTTGGAAAGGCTCTGGCAGGAACCACGTGAGGTTTTTGGGGAGGATTATGAAGAACATCAGAGATTATGAGCTGGGGAGTTTTAGCAGCACAAAGAAGATCCAGCTTAATGGAATAGTAAGAAAGAAATGATAACTTAATGTGGATTTTCTGATGGAAAACCTAATCCTAAGCAGCTCAAACCCCAAGATGATCTATTTTTTGCAGGGAGTCCTTTGGTGTATTTCCAAGGAAATCAAGTTTAATATGCTGAAGAGATGACTTCTAAGCTGTCTGCTGGCCTTTGTCTCACAAGGTCACATTTGGTCCATCTGAATGCTGATAACTGAAGGAAGAAATGTTCTCACACAGCCTGGGCTTCAATGGAGAGAGCTCCTCAGATGTCTTCATGTGGTGATTTAGCTCTTGCACTGTCTAAAACTTGCTTAATGTTAATTGACTGATCTCCAACTATTAGTTATGACCAGGCTTTGTGTCTTTCAGAATGACAGCTGAAAAAACCAGCACTTAAATAGTTCAGATATGGCTAAAATATGTACAAACAGATACATTTAGGGGCTAAAAATCACCACCTTGCAGCAACCCAGAGTGTAGCTACTCCTCACTAGAAGACAGTCTCCTTACATTAAAGGAAAAATGATGTGGCAGGAAGAGAAAAGGAAGGTTAATTGGGGCCTGTGAGGCAAATGCAAGGGTAGATTTGATCACAGCCTAATTTGCATCAGTGCTAGATAAACAGAGCAGCACTTCTACCTGGCTATCAGCTGCTTCCCATGTTTCTGAGAAGCACTTCTCATCAAATCTCTTCAGTTGTTACTCTTACCCCTGCCAGCTGATTACATCAAGGAGGTTTTAATGAGCACTTGGAGAAGCTGGTGACTGGCTCTGGAAGGCAAAGCCATGATGTTTCTGCTGTGGAGCAGCCCAGGTGGACAGATGACCACTGGCATGCAGAGTTGAGTGTGCTAGGAGGGAAATCTGGACTGGGAAAGTAAGCCCACACTCAACATCTGATCTGGCAGGAGCTGGTGCAAACATCACATGCTAAATTTAGGGATTCTGTCATTTCTATTAATGGGCTTATAACTATGCAATAATTTGTTGATGAACCATTGCTTTTAAAGCTCTTGACTCTCTAGAGAAATTAGCACTCATTGAGCTGACAGACATCTCTTCTGACTCTCTGTATCTGCAATCATGGTTTGCTTTCTCCTTCTCCTCTTTTACTACTCTTACAATCCTCCCTCTCATGTTTTTCAAGGCAGATGGAGGATTGCAGTTCCCAGCCTACTGCTCTAAGCTGTGCTTTGGAACTTACTGAAAGCTGTTCAGTAAAAATATCTCTACTTGTCAATTAGGAGCCTTCTTCCAAGCAGCTTCCTAGCTCTGGACAATACACAATCCATTCAGGGCCAATAGATATTATACAACTCCTGGCACATTAGCAACACTCAAAATTAAACATCAAAATAAAACAGAGATTCATATTCCTATCATATTTAGTAAGTTCACCATGAGCCAGCAATGTGCTCTCTTGACCAAGAAGGTCAATGGTCTCCAGGGGTGCATTAAGAAAAGTGAGACCAGCAGGTTGAGGATGGTTCTCCTCCCCTTCTACTCTGCCCCAGTGAGGCCACAGCTGGAGTCCTGGGCCTATTTCTGGGCTTCCCAGTTCCAGAGAGACAAGGAACTGCTGGAGAGAGTCCAGCAGAGGCTAGGAAGATGTTGAGGGCACTGGAGCAGCTCTGGCAGGAGGAAAGGCTGAGAGCCCTGGGGCTGCTTAGCCTGGAGAAGAGCAGCCCCAGAGGGGAGATGCTCAATGCTGAGCAAGAGCTGAAGGCTGGGGGTAAGAGGCTGGGGCCAGACTCTGCTCAGTGGTGCCCAGGGGCAGCCCAAGGGGCACTGGGCACAAACTGCAACCCAGGAGGTTCCAGCTGAGCAGGAGGAGAAAGTTGTTTGTTGTGAGGGTGTTGGAGCCCTGGCCCAGGCTGCCCAGAGAGGCTGTGGAGTCTCCTTCTGGGGAGAGATTCCAAGCCCAGCTGGAGGTGACCCTGGGCAAGCTGCTGTGGGTGACCCTGCTGGAGCAGGGGGTTGGACTGGATGATCTCCAGAGGTCCCTTCCAACCCCAACCATGCTGGGATTCTGGGATTCATACTTTTTAAACCCAAGCACAATCCAACCCCCAGTTTGTAATTCCCTGTCAGGCCTCAGCAAACACTTCCCCTACATCTACTTGTGTCCAGCTAAAACAAGGCAGATAAAGAATAAGGAACATGATCAGCAAAGTCCTTGCTGATAACAGACAGACTCAAAAGGTTTGACTAAAAGTACTCAGAAGGAATTTGACATGCAAATAGATTTTAAGGCAATGCTGCCTGTTCCTATGGGTTATGGAACATAATACACTGCATTTATTAAATGACTCAGTTGTCTCAGCACTGATTTCATGTGAACTAAAACTCTTCTTTCAAAGAACTTCTAGTGCCATTAATACAGTATGAAAAGTGCAAAGCTACTTCAAGCCATCATGTTTAGTAAAGCATCCACAATATCTGTATCAGTGATCAGAAGTTAGCAATCCAGGGATGGAAACCTAGTGATCATGGCCCCAGTATTGCCACTGACAGAAATCTTGAGGAAAGTCAAGACCAATTTTGTAGCAACTCTGCCAGAGCTAGGTCAGAAGTTATCCATTGCTGTTTTCCCAGATACCTCTGAAGTTCATCCTGGTATCATTTTTCAGCTACATGACTACAATAATCCTTCCTTACAAAAAACTTATAGAAAGCCACAGGAGGAAAGGCTGAAATCCCTTGGGCTGCTCAGCCTAGAGAAGAGGAGATTGAGAGGAGACCTCATTGTGGTTTAGAACTTCCTCTCCAGAGATGAAGGAGGGGCAGGAGCTGATCTCTTCTCTCTGGGGACCAGTGACAGGACCCAGGGGAATGGCATGAAGCTGTGCCAGGGGAGGGGCAGGTTAGATATTAGGACAAGAGAGTGGTGGAGCATTGGAACAGGCTCCCCAGGGGTGCAGTCATGGCACCAACTGTCATGGAATTCCAGAAGCACTTGGACAAAGCACTTAAGACACATGGAGTGACTTTGGGGTTGACCTGTGCAGAGACAGGAGATGGACTGGATGATCCCTGTGGGTCCCTTCCAACTCAGGAGATTTTCTCATCCCCTGAAAGCACCTCTCAGGATTTATGCACATGACAAGCACAGAGTTAAAGGTGCACAGGTACAAATTGCCTGCAGACAGCAGCCTGTCAGGCTGTGCTCTTAACTCATAAGGAAAAGAGACTTTCATCAGCTTTGCCAGCTTTTATGAACAGCACTTTTTGCAGTCATGAAGATAAATACAATCTCCTCTATCAGGATTATATTGAAAACACAAAATTCATTAAAAATTCCATGTGCTTTCTCCAGCTGCCTATAACTGTCAACCAGCACATTCATATTCTGTTACTATAGATACCATAGTAATTTGCTGCCTTGCTTCTGTTCATCTCCATACAACTGTCCAACAAGAACCTCAATGGAGCAATGAAAAAGGTTTTAATTAATCATATGCAAATTGTCCTAGTCCTTCCACAAAGAAGCCTCACAAGAGAGGTTTCAAAACTGCAGTAACAATGTTTTTATTGGTACTTTCCAATTACAGCTGCCTGAGAATCATTTAATCTTAAAGGCATTTAATGGTTAGATCTTATCTAAACAGCCTAAATGGGAGAAGAGAGAGATGTGGCATGTGGAGTTACACTGTGAGGTTGCTCAGGGTAGGGTTTAGCTAACTAGGGGAAAGAAACAAACCCAACCTTTAATCATGAATCATAAGGAGAGGAGAAATGCAAACACATAGGATGCATCTGATTGATGGTATACTTGGAATAAATGCTAAGCAAAATGCCCAAATCAAGCTGGGGTCAGGTTGGAACTTGCACACCAAGAAGGACATTGAGGTGCTGGAGTGTGGGCAGAGAAGGGCAAGGAAGGTGGGGAAGGGTCTAGAGCACAAGTGTTGTGAGGAGCAGCTGAGGGAACTGGGCTTGGTTAGCCTGGAGAAGAGGAGGCTCAGGGGAGACCTTCTCACTCTCTGCAGCTCCCTGAAAGGAGGTTGGAGTGAGGTGTGGGTTGGTCTCTTCTCCCAGGGAACAAGTGATAGGACAAGCAGAAACAGCCCCATGTTACACCAGGCAAGGTTTAGGTTGGAAATTTGGCAAACTGGCTTCCCCAAAAGGGTTGTCAAGCCCTGGACCAGGCTGCCCAGGGAAGCAATGGAGCCAGCATCCCTGGAGGGATTTAAAAACCATTTAGATGTGGTGCTGAGGGCCATGGTTTAGTGGTGAGCTGGCAGTAGCTGGTTAATGGTTGGACTTGATGATCTTAAAAGTCTCTTCCAACCAAAATGATTCTCTGATTCTAGGAAATCCTCTTAACCAAAAGTCAGACTGGATGAATGTTGCTGCAGAAAGGTTCCCCTACACCACCTCAGGTCTCTCTTCATTTTAGGGACCTGGCTGGAATGGCTCACCTCCTGAAAGCCAGAAATAAAAGCACATCAAGAAGTTGATCAGACCTTGCCCTAAAAGCCTGGCAGATTGAGCCTGCATTTCCTTCTCTCAGGAGTGGAAAAGCATTACCTGAGTCAGCCCTGCTCAATAACCAGCATCCTCAGCAAACAAGTTCCCCTTCTCTTAGGATGCCAGACAGAGGCACACGGATTGCTTTGCTTTGCTCACAGATCTGAAGCACAGTCACCCAGCACTATAAATGCTCCCTGGCTGGAGGAGAGCCCCAGTCTTTGATGCAATCTGAAGAAAGCCACAATTGATCTTACCATGAAAACTGATTTGACTTCAAACCACCTCAGGATCCCTGGGAGTTTGTATGCTGTCACGTAGACGGTTCTCTCGATCCACATGTTCTGCAGACAGAAGGGAAACACCAAGTTACCAGACTGAGAGCTTTCATCTAAGGCAAAGCCTGGAAACATTATCCTCAGGAAAAAGGAACTGCAGCACAACAGATATTAACAAAGCCAGAGGGAGATTTCAAATGGCATCTCCTTGGGGAGATGATGGAGCAGCACCGATGGGAATCCGAGCACTGCTCTCTTACCACAGGAGAAGATCCACCTCTCCCCCTGGACTGCCTTTTTCCCCAGGAGAGCTTTTAAGGACCACCCTCCACAAACCCACAGCATCTTCTTGCACAGCTTCTTCCCCAGGAGGGCAGAGGAGCCAAGGGATGGGGTCCCCAGGGAGGCTGTGCCATCCCCATCTTGGGAGGTTTCAAGACCTGCTGGAGGAAAAGCCCAGAGCAGCTGGGTCTGAGCCTGCCTGGGGGCAGGGGTTGGATCTGAGTCCTCCTGAGGTCCCATGCTGACCTGAATTTGTGACAACTGTGATTTCACCTGAGTTGTGAACTGAAACAGCTTTGCTTGTAACATCTCCTTACTGGGTTGAGTTTAAGGCTACATGATTTAACATCTCCTCCTTCCCATGCCTGTGTGGTTCATAACCAGTGTCAAAGACATCTCTCCATCTGACTTGGTTAGAACTAGCATATGTTGGGAATTCATCTTATTGAGTAAGCAGGTTTTTTTTAAACAGAATTTATTCCAGCCTCCAGGAACAGAAAAGCTTTCAGTGTGATTTACAGATACCTACATTTTTGTTTCCCCTATACTCAAAATACACTGCAAACTGTAGAGCTCTGCAGCACTATGGGCTGAAAACAGGATGGGCTCCCACCTCCTCAGCTAAACCCAGGTAGATTAGCAAATTAGCAATCTTTGTTCTAACAGCCACCAAAAGAAGCCACAGGCACTAAAGGAGTCTTTGAATGAGTCTTAGCTATAGGAAACCAAATAGTCTGCATTTATTGGCACCTTGATTAGATTAGAGCCTGCTACAACACAGAAAGCCAAGAAAGGATCTGTTAATTTATTACTTTAATTATTACTACTACTTCACTAACTACATCCACTAGAATCCCTGGGAATAAAATGGTCTCTATAAAACAAAAAGGTAATTGACTTGATGTAACTTGTTGCAAATGTTGGGATGAATACAAGCTATGCTCAAAGGGAGTTTTATTGACCATTAGATGAAACACATGGAAAATAAAAAGGAAGATATTACTGCAAAAAGGCTTTTTTCATAGAACTTCATAGAGTTATTTCATAGAAGTGCCAGAGTTGGAAGGGACCTTAAAGATCATCTAGTTCCAACCCCCCTGCCTGCCAGGGACACCTTCCACTAGATCAGGTTGCCCACAGCCCCATCCAGCCTGGCCTGAAAAGCTTTCAGGGATAGAGCTTCCACAGCCTCTCTGGGCAACCTGTTCCAGTGTCTCCCCACCCTCACAGGGAAGAACTTCCTCCTAATATCCAACCTAAATCTGCCCTCCTCTAGTTTGCATCCTTTCCCCCTAGTCTTATCACTACCTGACCTCCTAAAACGTCCCTCCCCAGCTTTCTGGCAGCGCCCTCCAGACACTGGAAGGCCACCAGAAGGTCTCCTGGGAGCCTTCTCTTCTCTAGACTGAACAACCCCAACTCTCTCAGCCTACCTAGATGTGTTTTAGATGTCTCATCAGGTTTAGATGCCTTCATGGCAAGATGAGCTTTGGTATGAGACATCTGCTTCTTCAGGCACAGCCATTTTAAACTTCTTCCACAAAACAGTTGCTTTTTACCCCAAAGAAAACAGAGTTTGATCCACTTTTTCTCTTGGTATAATTCACAACACAATAACATTGATTTATTGCTATTTCCAGGGGAAAAGAATAGCATTGAAACCTCAAATTTCCTGTTTTTCAACAACCAAAAATGGAATGAATGGTTCAGATTCTCCAAATAAAGAGGAATAAAAGAGGAAAACTCCCTCAAATGACTCAGCCAGGAGGAATTCCTTACTGCAAATTCATTGTCTGGGTTCTTCTCTCCCCTTCGGACAGGCCGGGAGTACTCGAAGCGCTGCACTTCATTCACCCGGTAAAAACTAGGAGAGAGGGAAAAGCACAAGCAAAATCAAACCCAATCTCTCCAGGAATTGCTGCTAAACTCCAGTTCTAGAAGGAAAAAAACCCATTATTATATAGATATATGTTTATGGGATGACTGATTTCCAGTGGGTGGGATGGAAACCCTGCTGAGGGTAAGAATCGTCATGGACTGGCCTCGCAATTCCTTCCCTCCTTGTCATTTGTTAGATGACAACAAGAACTGGTTGAAGTGTGCTAAAGGAGACCCACACAACTGCAAACCCAACCCAAACTCACCTCACAATTTGTTCAGACACTGGCCTGTGAAATTTTGATGGCAAATCCAGTTTGGGCTTTACAGTAAAGCACTGAATGTCTGAATGCAGAAGTTAAGAACTGAGAAGGGAATCTCAGGCAGGCAGAAGAGGCAGTGGGAAGGCAAAGAATCACAGAATGTTAGGAGTTGGAAGGAACCTCTGGAGATCATCTAGTCCAAGAGGAGGTTCTCCCAGAGCACATAGCCCAAGATCACATCCAGGTGGGTTTGGAATGTCTCTGGAGATGGAGACTCCACAACCTCTCTGGGCAGCCTGGGCCAGGGCTCCAACACTCTCACAGCAAACAAGTTTCTCCTCCTGCTCAGCTGGAACCCCCTGGCTTCCAGTTTGTGCCTGTTCCCTCTTGTCCTGTCACTGGGCACCACTGACAAAAGCCTAGCCCCATCCTCCTGCCCCCCACCCATGAAGTATTGATAAGCATTGATCAGATCCCCCCCTCAGGCTTCTCTTCTCCAGGCTACCCAGCCCCGGCTCTCCCAGCCCAGAGAACAATAAAATTCAAGACAGAGGTATTTTATGGGTCCTCATATGTTGGCCCCACATCTTTGACCCATGCATCCAATCTACATCCCAAGGATACACTGGCCAGGAGAGTTTTTAATGTCATCTCCTGGAGCAGATGTTGTCTTCATCTTCTCTGCATTGGGAAACTGAGTCAATAATCTTGCTTCAAAGTCCTCCCGCCGTTCGTACTCCTTCCCCCGGTAAATGAAGACTTTGTTCTGGAAACAAATGGAGAGGTGAGATCACAGAGTCATTGTGGTTGGAAAAGACCTCTAAGATCATCAAGTCCAACCTTCAACCTATCACCACCATGCCACTAAACTGTGTCTCTAAGTTGACACATTGTCTGGCCAGCAGGACGAGGGCAGGGATCGTCACCCTGTAATTGGCACTACTGAGGCCACACCTCAAATCCTGGGATCAGTTTTGGGCCACTCAATACAAGAAGGACATTGAGGTGCTGGGGTGTGGCCAGAGAAGGGCAAGGAAGCTGGGGAAGGGTCTAGAGCACAAGTGTTGTGAGGAGCAGCTGAGGGAACTGGGCTTGGTTAGCCTAGAGAAGAGGAGGCTAAGGGGTGACCTTCTCACTCTCTACAACTACCTGAAAGAAGGTTGTAATGAGGTGGTGGTTAGTCTCTTCTCCTGGGTTACCAGTGAGAGAACAAGAGGTAATGGCCTCAACTTGCACCAGGGGAGGTTTAGGTTGGATATTAGGACAAGATTGTTGGCTGAGTTGTTAGGCATTGGCCCAGGCTGCCCAGGGCAGTGCTGGAGTCACCACCCCTGGAGGGGTCTGAAAAACATGTTCTCAGTAATGAACTGGGATCTCAAAAGCTTTGACTCCAGTGCTGTTAAGGGAGAAATTTGACAGTCATAGAATCATCACTATTATTGGAAAAGACTTCTGAGATCATCAAGGCCAACCATTAACCTACACTACAGTAATTCAGTAGAGCACTATTGGATCTTAGGAGGAAGTTCTTCCCTGTGAGGGTGGGGAGACACTGGAACAGGTTGCCCAGAGAGGCTGTGGAAGCTCCATCCCTGGAAGCTTTTAAGTCCAGGCTGGATGGGGCTGTGGGCAACCTGCTCTAGTGAGAGGTGTCCCTGGCAGGCAGGGGGGTTGGAACTAGCTGATCTTTCAGGTCCCTTCCAACTCTGACAGTTCTAGGATTCTATTGGATTTCCTTACCTCCAAATTGCTGCAGTGAGACCATTGAGCACACCCAAGTAATCACCACTCTAAACTCAGTGGGAGTCAAATCATGATTTCAAGGATCTAGTAAAGAGCTGCTCATGGGGAAAGCATTACTTGAAAATATATGTGTGTATATATATATTTATATACACAATCAAACTTATGTCCTCTCCCAAATCCAAGATCTCCCTCTGTCACTCCTCACATCCACAGCTCAGGGTGGAATGGATGAAAATAAACAGAATTAGGCTTTTTATACACTAACATTTATTTCAAGCTGATGACATCAGCAAGCAAGAGCAAGCAGAGAAAAGCATAAACAGAAAATGATGCCAATTTTAGGAGGAAGGTCCAAAAGCACTGACTCTTTTAGGAGGACTGATACATCCCAGACTTCCTAATAGTCTATTAGATTTTTGCCACAGTGCAGCTACACACAGCATAACTTTTAAATTAAATATATTGTATTTCCAACTATTGGTTTCTGCTTTTACCAATAAAGAAAATGAATAGATATTTTAACCAGGCCACTTATATACTGAGCAAGCAGAAAAAATGTAGAAGTGGACTTGGCACATTTTTAACTGATCAAACTTATTCCAGTAAGTCTTGAGCTGAACAGAACACTTGCATCTGAATATGCTTAACCTCATTACTCATCTCAGAATGAACCCTGGGTGGGGAAAAAAAATTAGCCAGCCCTGATTAGAAAAAGGGTGTTATGGCTAGGAGGAGAAAAGTGGAAGAGTTGACATTTGCTCAGTTGGGTTTAGTTTTGCAGTGATGCTTTTTGTAATGCACAGCAGGTGAAAAAAGACTCTATTTGAGGAGAAAAAAAAAAGGAAAAGAGACAAAAAAAGGTAGATGGCTAACAAGTGTATATATAGCTGTAATTTATACACACCTGTACTCTTGGCAGTGTTGGGTTTATGGTTGGACTTGATGATCTTAAAGGTCTCTTCTGACCAAACCAATGCTATGTAATTCACAGAATCATAGAGTGNGTAATCCTCCTTTAGGTACTGGAAAGGCTGCTAGAAGGTCTCCTGGAAGCCTTCTCCTCTCCAGGCTGAACAACCCCAACTCCCCAGCCTATCAATTAACACTTCCCAGGAAATTAGTAATTCCTAGGAAAATCTGCAATGGAAGAAAAAGCTTGTGCTGAGGATTTTCTCCATCAGCAAGGCACTTTAGAGCCTATTTTTCAGAGCTTCTCCTCTCTCATCTGTTCCAAACTGACCAGTCCATGAGGCTTTTCTAATGCATGGTGTCACCCAAGCCCCTCCAGTTGTGAAGAGAAAAAGCAGTCCAGCACTAATAAACCAGATTAACACCATCCTGCACTCTATCCCTTTGACCACACAGTTTGACAGGGTCCTTAACAGGAACATGGTCCTGTGCTCTCTGCACTATTGCATGGATCTAATATCATACATGGCTGAGTTAGAGGCTGAGAGAGGCTCACCCAGGGTAAGCCTTCTCTGGTGAGCAGCAAAAAGGTCACCATTTCAGATGGTGGTTACCCTGATTTAGGGATTGGGTGCTACAGCTTCATTTCTAGGGACAGCCTGAAGAAGCAGAAAGCACTGGATATGTTTGAAGAAAAAAGCTTCTCTCCTAAAAATTCAATGATTCTCTGCTAGAAACTGGAAGGGCAAACCCAATGTTTCTTTTATCCCATGATCAATGCTAGGGAGATTGTAAGTAAGACAGTGACACACAATAATGTCCCCTCTCCAGCACCCAGAGGGATTTCCAAAGCAAGAAACCTGCTTTATCAGCTGTGGAAAAAGGTGAACACTTACCCTTATGAAGGTTGGAAATCCTTGGCCATAGTAGCCCACAGCAAAATAATCTGGTTTGGGTCTTATCACTTTCACAATGTTTTCATAGAACTGAGCTTGCTTTCTCTGCAAAGGAAAGAGGAGGAACTGTCATGACCTCACTTTGAAGGAGATGCCTCACACTTAGGATCTAGATCTCTCTTAGAGGCATCTCTAACTTTTATAAGGAGGTTTCCCTCCCCCTGTCTTCACCAGCTTGATATATATCCTATATATCTCCATATATATCCTATATTCTTCACCTATCTTCATATACATCCTATATATCTTCATATATATCCTATATTCTTCACCTATCAGAGGTATATTCATACTTTGCACTCCTGCACTTTCTAGCCATCATTTCCATGTCCATCTTGGTGATCCTCACTGCTCCACATCCAACATCTCCATTAGTAATGAAGGTCAAGAATTTCCAAGGCAGCCTGAATTCCTGGCTGAGACCACAACCCTCCAGAGACAGCTCATCTTGATGGTGCTGACTTCTCAGCTTTCAGCTGTTACATTGCATTACATTTTGGGGTTTTTTTACTACTTCTTTTCCATATTTACAGCTCCCTATTTGCATATGGCAAACAGGCAGTTGAGAACTGCAGGCAAATGGCACTTCTGGAAGAGCTACCCCCATGGCAGATACCATCTGTTTTCAAAGTGTAGATCATATCTCTACCTGAAATGATGAAATAATAACCCATGTGCAGCTTCACTTCATCTTATTTTTAGCCTATTACTTTCTGTAAGGGAATGAATTCTGATTTGGGGAGGGGGGAGGAAGGTTTCTTACAGTTCCCATATGACAGATAACAGTAAATGGCAAGAAGACTACAAAGACCCAGATCTGCCTTCCAGTGCTCAGTTCACCTGCAGCAAAGCTATTTTCTCATTTGTGAATTGTCTCAGAAGCTAATATTTAATGTTGCTTGAATAAAAGAGACAATCTGAATATTGCTGGAATAAAAAGAGACAATAAGGGGAACAGAAAACCAAAAAACCTTCTACATTTTATTGGAAGGGGGGGGGAGGAAAAAAAAGGAGCTGGGATGCTAATGGCTTATGTTGTTTAGCAGCAGCAATAAGGAAAGTCAGGGGGATATAGGAGACCTGACTGATGGGAGAGCATGGATTTGGATCTTTACTTGCTTAGGGCTGAATGCTCATTGGACACCAGTGCTCATTTTTGGGCCATGTCTCTCAGTTTCTCCTGTCTGACAAATAAAGAGGAGATAAACTCTGCCTTGAGACTTGGAAGAAGAGGGAGAAACTCCATTTCCACATGCAGATGAACTACACCTGGTTTATGCCACTTCACATAAACAGTGATTTATTTACTGTGGTAAGAGAAATGGTGACAGAACCACAACTGGGTGTTATTTGCCATCAGCCACAATCTATAAAGTGCAAATTTAGACTTCTCCTCCCAAAGGGATACTGTATGATAAGTAAACAGTGGCTGCCTCTGTGACAAAAGATGCTCATGTTCCCATGTGCAAGCAGAAAGGAGATGGAAACATTAAAAATGAGGGACTTGGAGAGGAGCTACCCACTAGTGAGTAATCATATCTGACACATGAGAATCATTTCTAGCTGAGGAACAATCTGTATCAGATTCCTTTTAGATTGAAATGAAGAATATTCTCTCCTAAACACAGCCCTGCTGGCAGGGGTGAAGGCAGCAAGCCAAGGAAGGCTCCTCTGGCATGCCATAAACCTGAGAGATGCTCCAGGTAGCCATCCCTTACCTCCTGCAATAGCCAGCAACATGAAACCAGGTCCAGATTTGTTAGGCAAATCAACACAACCAGGGGGCTGCCCCCAAAAAGCAGGGCTGTCAGAAAGGGATATACTCCAGAATAAGGATTGTCCTGAGAAAGCTGGAGAACAGAACCATGGACAATGCAAAGAAGAGCATCTAAAGGACTGAAGAAACCAGAATATTGAGAGGAGGGGTGTTTACCTATCTGCTTTTCTCCCCAAGAAAGGAGATTCTGGAGAGTTGAGGATGGAGATGGTCATGGGGAGATGGCTCCTAGCCATCCCCAACCTGAGTGGTGGTGCCAGTGGAGAAAGAGGGTGCAGGGAAACCATGTTAATGCCCAGCTCAGACAAGACTGGGCTAAAGGAGATCAACTATTCAAAGAAATGCTGAACTCTGGGCAATGCAAAAGCAAAATCTATCAAAAACCTGAAAGCCAGGGATTTTCAGAACCAAACTGGAATCATATCCCAGCTCCTGGGAACAGGGGGGAGATGTTTGGAGATGGACAGTGACTGCTGCCATTTATCTCCTTGGAGAATCACACAGAATGGTAGGAGCTGGAAGAGCAAGAGGGGGGAAAAAAATGGTGCAGGCATAATGAATGTGTAATGTCAGGGCAAAAAATAACTGACTCTAGACATGAATGCTTGGGGATTATTCATACCTAAAAAAAGGAAATGTGAATATGGAAAGACACTTCAGAGAGAGAAGGGGTTATTTTTTTGTTCATGTTCCCATTTATATTTCAATCCCAAATTTCCTTTTCTACCCCAAACAAATCAGCTGAACATTAATGAAATATTTTTCTTTCAGCTTAAAAAAACCCCAAATAACAAAATAAAATCCAATCTTTTCCAGGCACTCCAGTGGTAGCCAGTTAAACATTTCTCCAACAAATCCAGAGCAGGCACCTATTTCTCTATTTTACTGTCATAAGGGAGATTTTCAACAGCATTTTAAAGCATAGAAATTAAATTCTGAAAGGAAAGAAAACCAAAAAGTTGCAGTGTCTATGCCATTAAAGAAACCTACCAGCAGCTCACTGAGTTGTTCATAATCAAACATCTCATTTTCATACTGTTCTGCAAGTTCTTTACCCAAGGCAATGGCCTCTTCCCACATCTGTTGGGGGGAAAAAGAAATATCAAATCAATGACAAAACAACAACAAAAGCCCTGAATTACAAACCCTGGTTAAACAACAACACTGGAATAAAGGAAATCTTAAGAAAACCCAACAAAAATGCATTGGGTTACATGCCTGATGTGCCAGAGAGCTGTGGCAGCATTACTCACATGGCTGTGTGTGATGCAAATCAAGTCAGATGATCAGGTTGCTTCAGAAATAAAATGATATCACAGAATCACAGAGTGTTAGGGGTTGGAAGGGACCTGGAAAGATCATCTAGTCCAACCCCCCTGCCACAGCAGGATTCCCTAGAGCAGGGCACACAGAAGCATGTCCAGATAGGGTTGGAATCTCTCCAGAGAAGGAGACTCCCCAGCCTCTCTGGGCAGTCTGTGCCAGGGCTCTGGCACCTCAATTGGGAAAACATTTGGTCTTGTATTCACAGGGAACCTCCTGTGCTTCAGCTTACAGCCATTGCCCCTTGTCCTGTCACTGGGCTTCACTGAGAAGAGCCTGACCCCATCCTCCTGACACTCACCCTTCACATATTTAAAAGCACAGATGAGGTCACCTCTTAGCCTCCTCTTCTCCAAGCTAAAGAGCCTCAGCTCCCTCAGCCTTTCCTCCTCAGGAAGATGTTCCAGCCCTTTCAGCCTCTTGGTGCCTCTGTGCTGGACTCTCTCCAGCAGTTCCCTCTCCTTCTTCACCTGAGGAGCCCAGAACTGGACACAATATTCCAGATGTGGCCTCCCCAGGGTAGAGTAAAGGGGGAGAAGAACCTCTCTTGACCTACTAACCACAGCCCTTCTCATCCAGCCCAGAACCCCACTGGCCTCCTGGCCACCAGAGCACACTGCTGGCTCATGGGCATCCTTCCCTCTGAGAAGGTGCAGCCAGGGCCTGCCCACAAAGAAACACAGACCCTAGGACTCTGGAGGAATGCTGTTGACTGACTGTAGTTCAGAATCACCTCTCTCCCCCTCTAATATCTATAATCTCTATTTAGACAGGACAGGCAATTTGCAGATATTGCTTTGAACAAATATTCATTCTATTGCCATGGGTTCTCTTCCTTCTCTAGCTCTTCAGCCATGAAATTCAGCAGCCCTCTCAACTGACCCAAAGCCATCTAACCACAGCCTTCAGCTCTTCAGGAGCCAACAATCTTAATGAGGAGCAGCAAGAATGTTTTGAAAGGTGTATTTTCCATTGTGCATTGTTCATTTTGTTCTACTCTAAAGATAAAGAATGACTCCAACCCCCAAAGATGCTTCAGTGACCACACCAGGCATCTAAGATCAAACAAATAGGCAGATGCTTGGGCAAACAGAGACTGAGCAGTGACCTGTTTGACAACAGAAAGGTGATGGATGGTCAGGAGAGGTAGAGCCTGCTACCTACAATAACATTTCCTGGTGGCTCCATGTGGTGCTCAAATCCTTCTCTTCATTATCCTTATTCCTACAACATGGTTCTCAATGTTATTTACCTAGGGTTGGAATGAGGAGGAGTTACCTCATGTTTGGGAAGTGCCCTGAAGATGAGAAAGGCATCAGGAGGACTAATTACAAACACAGGAACAAGGGATCACATCTGCAGGAAATCAGAAGGCAGATTCTACTCTCTGCAAGGCAATTCTTTTGCAAATGGAAGGATCTGGATGATGTTGCCAACCTGGAATGATGATCCAGAGCATAGGTTTTTATTTCTAACCAAAAAAATTAACCTGAGTTGAAGAGCAGAGGCAGATTTGCAGGAACTGGAGGACATTTCCACACAGGAGGCTGAGCTGACTTTGATCAGGAGAGCAATATCCTATCAGTTAACAGAAACTAAGCTAATATTCAGCTGTTTGGTAAGCCAGCAAAGTGAAACTTTCAACATCACTTAATTTCTCTTCATTTGGACTGCCATTCTCTTTGTAATTCCAGTCATCCATAACTACTTCTGCACATTTTCATTTCACAGAAAATCAGGACCATCCTTTTCCTTGTCCTCAGCTTCTGTGTTCCAGATTTAACCAGTCCCTCCCCAAAACCCAAGCACCTTCTACTCTCCTCTTCCATGCTCACAATATTTAGAGATGATCTCAGGCAAACAGCTTTGGAGCTGAAGGAGATTGGAAGTAAATGGCAGTCTAAAATCATTTTAGATTTGCATTGACACTGTAAACAAACTCATTGAGGTCTGCCACACAATCCCAGAGCAGCACAGGCATTGGGATGAGTTTCCAAAGCAGGTCTGGCAACTCAAAACATCAGCTCAGGGCTAAGGCTGGATGTCATTTAACATTAATTGCAAGTGATCATCAAGAGGGAAGAGATTTGGGACTAGCATCAGAGAGGAGGGGAGGGAGAGGAGCCAAGGGAGCTGAAACACTGTTGGTATTGCTCCATGGGAGGGTCATCATGCCACTGTGGTTTTGCAGCCCAGGGGTCACACAAGAGCAAGGTCATCCTGGATGGTCATCTATCCCCACTGCAATGCCCTGGAACCCATCAAAACTTCAAGAAAGACATGGGCCTGCTGGAATGAGTCCAGAGGAGGCCACAAATATGATCAGAGTGATGGAAGGCCTTTGCTGGGAGGAAAGGCTGAGAGGGTTGGGGTTGTTCAGCCTGGAGAAGAGAAGGCTCCAGGGAGACCTCAATGCAGCCTTGAAGGACTAAAGGGAGCCTATCAGAAAGATGGGGCCAGACTTTTTAGCAGGGCTTGTTGGGACAGGACAAGGGCTGATGGTTTGAAACTAAAAGAGGGGAGATTGAGACAAAAGATGAAATTTTTGAAGCTGAAGGTGGAAAGATACTGTCCCAGGTTGCTCAGAGAGGTGGGAGATGTCCCATCCCTGAAACCATCCCAGGTCAGGGTGTTTGAGGCTCTGAGCAACCTGATCTAGTTGCAGATGTCCCTGCTGACTGCAGGGGGATTGGACTAGATGACCTTGAGAGGCCCCTGCCAACCCAAACCCCTCTGTGATTCCATGATTCCATGATGCAGCCTTCCCTACCCTGCTGAAGGCACTGTGCACACATCATTGCCACCAACTAAATGATAACTTTAGGAGAATTAAATCTTCTTTGTGATTTTTCTTCCCCTTCCCATCCTTGTCAGTCAAGACTCTAAAGATGTTGGAGCAGAGGATGCATTTCCATTGTTCCTCCCCCAGCCTGATCAAACCCTTCAGATATTACTGAGAATAAATACTAAAAATCAATTTTATAAATGTTTCAGAGCCTAAAAAGCTCTGAAACCTCGAATTAAATAGGATATAGGTTTAGTTCATCTCCAACACACACACACACAGATCACCCAAACTCAACATTCTTCCTTGTAACCATTCCTCCAACTCCAAGGGGAGATGATGAACAGGCAAAAAGCAGATATTATGAACAACATTTGGTTTTGGCCTGAATTCTCTTAAAAGTTCTTTAAAAGTTAAGTTACAAGCTGTACTGCTCATATTTTGTCATTTTATTTGTTAGTGGAGCAGTTCCAGGTAGAGGGAAGAGCTAAACCCACTCTTTTTCTCTAGCTCTGCAAACAGACCATGGAAGTGCCTCACCATGGGAGAAGTCTCCTCCTACCTTTGCCAGTCTCTGAGCTGGCCTCTCTCCAGTCACCAGGAGAAAACCACCTCCTTTTTGTTGGTACTCCCTCTTCCAAACCCCACTCTGCTCCCAACAGGCTCTGTTCTGAAATTCAAGTGTCTGGTTCAATCCTCCAAAGGAGAAGAGAGAAGTTGCATCCTAGAACTCAATTTGTAAGACATCAAGTGCCCTCAACTCCAGAGGTCTATGAATCCATTCAGCTTTGTGCTGCTGGACCAGAAGATCACCAAAGACAAACCCAATGCTGGTCCTTTTTCCAACCTGATAAAAGCAGCAGGAACCATGTGTTTATTAAAATCCCCTGCCCAAGCCTCTGAAACATTTCTCTGTTTACTACAGAGCAAATTTATTCCAGGGAGGAGAGCAGAGCTGTGGCAAAAGAGCCTGATAAATGAAATCTATATTCTTGAAGGTCACCAACTCCCAATCTGCTGCCTCACACATTTCTTGCTTTGGAAGGTTTCCCAGGTTTACCCAGGACATGGCAGGTCTTCTGGAGGAATGAGTTGTACAGGGAGTTACTACACAGGATTTGTATGAGGTACAACTCATTAATGTGAGAAACAATTTATCTGGAGAAGGCACCAGAGAGGGAGGTTGGGGGAGAGTGGAAGGAAAAATGTTGCTTTTATACCAAAGGCATAAGAAAAATGTCTAGAGCCTAAATTTAGTTGTGGAGACACGAGGTGCAGACTGCCATGGGAAAGACTTCTAAGGATGCAGAAGATCTTTTCTTAGGGAAAGCCTAGCAATCTAAGTTAGTTTGGAAGCTTAGAAAGAACTGCAGGGTTTGAGGTTCCTTTCCCAGCAGCAAAAGGAGGATCTTAGGAGATTTTTTAGCCCCTGCTGAGTTAATGGTCAGTAGAAAGGAAACAGTCTAGGGCAAGGATGTTATTGTGCAACGTTCTGATGGATGAGGGAGGTTGCAAGCCCTTTAAATTTCAGCTAGTGTTAATTAACCATCATGTAGGCTTAATGACTTCAATGTAAGGTGAAAGCAGAATGTATCTATTGCTAGTATTGCACTGAAGATGTGCAAGGTACAGTCAGGGCTGGAAACCCTCCCAAACAATTGGCTGTGTTCACCTGAAACGTGCTCAAAGACCTCTCTGAAGCCTGTCTCTGTCCCTCCCAACTCTCAAGACATGCTTCCTATTTGATGTGGGAGATAAGCTGGACACCAGCCTTGCACAGATTTTTGGCAGACAGGTGCATTTCATCCCACTCTTGTTAGATGGAAGAAAAAAGCCAACTTGATGCCACCCCATGAGCCAGGAAACCAACATTTTAAGCCAAAGCACGGCACTTACTGTGTAGCTTCAAGTCTTTTGTGGCTCCAGGAAAACAGTAAAAGCTGGGGTTTTATTGGAGAGGGAGCAGGGAGGAGAGGAAGGAGGAGCAGAAATAAATGAGCAGCATGTATTTATTTAGGGTTTTTTTTAATCTCCCTGGGACCAACACTTTGAATTTATGAAGGAGCAGTGGAAAACATGTCCTGATTTACAGACTGCGGCAAACACGAACCACGTTGCTCCTGTGCAGGAATAAGAATGCTGCTGCTTCCTTTACAGCTCCAGAGATCACCTAAGTCTCTTTAAAAATACTCTCTCATCTTTGTCAATGACACTGACTATTCCCTGACTCCAACAGTTCATTAGCATTGACTAACATCAAGGGACAACGTTTCACCTCCATCCCCTATGCGCTGGCTCGCTGCTGCTCTTCTCCCTTCTTCTCCTGAGATACTTTAACCTCCCACTTCCCAGTAATGTCCCTGGATTAAGGGCTTTGTTGAGAACTACAAAGCTTCAGCAGAACACAGAGAGAGCAAACACTTGAGAGCAGTTCAAAGGATAGGTTAGACTGCTGTGATAAGTGTGAGGATCAGGCTGTTAAGGGCACAAGCCAACAGAGGTGGAGCTGAGACTGGAAACTGCAGTGCAGCCAAGAAGAACCTAGGAGGGGAAAAAACATGCACTAGGGGAACTTGGAAGTTGCAACATTTCAGGTTGGAAACAAGGAGCTCAGGAGAATAATGAGAAGTACTTGAAAAAGGAAGTGTTCCTAACAAGGAAACAAATCCATAGAGCAGAAGAAGAGCAAAATGCAGAAGCTGCATCTGAAAATGCTGCTTTACTGAAGGTGAAAGGTGGCCTTCAAGTTTAGAGTAGAAAGATTGGTTTAAAGACCAAAAGGCAGTTGTAAGTCAAAAAAGCAAGCTTGGGAAGAATAGTATGTTAAAAAGGAGAAATCAAAATGAGGAATCTTAAATGGATCTGGTGAAGGGTCTAGAGCACAAGTGTTGTGAGGAGCAGCTGAGGGAACTGGGGTTGGTTAGCCTGGAGAAGAGGAGGCTCAGGGGAGACCTTCTCACCCTCTCCACCTCCCTGAAAGGAGGTTGGAGCCAAGTTGGGGCTTGGTTTCTTCCCCAAGGACAAGAGGAAACAGCATCAAGTTGTACCAGAAGAGGTTTAAATTGGACATTAGGAACAGTTTCTTCCCTGAAAGGGTTATCAAGCCCTGGAAGAGGCTACCCAGGGCACTGGTGGAGTCACCATCCCTGAAGGGATTTCAAGGATGTGTAGATGTGGTACTGAGGGACATGGTTCAGTGATGACCTGGCAGTGGTTGGACCTGATGATCTTAAAGGTCTCTTCCAAGCTAAACAATTCTGTGATTCTATGAAGGAAAGGGAAAACCCAGCATTTTCAGGGCCATTTCTTTGGAAAGGAGGCAGAGAGGCAGAGTCTCCTCTCATTTCTAGTTCTAAAATCTGACAAAAATTAAAAATTACTCATGGTGATTGAGTCTAGCAGCAGTCCCCCAGCTGTGGATGCCATGCTGGGTGATGTGGTGGAGGCTGAGCAGCAAGCAGCAGGGATTTTGCCTGCTGTTTACATAAACAGCTCATTAGCACCAGCAGCAGAAAGGGGTGGGGATGGCAGGTTGCAGCAGCATTTGGACATTGCTCTTAGACACATGGTGTGGCTTTGGGGTTGTTCTGTACATAGAGAGGAGTTGGACTTCATCCTTGTGGGTCCCTTCCAGCTCAGGAGATGGTATGATACTGTAGTTTTTAACTTACAGCTACAATATGTTCATTTGCTACTCAGAAGAACAATTCCCACCAGCTCTCTGCTAGCACCATCATAAGACTGACTATGAAGAGATGAAGATGTTCACCACCACAAGAAAAACATTTGACTTCTGGCTTTTCCTTTCCAGAGAGGAAAGCAATATTCATATTATAACACCATATATTAATATTGTTGCTAGAGCTCAAGTCTTGTTGAGGAGCAGCTGAGGGAACTGGGCTTGGTTAGCCTGGAGAGGAGGAGGCTCAGGGGAGACCTTCTCACTCTCTGCAACACCCTGAGAGGAGGCTGGAGCCAGGTGGGAGTTGGGCTCTTCTCTCAGGTAACAAGAGTTAGGACAGGAAGAAATGGCCTTAAGCTGCACCAGGAGAGGTTTAGGTTGGACATTAGGAACCATTTCTTCATAGAAAGGGTTGTCAAGCCCTAGAAGAGGCTGCCCAGGGCAGTGGTGGAGTCACCATTCCTGGGGAGGTTTCAGAAACATCCAGATGTGGTGCTGAGGGACATGGTTTGGTGGTGACCTGACAGCTTTGGGTTAATGTTAGGACTTGATGATCTTAAAGGTTTCTTCCAAACAAAACTATGCTACAATTCCAGGATTGAAATATACTTTTAAATGCCCCTAATTCCAACCAGGTTCTCCTTACCTGCTCTTAAAGGGTTAGTCAAAGTTTGCTAGGCAGCAGAAGCAGGCTGTGGAAATCAATGCTATCTCCTGCCCAAGGACCATGGTGCCTACAGGAGCCCCAGCCCCATCCAGCTCAGCTCTAGAAGGTTCTAGAAGGACAACTTTTGAAGCCTCATTTTTCAACAACTTCTAAACAGTGCCTTAAGATAAGGCATACACTTTGACCTGTTAAGCTGAGCCTCTATCAAAACACTAATCTGATCCTGCTAAAATACTTCCCCTGCAAAACAGAAGCTGTTGGATAATATTTTAGTTCTCCCAGAAAATGACATTTCTGTTTGCACAGGGTGGAGGCAACAAAGATTGCTTTAAGAAAACCCCCAGTGTGCATTTCTGAAACTCTCTGCCCAAGAGATCTCTACTTTTATCTTTAATTAGATTGAAACATTTTGTGCACTGCTACAATCCATCCCTGCCTGCCAAACTAAACCCCTTCCTGCAGATGGGACAGCACTGTCCCCTTCCCACCAGCCAGTGCCAAATGCCAATTCACCTTGCAAACCAAGATGCCATTGCAATGAAATCATCCTAGCTGAGGATGTTTCTGCCTCCTTATGACACAAACCACAGCCACCCCTTTCTTTTGTGTCCATGAGAAGAAAACAAGGGCAGCTGAAGGGTTGCAGTAGCTATTTTGATTGCCAGGAAAAAATGAGTTCCCCAAAATGACATGCATCACATTTGTATTTTCTCTCTGCCATCATATGCACATATATTTAGCCTTAACAAAGCAGTTATAAATGTATTGATTTCTTTTTACCTCTTTTTTTCCCCCCTCCCTAGTATCATTACCTTTAAGTGCTAGCTGGCAGCCCCTTTCCATATCATAAACCACTCCAAATAACTCACCAGTTTCAAGCTCCCTGAAGGTCACTGGATGCAAACTATGTTTACTGTTTAACTTAGCAAAGCAATGAGACATATTTGAGGCCTGTTTTTTTTTTTTTGTCTTCCCTTTTTACCTTGCCCTTGTCAAAGTAATGGATAATTTCTTGATAGAGTTGATCTTTCAGCTGTCCTTGGGTAGCAGCCTGGTATCCATCTCTCTGGGTGAGATGTGCTGCACATGCTTCTTCTGACCACTAAATCATACAAGAGAGAAGGGGAAAGAGAAAGCAAATCCAAAGTTAGGAAAGAAGGCAGCAAAATTAGGCTAAATGAAACACATATTTCTTCATTTGAAGAAGTGCTACCACAGCTACTGGAATAACAAAGGGGTTTGGGGTTTCATTTTGCAGGTTTGGATTCCTTGGGCACAAGGATCATTTATCTGAATGCTGTAATTGGAAGTTAATTACATCTATCAGCTGGGAGGAAACTCCTTGAGGTGGCTTCCTCTCCTCAGGGAGGTTGCTGACTCTGACCTTGGCCTTGCTGATGGCTACAACCTGCTGGATGCATACTGAGCACTTGCAGGTGGATGTGGAGAGATGCCCTAAAGCCAAGAAACATCAATATGAACAGAAAGGACTCCAGGCACAGAAATTAAATGCCTACAACTCCTAGAGAATGTTTGGAGGCATGGAAAAGCACAATTGACTTTCCACAGCCTGTCTGCAATAAGCAGCTCTTGCTCTTCCAGAAATGCCTAATGCATGAGAAGGAAAGCACAGCTATCAAATGGATTCCCTCCTAGATCTGACAGGACCAAGCAATTCCCTTCCTCTTTCTCCCTTGCATCTGCATCAGTAAGGGCCAGATGCAACCCTCTGGACCTCCAGTATTCATATCACCTCTTCTCCTCCCACTAATGTTGCCTATGACCTAGCATGGCATTAAGATCTGCTAACATGACACCTACCTGGGGCATGAGATGATCCTGGAGCATCTTCCCTAGAGAGGATGCTAATGCTACAGCCAAGCCTTCCCTAGCTGGCCCTTTTCAGCAGAGCAGCAGGAATTGAATACCTTAGAGACTCACAAACCTCCACCAAAGCAAAATCAAATCACAAACCTCCATTCAATCAAATGAAACTTCTCCTAGACTGAAAAAGAGACAGGGAGAGGTGCTCCAACAGGGCTTGTTGCCTTAAGAAACCATCTTAAAAAGAACATAAATCAATTAAAGAGTTGCTCACTTGCCTCTGGAAAATCAAAATTGCTAAAGGAGGAGAGAAAAGAAATGGTATCAATTCAGGAAAAGAAGAAAAGGTCATGCAGAGGTCAGCAACTCACAGATTTATTCACAGAACTGCTGTTACATCACCTGAGTTTTACCTCCCAGATCTGATTAAACTTCACCCAACTGCTGCTTCATCTGGCCCAAATGCTTGACTGAAGCAGACAACCCTGACACCTTTGCACCTCAAAGCTGTGTTTCTGAGCAACACAAGCTTCATGGAGTCTGCCAGGCACTGGCATTTGTTTCAGCACACTCAGAGCCACTATCCTCTGACAGAACATCTCAATTTTGACTAAATGGGTTAAAAAAAAACCCCAACCCAACTAAAGTCTCTTTTCTGAAGTGTGCTTCATCAGTTTGCAGTAATCTGGAGAAGAGGATGGTGGCTCTTTCTCTCTCTCTCTCTCTCCACAGCCAATCTTCTCACAAATTGAAAGGTGAACCTCTCAAAAGCTCTCAGTCTTGACCTAAATGTGATCCCATTAAAATCAGCATGATGAAATATATGCCCATGATGAGTGGCATCAAAACTCCTGTCCTCCAGCTTTGGCAGAGAAACTCAACTGCTTTAAAGTTCCACACACCACAGGCTTGCTGCTCCCCAAGCAATGCTGAACTCCTCCTCCCACTGCTAACTGCTGGTACCAACAGGGTGTTGTGGCAGATAGATTGATACACTTGTGCAAGGAAAGGAATTCTAAACTATATTGTCCTTAGTTTTGGGCTCCTCACTCCAGGAAGGACACTGAGGAGCTGGAGTGTGGCCAGAGAAGGGCAAGGAAGGGTCTGGAGCACAAGTGTTGTGAGGAGCAGCTGAGGGAACTGGGGTTGGTTAGCCTGGAGAAGAGGAGGCTCAGGGGAGACCTTCTCTATGATTCTATGATCTGCATCCTGGTGAGAACCTGTGACAAATATTCCCCCTATCTTTGCCACCTTCTATAGATTTTCATTATAAGAAAGGGAAGCTGGATATTGCTCTGCAGTAAACTCAAGGAGTAGATGGAGACACTGGAGTAGAAAGGAATATATGGAGAGACACCAGAAACTCAGCTGCTGTCTGAAAGCACTCTGTAAGGAAACCCCAAACTGGCTAAACTCTTAATTTAAGGTCACATAAAGCAAGCTCAAGCCATAACAGGTAAACAGGGGAATGCCATGGACTCCACTGAAGGCAGAGAGGCACTGCAGAGGGATCCAGAGAGATGAGAGACTGAGCAGTCACAAACCAGATGAAGTTTCCCAAGGGCAAGTGCCAGGTTCTGCACTTGGGAAGGGGCAACTGAAAACAACCTAGAGCCTGGGGAATGGGAGGCTGGAGAGCAGCCCTGAAGAGAGGGGTCTGGGAGCTTTGTTGGATGGTAAGTTGAATAGGAGGCAGCAGTGTGTGCTGGTAGCCAAAAGGCCAGCAGGGTTTTGGGTGCAGCAGGCACTGCATCAGCAGCTGGCAGAGAGAGCTGCTGGTCACACTTGGCACTGGGGCAGCCTCACCTTGGGTACTGGCTGCAGTTTGGGCTCCACAATACAAGAGGGACATGAAGCTGTTGGAGAGAGTCCAGAGGAGGCTACAAAGATGGTGAAGGGCTTGGAGGGGAAGACTTGTGAGGAAAGGCTGAAATCACTTGGCCTGTTCAGCCTGGAGGAGAGGAGACTGAGGGGAAACCTCATTGTGGTTTAGAACTTCCTCCCCAGGGAGGGAGGGGTGGGTGCTGACCTCTTCTCTCTGGTGACCAGTAACAGGACCCAGGGGAACAGCATGAAGCTGTGCCAAGGGAGGGTCAGGTTGGATGTTTGGAAGAGCTTCTTCACCCAGAGAGAGCTGGAGCATTGCAACAGGCTCCCCAGGCAGGCTGTCATGGCACCAGCTCTCATGGACTTTAAAAAGCACCTGGACAAAGCACTTAGACACATGGGGTGACTTTGGGGTTGTCCTGTGCCTAAATAGGAGTTGGACTGGATGATCCCTGTGGGTCTCCTCCAACCCAGGACACTCTGTGATTCTGTTCATTCCATCATTTTACCAGGAAACTCAGCACCTCTGGAAAGGAATGGATGCTTTATCTTGCCTGAAAGGTTTCTTCACACAAAGCATGGTGAGCAAGTAGCAGACAGTTTGGCAGTCCTGCCTTATGTCCCTGGTGGGAACAAAAGAGATCTTTATAGCCACAGACTCAGAGAGTTACTCACTCCAACATCTACCCACAGGCAAGTGACTGCACCAGCCTGTGTGACTGAAGGTGTCAGAGCCCTCTCCACACATCCTCACCTCTCTGACACATGTCTCAGCTCAGAAAATGTCATTATTAAAGAAGGGGCTGCATCCAGCAGGCTCTGCCCAACAACTGCCCTGCCTTTTAAGAGGGAGTAAAGCTACAGTGCTTTTGCACTCCAGGTGAATCTCAGTGATGTTTTCCTGGGTAAGAACCTTCTATTCCTTTGAAAATACAGCAAACACATTTCCAAGTCTCTTCATTTAAACTGCACATGCAGACTTTGCAGCATACTGAGGCTGACTCTAGCCTGGGTGCAGTTCTGAGGCAGGAGTAATTCTCAGTGCCTCTGGTAGAAGCATTTTCCCACTTTAACACCTTCCACTTCTTGACTTTTCAGAATAGATATTTGACACTGCCATTTCACTTGAGAGGGCTTAGATTAAATCTCAAAATTGCCAAGAACTATTCCCTGCTTAGGAGGAGAGCCATTTCCTTTGCAGAAGGGGGTACCACTGGCACAGCCTCCAGAATTAACACCAAAGGCTTGCAGTAACCCTGAAGGCTGCAAATCCACTTGCCACTGGCATGAGAAAGAGATCCAGTGGAAAATGCAGTGCTGAAATCATCTGTTCCTGACTCTCTGTTCCATAAGGTCATGGCTGCTGCCATCCTTGAGGAGAGCAGAAAGAGACTGAGGTCTCCTGGGAGGAAAAGAAAAAGATGTCACTGTGGGTGGTGAGATGTGAGGATGAAGAATGAGTTCTACTGCTGCTTGCTCAATTTACTCCTTCTCACCAAAGTCACATTTGGGCTTTGTCCTTTGATTGCTTTTCACAATGAAAACTCCTTCCCAGGAATTTAGTGGTGGTCAGGCTATGTTGAACAGGTGATTTCCTGACAGCTGTGGCTGCTGCTGAGGGCAGCATCCTTCCCTATGGTAACACCAGGAAAAATGGTTGGCACAGGGGAGACCTCCTCACTCTCTCCAGCCACTTAAAAGGAGGTTGTAGGAAGATGGAGCTCAGTCTCTTCTCCCATGTAACAAGTGAGAGGACCAGAGGAAATGGCTTTGAGTTGCAGCAGGGGAGGTTCAGCTTAGATGTTAGCAAGAATTCCTTCCCCCAGAGGGTTCTCAGGCACTGGCCCAGGCTGCCCAGGTCATGGTGGAGTCACCAGCCCTGGAAGAGTTCAGAAAACATCTGGATTTGATGCTTGGGACCATGGGTTAGTGGTGAGCATGGCAATGTTGGGTGGCTGCTTGGACTCAATGATCTCAGAGGCCTTTTCCAACCTCAGGTGAGCCTAGCATGCTCTGACATACACTGATGGTTGCTCTCCTGGATGGATTAATTACATATTTAAGTTAACCAGCTTGCAGCTCAGATGTTCTAAGCATGCCAAGCAAGACTTACAGTGACCACCAAGATGATTTCCAAGCCTGAGGAGGTGTTTTGGTCCTTACCTTAAGGAGCTTGGCATGCAGCAGTAAGGTGTAGGCAGCCTCTGTGTAGTTATCACACTCTTTGTGCAGGTCACACAGCTTGTACAAATACCTGCAAGGGAAGAACACCAGAGCCTTTTACCAAAGCTTGCTTCTGAAATGGTAATAAACAATGTATTTTGGAGCCTCTGCTGGTTCAACTTGCTCATCAAACAGCTATCTAGAGGTGGGGTTAGGTGTAGCTCCTATTTCTCTGTGCAGACAACCTCTGGGACCACCTGCATTTCTGTTCTGTTCTTTAGCCTGTGTATTTAATGACTTGTGAGGGCTCATGGAGCCCATACAGACTCTCTGCATGTGACACTGCTCCAACTGCTCAGCTATGGACCCAGATCTAAGTCTTCTTCTGGAACTTCAATAGGATCACCCCCCAGGAAGGTGATTCTCTCTTCATCTGCTGAGGTTTTTAATGGCAATGAAAGAAAACCCAACCCCCTCAAAACCTAAAACTATCAAAACTGTCAAAATCCAGGACTTTGGGATTCATTAGGACACACAGGAGGTTTGTTAACAGAAAGAGGAGAGGATTTGGGTGGTGGTTGAGCAGTGAGAGACAATTTGTCTGTATAGAGATGCTGAATGGGGCAGAACTGTGAGACATAACTTTACAGCCCCCAACCCTGCCTTCTGCTAGAGTTGATTTGCTCTTTGCAAACTAACAAAGCACTAATTAACAACTATGTAGACAACAGGAAGCCAGCTCTTCCAGAATGGTAACAAGCAACTAATGAATAATAATTAGAGACCTAAAACTGCAGTAAAAACACAGCCTTCCTCATCTTACAACATCCTCACCAATTTGAAGTCCAAAGAGAGGACCAGGAGCCCTGAGGTTTACAAAAAGCACAATAACCTATTACCATCTGAATTCTTTTGGTGCCTGAAGAGATTTTGACAGGTTCCAAAAGCTTTCCATTTAAACTCAGTATCAGCCATGATATTATTTCATAGGCCTTTTCAACCACAAGTCACATCTTTTGTACCTCCCCAGAAGGCAAAATTATTTCTCTGCTCAGCTTTGTTTTGACTTCTTCTCTTCATGTGCCAAAACTCCTGAGGATTTCAGTGTTTCTCATAATAGAACTGAAGGAATTAGGAGAAGGGGGACAAAGAAAAAAAAAGCCCTAATTTCATGGCTAATGTCACTGTTCTCCATGAAGCTAAAGCTCTGAATGCACTCAAGGTATGTTTTTTTTCATGACTTCTTTTTCCCCAAGCCCCCCAAGCCACTGCTTAATATGAACTTCATTTCCTCCCATTACAGCAGAGTAAGTCAGGCAGAGTTTGTCCCTGCTCCTGTTTACAAACCTGATGTACATTTCTTCTCTCTCAATCTCCTTGTAGAAATTCTGAAAGAACAAGATAATTTTGTTACCAAGCTTTTGATTTCCCAGCCTGGAATGCATACAGAACATGCTCTCAATTAAAAATTCATCACTGCATAACATCAGTGCCTCCAAAAGTGCAGAAGGAAATTTGCCTCCAGTGATAGAACACCACTTATTTAACTTACAAAAAGTCTAATGCTGTGATGTTTCATCCTGTAGAGCATGAGGGTTTATGTCTCATTGCAAAGGTTAAGATTATTACTGCTGGAAACTTGCTCCTGGCATTTGTAAGGCACATATGAATAACAATTTTCACTTGGAATTTTTGGAAGCTATCAAAACACCTAGTTTTGAAGCAACAGTTAGTTGTTCTATGGAGCTACACCTCCCAATACATCATCTGCTCTTCAATTCTAATAGTTCCTTTGGAAAGAAAAAAGTTAGATGAATGTTATAGATCTGCTTTCACACACCACACACTAACAGCACTCTCTTCAGGAACCTCTGAATGCCTCCAGATAAACCAGTTAACACTACAGTGTAACTGCAAGATAGGGTCAATTGGGTGAGATATTAAAGGTAGTTTGCAATTGGATTTCTTTTCCTTACTTATGTTTGGTTTTTAACTTCTGATTTCAGTGGATCAATAATGTAAACCCATTTCCCCCCTAATATTGCCATCAGCTGCTCTGCTCTTCTGATCCAACTCAAGAAGCAACTTGGACAGGCTGAGAGTTGGGCAGAGGGGAATCTCATGAAGTTCAACAAGGGCAAGTATAGAGTCCTGCACCTGGGGAGGAATAACCTCATGGAGCAGGACAGGTTAGGGGTTGAGCTGCTGGAAAGCAGCTCCACAGAGAAGGACCTGGGTGGGCTCTTGTGGCCAAGAATGCCAATGGTCTCTTGGAGTGCATTAAGAGTGACCAGCAGGCTGAGTATCAAGTGAGGCTGCATCTGCAGTCCTGGGTCCAGTTGTGGGCTCCCCAGTTCCAGAGACACAAGGAACTGCTGGAGAGAGTCCAGCAGAGGCTAGGAAGATGCTGAGGGCACTGGAGCAGCTCTGGCAGGAGGAAAGGCTGAGAGCCCTGGGGCTGCTGAGCCTGGAGAAGAGCAGCCCCAGAGGGGAGCTGCTCAATGCTGAGCAAGAGCTGAAGGCTGGGGGCAAGAGGCTGGGGCCAGACTCTGCTCAGTGGTGCCCAGGGACAGCCCAAGGGGCAAGATCCCTCCTCAGATCTGCTCTGCTGCCTTGGCAGCACACTTGGTTTGGCTAGGATTGTCAGGGGAGGAACAAGCAGCTGAGGAAACACATAGGGATTTTATCTTTGGGGTTTTCCTTTGCCATCAGCACTGACTCAAATGCACATCAAACCCTCTGACTCTAGCTTGAGTCAATACAGCCAAACTTAATCCTGTGAAAGCCTCTGCAGCATTAAAGTCCCAATTAAGAACTCTTTGAGACCTCAGGTGGGAATTGTGCTCAGTATCAGCCTTGGGTTGGATTCTTGTAAAGGCATAAATTTCCCTTTAAGTGCCTGGAGAATGATGGAAAGACTGAGTTGGCCCCAGAGGGCAAATGGGACTCAAAAACCAAGCTCAAGTTTTAAATCACTCCTAGGGCCAAGGAAGGAAAGTTCTCCCCTGCAGACCCCAGAGGCAGGCTTGGGTGTGGACATCTCAGGGTGATTTCCCTTGGCAGCAGTACATCACCCACAGCATTTCCCATCTGCAAACACCTCAACAACTCTGAGGAGAAGCAGCAGCAGCAGGAGATGCTGTTAGAGACCCTCAGAGAAAACAAAGCCAAGGACCCAGGCCTGTCCTGGGTCCTCCTGGGGTTGGTAGGGCTGGAGTTACTGGGAGGGGACTCAGAGTATGGTGATGAAGGGAAGGAGAAATCAATTCACCTTCCTATGGAAGTTCTCCCAGGTTTACAGATTGCTGTCATGTTTTAGAGCATGTGGTGTATGTGATCTTTTATTTCCCCTCTTGCTGGCTGTGATCTCTCAGCCATTCCCAGCTCCAGCTCTGCTCAGGAGGACACTAGGACTTCTCTGCAGGCCATCTAAGGGCACTTGGAGCTCAACAGCCAGTGACAATTCTCCAAGTTCCCATCTCCTGAACCTTCTGATGCTTTCTGATAGGCACAGAGAGGCAAAACAAACCTAAAAATCAACTCCCAATTTCTGCTCTGATGCCTCTGCCTTCTCTCCCATCCTAACAGGCACTGTTTCATCTCTAGCTGCTTGTGGCATAAAGGCTGCACCCCAGGAGCTCAGGACATCTGCACTACTTCCAAGGGCTAAAGCTACAAACTATTTATCTTTCCAAATTCCTCTGGAGTCAACTCCATCAGCCATAGCACACAGACAACAAACACCAGCTGTACTCCCCCCTACTTCAGTGAAATAAAAGCTTTGACCATGACAATGGGATGAAAGCTCTGAAGCCTTAGTGGCTGCCAGTTGAATATTGAGTCCTAGTGAAATCATGATGTGTGTGCTATGGGGATTAAGTTCTCTTGCTTCCAACTCCAGCCCAAACAGACAAAGGACATTTCACATTCTGCTTTGGGTGAAACTCTCAAATTGCTTCACAAATGTTGACCACAAAACCTGAGTAGTAAGTAGAAGACATAGGAGTTACAAATGCATGACAACTTCTGTAGCAAACTGCATACTGCTCCAATGTTCTGTAGGTCACAGTGTTTCTCTGCATGGAGATGGCTCCCAGGAGACCTTCTGGTGGCCTTCCAGGATCTGAAGGGGGCTACAAGAAAGCTGGGGAGGGACTTTGTAGGAGGTCAGGTAGTGATAGGACTAGGGGGAATGGATGCAAACTAGAGGAGGGCAGATTTAGGTTGGATATTAGGAGGAAGTTCTTCCCTGTGAGGGTGGGGAGACAGTGGAACAGGTTGCCCAGAAAGGCTGTGGAAGCTCCATCCCTGGAAGCTTTTAAAGGCCAGGCTGGATGGGGCTCTGGGCAACCTGACCTAGTGGGAGGTGTCCCTGGCAGGCAGGGGGGATGGAACTAGATGATCTTTAAGGTCCCTTCCAACTCTGACAGTTCTAGGATTCTATGAAGTTGCCCACACATCAGTTGTAAACACCAGCAAAAAGCCCTCAAAGATCAGGCCCTGAAGCATTTCTTCTTAACTCTTCCCTTAGACTCAACTAAAGAAGGAATAATCCATGTTTTTATAGAGTCACCTTCATTGAAGAAGTGAAAAAAAACCCAAAAGCATTTCAAACTTCCATGAGAATCCCAACCTGCACTCCAGCTCACACAGGTGAAATCCTGCACCCTACCAAAGCACCGAGTTTTTAAGCAAGAGTTCTTATACCAATACAGAAGCATAAAACATAGTGTTTCACAGAAACCCATGGTTTGTTTTCACAGAATCACACAGAATCACTGAATATTAGGAGTTGGAAGGGACCTGGAAAGATCATCTAGTCCAACCCCCCTGTCACAGCAGGATTCTCTAGACCAGCTCACGCAGAAGCGCATCCAGACGGGTTTGGAATCTCTCCATAGAAGGAGACTCCACAACCTCTCTGGGCAGTCTGTTCCAATTTTGTTCCAAAACTTGGCAGATCTGTAAATTTGCCATTTTTTTTTTTAGTCCAGCTAAGAGAGCAGAGCAGGGCTGGTGCCTCCTCTTTGCTTACCAGCACGTTGACAGTACAGCTCATGCGGTTCTCCTTGTTCTCGTCGTGCATGATGGTCCTGTAGTCCAACAACCTCTCCATCAGGCGAACCACCAGCTTGACAAAAGTTTCTCCACTCTTAGCCAGGTATTTGTGTTTCCTGCAGTGCTCCAAGAGACTGAAAACACCAATCACAATGAGGAAAAAAAAAAACAAGGCCTTGACTCGGGTGCAGTTCTCAATATTACGCCTCATGAAGAGATTTTTTTGGGCTCCAAAGGTCATGGGAGTCTAATTGCTCTCCCTCCTGACTTGATTGGGGCATAAATCTCACTGCTGAGCAACACTTACATTTTGTCAAACAACACTTTGTACTGTTCATCTCCTCTGCCTCCTTCCACTTCGTGGTCCAGCTTGGTGATGATCTCATTCTCAAACTGGAATGAAAGAAAGCAAGTGTAAATACTCAGCTGGCAAACATTGCCCTTGATGCCTGCAGCCTCAATGGATCACAGAGTGATTGGGTATCTCAGTGAGGTATTTAGCTACTAGTTAAAAGCTTGACTGACTTTAAGAGTTTGCAGTCTCTGGTATTAAGACAACCCAGGATGATCTGCTGCCCTACAAGGGCTTTTTTGGTTGAAGAAATCCTTGGTCATCATGTTAAATGGAGTGTAAATATTTGCACTGTGAAGAATGGAACAAGGAGATGAATGACAGGAGTGAGGGCACAAACTGGAACATAGGAAGTCCCATTTGAACATAGAGTGGGAACTTCTTGACTCTGAGGGGGTCAGAGCCCTGGCCCAGGCTGCCCAGAGAGGCTGTGGAGTCTCCTTCTGGGGAGAGATTCCAACCCAGCCTGGAGGTGATCCTGGGCAACCTGCTTTAGCTGACCCTGCTCTGACAGAAGGGTTGGACTAGATGATCTCCAGAGGTCCCTTCCAACCTCCAGCATGCTGGGAAAAGAAGAGACAAAGCCAGGCACAAAATGTCCCCAGCAATAATGGTGACAGCAACACAAGTCAAACAGAAGAACCTTGAGAGAGGATCTGTAACACCTCAGGGCAGATAACTCAGCCTGATGTTACCTCAGCATCACTCACATCCCTTTTTAGCGCAGACACCAACTCAACTAACAAGCCTGTTAATAAGTCACTGCAGAGGGGAAGGAAGTTGTTACAAACAAGAGTTTTATCAGGGCAGCAAGGGTGCAAACTTCAGTGGCTATTAGAGCACATTTGAAATGCAAACTGGGAAATCCACTGGATTTGTGATGGTTACAAAAGGTTTCATCTCTTGCTGCCACATTCCTAGGGCACAGGTTAGGGAAGAATGCAACCTGTTGTGGGGGAGGAAAGGCTCCCTCCAGCCCTGCTGCTATGTCATCTGATTCCTAATTCTTCATTAAATAAGCACAGACACTTCCACCCCACCAGTGACACAACCTACTCTCAGGAGACCTCAGCAGAAGAAGCCAGCGAGAAGGGGACTGGGAGCCCATCAGTCAGAGTGGGAGTTTATTGACAGAACAGTTGCCTTCAGCTTTTCTCCCTGTCACTGGCTTATTCTGAGGAGAAGGAGAGGGCCACCTGCACCAGAACAAAGCCTGCTAACATTTTGGAAATGTCAAGAGATGTACTTTGCAGCTGCAGCTAATGTTAACGGCGTATCATGGACGAGGGAGAACAGAATGGGCTGTCTGCAGCTTGATGGATGGCCAGAGGATGTCCTGAGGACACATTTCCACAACCACCAGACTCAGCAGCAGCCTATGGACCTACTCTTCCATCTCTGGCATCTTCAAGCCACGAGGTTTCCTTCCCAGTGCTACACTTCCTCACCTCAAGTCATACCAGTAACATAATGGCATTACTTATTCTTTATAAACAAGGGGTGATGGTTTGAAACTAGGAGAGAGAGATTTAGACTAGACAGAAGGAAGACATTTCTGATGCTGAAAGCCTGCTCCAGGTTGCCCAGAGAGGTGGGAGATGTCTCATCCCTGCAACCATGCCAGGTCAGGTTGTTTGAGGCTTTGAGCAGCCTGCTCTAATTGTAGATGTCCCTGCTGACTCCAGAGGGTTGGACTAGATGACCTTGAAAGGTCCCTTCCAACCCAAACCATTCTATCACCCTACCAAATCCCCTCAGAGATCCCTGCCAGCCCAGCAGCTTCCAGCAAGGGCTGATAACAGAGACACCAGAGCAATGGGATCAGCATCCCAGATGTCAGGGCAGAGAAGGTGAGCTTGGCCCAGTCTCACCTGCAGTGTGCCAGGCCAGCTGAACTACAAGCAGGTTTCCATATGTGGCCACCCCACTGATGCTGCTGCCCTGACTGTGGCACCACCTCTCAGCAACCAAGGGGAAAGGGGGACAAAAGAGGACAAGGATCTTCTACATGGTCAGCCCCTTGTCCAAGACTCTGTTTTATTCTCTTTTTCCAAGTCTCCATGTTCTTCTCAGCAGCAACTGCAGCAATGTTCACATCATCTCCTACCTTCACATGCTATCCTAAATGTTTTGTCCTCTACATTTGAGTTGGGCAATTCATTTTCACACACTGCCTGGCAGCCCAGCAGAACTGTGTTACCAGCAGAGAAAAGAAATCTCTGCTCTGAGCTCATGACTAGAAGCTATCATGATGAATAACAGCAGAAGAACTCCTGCCCACCTACCACTCAAAGGAGACTCAAGATACAACCCAACAACATGCACAAGTCAATAGAGCTGTGAGCTGTCAGGACACCTCAGCTACAGATTGCATCATGCACACAGAGGTAAAATCAACCAAGTTGCCCAGCAGCAGATATTCCACCTTAAAACAATCTTCATTGTTATTCACAACAGTTTGAAAGATGAAACTCCAAACCTCAGGTTAAAACTAGATGATCTTTCAAGGCCCCTTCCAACCCCTGACACTCTTGTGATTCTGTGAAAACATTTCAAAGATGCTTTTCTGTTGCCCAAATGATCCACAGAACACACTGGAAGAGACCTCAAAAGTCATTTTGTCCAACCTTGCAGGTGCCAACACTAGACCAGGGCAAATGTGACTTGCTTAAGCCAAGTCTAAACCATCTCCATGAAGGGATGACACCACAGCCTCTCTGGGGAGCCTGTTCCACACTCCCCCTACTTTCCTTGGGAGAGAACTGAAGAAAAAGTGCAATGAAATAAGGTTTGGAATACAAGGAATCCATTACTCAAAAAATGACAGGAAAATGAGGAAAGGAAGAATAATGCAATCCACCCCCTCCAAGAAGCCAACACAAGCTGAAACACATGCCCATAGCACAAGGACATGTCAAGTAAAATGCTGAAGCAACACAATGATGAAACAGCCAAGTCACAAAATTCCTGTTCTCTAATGAGACCAGAAAGGAATTGACTTTCTCTAGCAAGGTGAAAAATGACACTTGCTGCCACTGGAAGCCCTTTAGATGATGTATTTTTTAGCAAGAGATTACTCAGATGAAGAAGAAGAGCAATTCCATTTGTCATACAGGATCCTGAGTGTCTTCCTGATATCAATTTTAGTTAAACTTCTGTAAATCTAGGCTTTGTTAGGCCATCTCCTTAATGGCCCTCTTGGGCTGGACAGACCTAGACCTGTGGTATTTCTGGGCTTTTAAGGACTATTAGCAATGTCTTTGCTCTTCAATCATTCTTGATCCTTCCTCAAGGAGTTGATCATGGAAGCCAAAGGACTGAATGTTATTTACAGGAGCTAAAACTTCTCCTGAGGTCTTGCCACAAGAGAATGTTTCCTCCAACACAAGCTGAAGGTTATGGAGCTATTGGCTTCCATGAATCATCACAGAACGTGAAGGAGTTGGAAGGGACCTGGAAAGATCATCTAGTCCAACCCCCCTACCACAGCAGGATTCCCTAGACCAGGTCACAGAGAATGGGAGGAATAAAAAGTCCTGGAGGAGTCTCACAAGCCAACAGCTCTGGGACACTGCATCTGGCATCTGCTGACAAAGTCTGAATTTTCCCCTGTTTTTGATAATAAAACAGATAGGTCTGCAGTTCTTGTGATGGAATTTACTCCCAGGTGAAGAAGCACCAAATATTCAGTGTTTATTTTACACCTGTTGACACTTGCTGAGGCTCTTTCTGGAGGCTTAGAAGGTAAACCTGGCACCATCAATGGGGGAGATTCACATCCTCCTGTCAACAGGCAAAAGCTTGAGGGGTGATGTTAGGAAGATTACAGGAAATCATTATCAACTTCTCCTTGCAGCTGATCAGGATCTCAGCTTCTCTTTAGGATGATGTCTTTGAACCTCAGCAAAGAGTATATGTACTACTTCATCTGCTGTTACCATCTCCTGTCTGGAGAAAATCAATCAATGGAAGCTCTACAGCATCTTCAAGTGTCAGCTCAACTAATCACTCCTGGGTTTAGGCTTAACCTAAAGTGTGCTCAGCCTGTATTGGTAGCACTGACTGACAATTTAATTTAACTGTAGATGAGGAGGACTTTCAATCCTCCAAGCTGCTATCAATTTGCTTTGATAAGGGGCAATAAAGAATTTGCCACAGAAAATTCAAAGGGATGGAAAACACCACTGGAAATGAATGGTAAAGCAGCAAGAGCACAGGAGTGCTGTGTGCTTGGGGAAGGCCCAGGCTTGGGGCAGGGTGGCTGGGGGTGCTGCTTGACAGCAGCTGAAGGTGAGGCAGCAGAGTGCTCAGGTGGCCAAGAAGGCCAACAGCATCCTGGCTTGGATCAGCACTAGGGTGGCAGCAGGGCTAGGGCAGGGATTGTCTCACTGTACTCAGCACTAGGGAGGCTGTACTCGAATCCTGGGGTCAGTTTTGGGTCTATCACTTCAAGAAGGACACTGAGGTGCTGGAGTGTGTCCAGAGAAGGGCAAGGAAGCTGGGGAAGGGTCTAGAGCACAAGTGTTGTGAGGAGCAGCTGAGGGAACCGGGGTTGGTTAGCCTGGAGAAGAGGAGGCTCAGGGGAGACCTTCTCACTCTCTGCAGCTCCCTTAGAGGAGGCTGGATCCAGGTAGGGATTGGATTGGTCTCTTCTGCCAGGTAACAAGTGACAGGATGAGAGGAAACTGCCTCAAGTTGCACCAGGGGAGTTTTAAGCTGGACAGAAGGAACAATTTCCTACCCAAAAGGGCTGTCAAGCTCTGAAACAGGCTGCCCAGGGGAGTGGTGGAGTCACCACCCCAAAGGGATACGAAAGCCATGTAAGATGCGGTGCTGAGGGACATGGTTTAGTGGTGCTTTGGTGCTAGGTTAACAGTGGCACTTGATGATCTTAGAGGTCTTTTTCAACCAAACCAAATCTACATTTCTGTAAGTACTGTAAAACTCTGTTCAAAAGCTGCTGGGAAGGTTGCTGCTAACTCCCAGGAGTTTCACCTCTTTCCTTTCCTATTTTCCTATAGCATTGTGGCTGGGAAACAGATCTGGCAGCTATTTAATATTAGGTGATTTTGGAGGTCTCTAGACTTACTGCATTACCTTTCTCTCTTGCTCTTCAGATGGGGTGTGGGAGGAATACTGATAGTCTTCAAAACACCAGAAAACAAGAAATCTACATTTCAGCCACAGATAACTAAAACTTTACTGATTGAAGCTAATCCTTTGTGAGGGTGACTTGTTTGAATTTGCATGTTCCATGGGACCACAGAGGAGAACCTGCAGCATCACAGAAACCTGGACAAGTCATTAACTTGTGTTCTGTCTGCAAATCTCCAGCACAGGGAAAGGGAGGTGAACAAAGGGCTCAGAAGCAGGAAAAAGACTTAATATGGAATTATAGCTTATAAAAGTCAGGAGAGATTCAGATAAGCTAGGTACTGCTCATTAAGGGGAATTAAATCCATTTGAAATTCATTAATAAGCAACAAGACATTTCACTGGAGATAAAACTGCTAGGATGACCATCTTGGTGATACTGAGGTTTATGATTAAATGGTAGAAATGAATTAAAAGGGTTTCCTTGATTTCTTCTGCTCTTTACTCCTTTAATTTAGGGGTTGACCTGCTGGAAAGCACCTCTATGGGGAAGGACCTGGGAGTGCTGATGGACAAGTTCACCATGAGCCAGCAATGTGCCCTCATGGCCAAGAAGGCCAATGGTCTCCTGGGGTGCATTAAGAAGAGTGTGAGCAGCAGGGCAAGATTGATTCTTCTCCCCCTCTGCTCTGCACTACTGAGGCCACAGCTAGAGTTCTGGGTTCAGTTCTGGGCTCCCCAGGTCCAGAGAGACAAGGAACTACTGGAGAGAGGCCAGCAGAGGTTAGGAAGATGCTGAGGGCACTGGAGCAGCTCTGGCAGGAGGAAAGGCTGAGAGCCCTGGGGCTGCTGAGCCTGGAGAAGAGCAGCCCCAGAGGGCAGCTGCTCAATGCTGAGCAAGAGCTGAAGGCTGGGGCCAAGAGGCTGGGGCCAGGCTCTGCTCAGTGGTGCCCAGGGCCAGCCCAAGGGGCACTGGGCACAAACTGGAAGCCAGGAGGTTCCAGCTGAGCAGGAGGAGAAAGTTGTTTGTTGTGAGGGTGTTGGAGCCCTGGCCCAGGCTGCCCAGAGAGGCTGTGGAGTCTCCTTCTGGGGAGAGATTCCAAGCCCAGCTGGAGGTGACCCTGTGCAAGCTGCTGTGGGTGACCCTGATGGAGCAGGGGGGTTGGACTGGATGATCTCCAGAGGTCCCTTCCAACCTCTACCATGCTGGGATTCTGGGATGCCCTTCCCAACAGGAGAGCAGCTAGAGGTACTTCAGCAGCACCTATTGTTTTATTTTAGTAACCATATGCATTATGCATTCATTGATTCTGCATTTCTGCATGATTCTGCATTAGGCATTCATTGCTTCTGCATTTCTGGGCCATTTTTTCTGTCTTTACAGCTCTGGTTGCATTATGCTGTCATTCCAATTTGCAGAAAGCAGCACAGATGTCTTGTTGCATTTTTGGGGCTCTTTCCTCAGATCATTACTTTTACAAAGCCCTTACTCTAACAGGTTGAGAACTCATGCTGGAGCTTCCATGCTTCTATCACTGATGCTACCACCACCAGGCACTGATGATTCTCCTCAGTAATGTGGTTCAGTCTGAAAACTAGACATATGGGGCTGCTAATTTCTTCTTGCACACTCCTGCAGATCAGGGATCTGTGAAGGATAAAGGTCTTTCCTCCCTTCCTGCTTGATGAGAACTCTTAATTGTGCTGGGGAAGACAAGCTGGGGTAGTTCTTACTCAATCCCTTACCTTATTTTCTTCATAGAGGTTTTTTTGGGGGGCTCTTAAAGCTATTTCTACTAATTAATTTGTATCAATTACAAGAAATACTATGATGCAGTGCCATGAGACAGGGAGAACCAAGCCACCACCTCTCCCTGCCTGCTCCTCACTCTACTTTGCACCAGTTCCTTCCCTGGCACCTCTCAGGGAATGGGTTCAACTCAAAACAAGAAGAACATGCCATCAGCAAATGAGATAGGTCCACAAAAGGTAAGTTGAAAAGTTTTGGGTAGGCAAAATAGGACATGGAACTAGAACCAGTGGCAGCTGGGAGGAGCAGGCAGCAAAATTAGGAGGTTGGTTGATGCTCCAAATTCTACATTTTTTTTTATGCTCAATTCCCTGTTTTTCATGCTCTGAATTCTACATTTCAGCTGCATGAGTGCTTCATGAGGAAACCTTCTCTCCTGCTGTCCCCATGGGATCCAGCAGGTTCACCTGACCAAGCCTTGAACAATCAAACCAATTCTCTTGCATCACTCCTGTGGCCCTGACATATTCCCTTGGATCTGGAGGATTCACTAGTGAAAGAGGCAAAGGGAACAAAGGACAGACAGACATTTTCTTCTACAGGGAACTTCAGACCCACACTTACTTTAGTGTTGGGTTTGTGCTTACAGGTACAGGTTTATTTTGAAGCCTTATGTAGGCTTCAGAGCACTTCAAGAGGGAGAGGAGAAAAATGGCCAACTCCAGCTTTTAATTCAGTCAGCCTTTCATTTAGTGCTGTGAAAATGAGAGGGATTCATCTTCTGTTTTGTGGGGTTTTGGATTTGGTTTGCTTTTTTTCTAGCACAGAATCATTCAGGTTAGAAGAGACCTCTAAGATCATCAAGTCCAACTATCAACCTAGCACCCCCATGCCACTAAACCATGGCCCTCAGCACCACATCTAGATGGTTTTCAATCCCTCCAGTGACTCCACCACTGCCCTGGGCAGCCTGGCCCAATGCCTATCAACTCTTTCTGGGAAGACTTTTTTTCCTGTTATCCAATCTAAACCTCCCCTGGTGCAACTTGAGGCCATTTCCTCTTGTCCTCTCCCTGGTAACCCAGGAGAAGAGACTGACCCCCATCTCAACTTCAACCTCCTTTCAGGTTTTGAACTATCATTCACTCAAAAGGAGGGAAAAGGATCAGATTTTTCATCCAAGACAGAAAACTGCCAATATAAAGGAGAAAATAAATAACCAACACCTGTCAAACTGTCCTGGGTAATTCACAAGGTCACATCCTGACCTGCCAGGAGTCTCATGGCATGAAGGACCTACCTTGGCTTACACCAGAACTCTACTGACTCTAAAGTCTGAGGCAAAGTTTGAAGGGGAAGAAGGTCAAAGAAATGATGTCAGGAAACTTACTTTCACTTCCCTTGTCTCTCAAAAAATGGATGCTATCAGGACAAGGCTCTGTGTGCTTATTCAAGGACTTCCTTCAGCAAATAAAATAGAATCCAAACACTACCCTTAGCAGTTTAGATTTTGCAGTGCCTGCAGAGCATGAAGAAACACTGACACTGACTGGAGAGCTTTCTTCCCCTCTGCATACTCCATCAAATGGCAAAGAGTTCCAAAACTAAGACAGTGCAGCTGATAGATTCTGCCAGGTTATAGTTTCTTTTGCCACGCTATCAGGCTTCCTTTATGTTGTCCAGTTTAACTCCCAAGCTGACTCCTTTTCTGAGTCCCAGGGAAGATTTAAGACAAGTTTGCTCTCCTTTTGTATTCTACAATTTATTTTGTGCAAGTTTTCCTTTCAAGAAGAACTTAGAGATTTGAGAGATGCAAACTCTGTAGCCACTTGAATGATACAAAGAAAGGAAGCCACCATTACATTCTGCTCTCAAAAAAGAAGAAAATACAAATTCTAATGCTTTGCCAAAGAAAAATGAAAGCTTTCTAACAAACTCTACATGCCTGCAGCTTTTTTGCTTACCATCTGGAAGCTTCTGGTGGAATGGAATTCACACTGCATCATGTCAAAGAAGATGGGGATGGTGGCTTTGCGGAGCTCGGTCTCGGGGATCAGGGTCATTTCCAAGATGGGTCCAACCATTTCTGGGATGAACTTGATTTTGTGTTGACCTGGAAGAGACAAAAGAAGCATTTCAGAGGTAACAAAACAGCCCCTGACTTTGCTAGAAGCCATAAAAGCTGTATCAATAAACTCTAAAGTATTTTCCAAGCTCTGGCTCTCCTGAAACACCGATGATTTGTTTGTCACAGGAAGGGGAAAATAAACAAACCCCAACAAACAAGAGCTGTTGGGTCAGTCAGCAAGGTGGAACTTGCCACTTTCTCCACCCAGAAGCCACATTTGGACACACACCTGAAGTTTCAAGGCTTCTTTTGCACAGCCCCACTTCTGGCTGGCAGCAGAGGAGGCTAAAAGGCACAATGCTTGTATTAACTTAGGCTTCTGTGTCTTCTGCAGGGTACAAAATGTTCTCTGTGCCACTCTATCCAAGTGTCACCACCAGGGCATGCTTACACAGCCTCCAGACATGAAACTACAGCTTACCAAGCTGACAAGCTTGTTTTCTTTCTCCAAGAGCTGATCTGACTGGCAAACCTGATTTTACCTTGCTCTTCCCCAGAGAAAAGTGCACCTCCCCCAGGCCTCCCTGCACATGGAATGGAAATTAATCCTTAACAGGAAGGTGGCACTAAGAAATATCAGAGAGGGTGAAAACATCCAGGCACTGAGGATATCAGTAGCTCAAGTGTAGAGAAGGTAGATTGTGTGTTCTCCCAATTAGCTGTTTGGCAATTCCATGGGGAGATCACAGAGTGGCTGGTGTCACCCTGCTGCCCAAGCCTCTTCCCATTTTGACTGCTTTTGCAGACACCCAGCATGGTTGGGGTTGGAAGGGAGCTCTGGGGATCAGCTAGCCCAAACCCCCCTGCTCCAGCAGGGTCACCTCCAGCTGGGCTTGGAATCTCTCCACACAAGGAGACTCCACAGCCTCTCTGGGCAGCCTGGGCCAGGGCTCCAACACCCTCACAACAAACAACTTTCTCCTCCTGCTCAGCTGGAACCTCCCGGCTTCCAGTCTGTGCCCAGTGCCCCTTCTCCTATTGCTGGACACCAGTGATGCTGGTGTAGGGCAGTGTAACACAGCACTGGAGAGCTCCAGGGAGATGATGTGATGGCAGAAATTTAGACAACACAAATAGCTTCCCCTCTCAGCAATGGGCTGAGATACTTTTTGAACCTCACCACACAACTGGTGCTGTTCCTCACAAATGCAGGGTTAAAGGATGGACACAACCAGGCTCCCCCACTGATTATGCATCTCCACTGCTGTGGGGTTCAGAGCAGACTTCTTCAGAGCTGAGCTAATTTAAGGAGCCCTCAGCTTCATCCATTTTCAGGCTCTTGTTTCCTAGTGTGGTTAGCAGTGGTATATGACACAAATTTTAACTCATTTATATCCCACCCAGTATGGCACTAACCAAGGAACTCTCTAATCAGCAGCATCACTTCTGAGCAGAACTAAGACAAAAACTCACCAAACACAATCAGGAATAAATCCTTTGCTAACAAAACAAGCTCCTTTTCCTTTTATTTTTAGATATAAGCAGATATCCTTTCAGTTCCTTGCTCTGGCAAACTTCAGCCTCCCATTAGCATTAGCAATCCTATTAGGGCAAATTACTGTTGAACTAAACCTGCTGCTCTGGATGATGCTGCCATGGTGGTTGGTGGTGAGGAATATCAAGTGAGAAGCTTCCAGCTTTCCTCTGTCTCTCTTACAAGGATTATTACATTTGGCCTCTCAGGTGACAGTTTTCTTGTATTATGCCTGGGAAGTGTCAGAGTCAATATTTCAGCAAACAAATAAGAGTGACTAAAGTTATTTGTCAGGCACAAATTCAATGTCATGAAGTTCTTCATCTGCCACTGTGGGTTTTTCCATTGCTTCCAGCACAGGGATTCCCTCAGAAAAGTAACTAACCATCTCCTGAACTTCAGAGGTGAGAACCAGTCAATTGGCCAAAGATGACTGAAAAAATCTTTGATGCCCTTTTTTTGTCTTCCCCAGACAAACTTCTGGTGCAAGAAGGGAGACACTGAAGAGAGGAACTGATGTCAAAGCCATGGAAAGCCACAGAACTCATCTCCCAAGAGGCTCACCTGCACTTCCAGCAAGGTGCCCAGGAGCCAAACCAGGACTTGCTCCTCAGCTTGCAGGATCTGGCCAGCAGCAGCCAGCCCCAACCCCCATGAAGCTCTCCTGGACTGTACAGCTGGAGGTTCAACAAGGCCAAGGTCATGGTCTTGCACCTGAGTAGGGGCAATCCTCAGTATCAAGCCAGGATGAGGGATGAAGGGATGGAGAGCAGCTCTGGGGAGAAGGACCTGGAGGTATTGGTGGATGGAAAACTGACTATGACCCAGCAATGTGTGCACACAGCCCAGAAAGCTAACAGTATCCCTGGCTCTGAGCAACCTGCTCTAGTTGCAGATGTCCCTGCTGACTGCAGGGGGTTGGACTAGGTGACCTTGAAAGGTCCCTTCCCACCCAACCCACTCTAGGATTCTTCTTGCCATTCACCTCCTGTATTTATTAGTGGTGCTGCCTCACAGGTAACCAGCAACAGAGAGTTTCAGAGAGCTTCTCTGAAATTCAGAAAGGACTTGGTGGGGGGGAAAAACAGAGAGATGTGAGCTAGTATTAAATTCACTTGTACATTGTGCTGTGAAAAAATCCCTTGGCTGCTCTTTGAAACCCACTTAGCTCCTCAAGTTGTCTGGAGGGTCTGTGGGTGGCTCCCACCAGAGCTGCTCACCAGAGCTTAGCTGCAGAGGAAAACAAGGGGAAAGACTTGTTGGGGTGCTGCTGGCTTTGGATCTGAAGCACTTGGTCTGCAGCAAGAACCCACAGCTAGCAGAGGGGAAAGGGAAAGCAGCATCAACTAAAACCTCAGGGCAGCAGGCAGCAGCAACCAAAACCTCAGGGCAGCACCATCTAAAACCTCAGGGCAGCACCATCTAAAACCTCAGGGCAGCACCAACTAAAACCTCAGGGCAGCACCAACTAAAACCTTAAGCCATCTTGACTGGTTTCCTTCATCAAGCACATGCAAGGAACATGGAGAAAAGGTTTGCCCACCACCTGGGTGAGGGTTGAGAGCCCTGTGTGACATCCTCCTGATGTGAAGACAGGTATCTGTGCCGTGGTGACCCAGGAGCATGGGTTTGCTACCATGATGGGATCCAGTGTGATGTGCCAGAAAGGAAAGCACAGGAGCAGAACATGAAAGGAAATGAGCTTCCCCTGCTCCTCTGGAGCACCCATCCCAGCTGGCTGTCACAGGCAGCATTTTCTGATAGACAAGCCAAGAAGGAATCCTCCCTTTTTTTGTTTGCCTTGGAGGATGGGAACTCCCACACAGAGACTCAAAACACAAGAAGCCTGGAAGGAAAGTGAGGATTCTCTTCTGAAAACCAAACTCTGCAGCTGCTTGAAGATCCACACACACACACAAAAACCTCCCATTCTTCTGAACATGCAAAAACTTCCCCTTGCAGTGGCTTCTGCCCTGCCACGAGATATGTTCCTACAGTGCTCACCAAAGGAACAGACCTCATGACAGGACCCAAACCCAAGGTGCTTTCTGTAGTGGCTAACATGTGATCATCATTTCCCAGGCTCTTCTCATCTAAAATTGGGCCACAAAAACCACTGAGTAATTTGCCAGCAACCTCAGCTCTCACTTGGGTCAGCTCTGAACATGCATGACTAATTCAGAGAGTGTTATCTGTAATGACTTCTATTTATGTAAGACTCAAAGTTCAGGGCTATTTTTGACTCTGGTTTTCCCTCCAACAACATCCCCAGCCCTGCCAAAACACCTTTGCTGACATCAAGCACTTGGAGGGAAGGGCCAGGCCAGTGGGCACCTGACTGAAGGACATCAACTGCAACCCTTCAGCTATTCTCCTCTTCCATCTCCCTCTTGCTGGTTCAGATGGCAACAATAAAAGCACTGTTCTCTGAGCTGGTTTTCCTTGATCAACTTTACCACAAGGATGTTATTTTAAATGTCATTTACAATCACATTCATGTACAACTGCTGAAGACATTCACCACTGAGAACAGGTACACATGACCTAGTGTCACATTGGGTTTTGTCTGTGCTGAATTGCTTCACAGAACACTTCTTAGTGTGTGCTGTTTGAGTTCCTGTGATTGCAAGAGAGAGGTCATGGCTTGCTTTATGCTTCTCTGGCATTCACTGTCACACCAAGGTCTACAAAGCATCAGTTCCACCAAAACAGTGAGTCAAAACAAGATGTGATCTGAAAGTTCAGCTTGTTACCTGGAAGGGAAATCTACTGCTGACAGAATCACAGAATGCTAGGGGTTGGAAGGGACCTCTGGAGATCATCCAGTCCAAGCACCCTGTCAGAGCTGGGTCACCTAAAGCAGGTTGCACAGAATCACAGAATGTTAGGGATGGCATCCAGGCAGGTTTTGGAATCTCTCCACAGAAGGAGACTCCACAACCTCTCTGGGCAGCCTGGGCCAGGGCTCCAACACCCTCAAAGTAAAGCAGTTCCTCCTGATGTTTAGCTGGAACTTCCTCTGTTCCAGTTGGTGCCAATTAGGTCTTGTCCTGTCCCTGGGCACCACTGACAAAAGCCTGGCCCCATCCTCCTGCCCCCCACCCATGAAGTATTGATAAGCATTGATCAGATCCCTCCTCAGGCTTCTCTTCTCCAGGCTAACCAGCCCCAGGGCTCTCAGCCTTTCCCTGTAAGAGAGATGTTCCAGTCCCCTCATCATTTCTGTAGCCCTTTTCTGTTCCCTCTCCAGTAGTTCCCTGTCCTTCCTCAACAGGGGAGACCAGAACTTGCCCCAGGGCTCCAGCTGTGACCTCACTAGGGCAGAGGAGTCCATGCTGCTGTTGATGCACACAAATAAAACACAAGCCTTGCAGTGCTTTCAGCAAGGCAACTCAACAGGGGCCACACACACGAGGACCAGGCTCCCTGCAGCCATCCTCATGCTGCTGCATCAGAGCACACCAACATAAAGCCTTCCTGATCAAACCTGGCAGGGCATCCAACAGGACAGCCACAGCCAGGGTTAGAAAAGAAAACCTGTCAGGCTGCATCTCTTCTATGTGGTTCCCTCTTCAAAACAAAACTCTCCTTCCTAAATTCCAGGTATTTCAAGGATGGGCACAACTCTAGCTAGAGCTGCTCTCCACTGCAAATGCTCTTTGGTTTGTTTTTCCTCTCCTTAGAGAAGTAAGAAGGTATGAAGAGTGCAGCCACCACTGCACTGGAAATCTGAAGAAAGAACACAGAAATTCTGACAGAAATTTGATTTTCCCATTTAATTTCAGGAAATAAATGACATTCTCCATCTGCATCATAGCTAGAGGACTGTTCTGCTCCTGAGTGGGGAGGTTGAACTCAGCAGGCATTACGTGGTGATCATGGTGTTGATGAACAATGAGGGATGAGGCAAAAATGTTCATTTTTGAGGTTTCTCCATACCCTTTAAAATCATAGAATCATTTTGGTTGGAAGAGACCTTTCAGATCATCAAGTCTATCACTAACCAGCACTAAACCATGGCCCTCAGCATCATATCTGCATGGCTTTTCAATCCCTCCAGGGATGGTGACTCTACCACAGCCCTGGGCAGCCTCTTCCAAAGCCTGACAACTCTGTAATTCTTCCTATTACCTAATCTGAACCTCCCCTGGTGCAACTTGTGGCCATTTCCTCTTGTCCTGCTGCTTTTTACCTTTGAGAAGAGACCAACTCCCACCTCTCTCCAAGCTCCTTTCAGGGAGCTGGAGAGAGTGAGAAGGTCTCCCCTGTGCTTCCACTTCTCCAGGCTAACCAACCTCAGTTCCCTCAGCTGCTCCTCACAACACTTGTGCTCTAGACCCTTCCCCAGCTTCATTGCCCTTCTCTGGACACACTCCAGCACCTGGAGCAAGCAGCCCCCTCACTGCTGGAGCATATCTAAGCATTAAAGCTTTTCACTTCCCATTTTGTTTCTGAACATGAATAATTTGACTAATGTAGTGCAACCCCTCAGGTAAAAGTGTCAAGCACCCCTGAATCAATTACCCTGCAGTGGTAACTCAGAATTCTTTCTTAATTGATTCTGTGACACAGGTGAGAGAGGGGAAGAGCCAGAAGTTCAACAGGATCAGCATGGACTCTCTGTATTCCAAAGCAGAGGAGAAAAAGCAAGCTGCTCAGAAGTACAAAGGCTGCCTTGGATTGAGGTCCTGCCTCCCATTTACTTTTCCTTGCAGCTTTTGTTGGGAAGAGCAGCAATTTACTGCCTCCCTCAACATGGGAGATTTCAGCATTAATGATCCCAGGATCACAGACATGAGAGCTAGAGGAGGTCATGGAGTCATCTACCTGGATAATCTGAGTTTAGAAAACCTCTCAAAAAGAAAAGGCTTTCAGGAGAGCCCAGGAAGAAACATTGAAGGCAACCCCAGCCATCATGCCAATCGATCCAGGAAACTCCAGGGGAAATTATTATCATCTCCCTCTTCATGGTAAAAAACCCTGAACCTTAAAGCAACTAAATAACTTGTCCAAGAGCAGCTGCTGCTGTAACAATCACCAGGCACTTCACAATCCTCAGCCTGAATCAAAGAACCTCATGTAAGAGCAGTTAGAGGTAGAACTCGCATGCAATCCAGTCCAGTAACATGCAATTTAGTCCAGTAACTTCTGGGAGAAGTTGAAGAATCTGAAATTCAGGATGAATTCAGGACTGTGAGCCTGGACCAGAGCAGCATTTGACTTAATTACTACCAAGGAGGCTGCCAGCATCCCCAGCTTGATGCCCCAGCATCAGGCAGGATAACTGCTTGTATCATCTGCCTGTCAAGTCACGTATCAGGTGTGTGCTAGGCTTTAATCTGTTCTCCAGACACTTAATTCAGGAAGGAGGCTTCTAATAAAAAGTGAACTCAGCTGCTCTCAGAAGCCTTTTTCTCATCCTTCCAGCAGAGCAGATGCAAACTCTGTGATATCAACTACTTAGGAACCTTTGCATTCCCTCCTCTTATATATGCTGATTTCTTTCTCCAGCAGCAACAGTTCAGCTGGAGATAGAAGTGAAGTGGCAAATGCATTTATTTCTGATAATCTAGGGAACTTTTGATAAAACTCAGAAGAGCTGAAGTGTCTCTGCTGTTAAGCTGAGGAAAATGAAATCTGGCAGAGGAGTACACTCAGGTTACAGTAAATACTCAGTTTCTCATGAAATTCAGTCCCTCTATAGCTAAATTATACCCACAGAATAGCACAGCCTGGAGATAGGCACAGATACCTCATTTACCTTCCAGCTCCAGAGATGGCCAAGTCCCCATTCTCTGCTGATCTTCCTGAGTCACTCTGGTGCAGCCAAACAAGACTGAAAACCAGACTTCAGGCAGAATTTCCAGGCCTAATGACTGATGTCCTTGGACCCCCTCACTACACTGCAGTCCCAGGGACTGCAACCACATGCATGTGCATGCATCTATCTATGTGCATGCATATTTGTGTGTATATATAAATATTCAAGGAGAAAAACCCAAAACACATTCAACACCACAACTGTTTTCCTTAGCATGAGGTTGAATAGCATGAAAAACCAGAGGAGACCTGAACCTTGACTACAGATATCTGTCTTCCCAAATGGTGAAATAAGCATGTGGAGGAGGTTTTACTTCTTAAATCAGCTGCTTTCCTTCAATGCCTTCTGGTTTCCTACCATTATTTCAAGAGAAAGCAAGTTCATTTCATCTCTAACTTGGTTTATCCAAGCACTGAATGAAGCTTTAAGCAAGAGGTGCTCAGGCTACTTACCCAGATTATACCACATGTCCCTGATTTCAAAACCAATCTGCCTTCTCATGTCACCATACCTTAAAAAGGAAAACAAAAGCCACCATTAAAAAAGTAATACAATCTAATCCCACTAAGCAGAAACATCTCATTTCAAAATCTGATCAGCATTCATAAAGAGTTCAACCAGACCAAGGGCCAAGTCCTGCACTTGGGTCACAACCACCCCATGCAACACTCCAGGCTTGGGGCAGAGTGGCTGGAAAGCTGCCCCCAGGAAAAGGACCTGGGGGTGCTGGGTGACAGCAGCTGAAGATGAGGCAGCAGAGTGCCCAGGTGGCCAAGAAGGCCAACAACATCCTGGCTTGGATCAGCACTAGGGTGGCAGCAGGGCTAGGGCAGGGATTGTCCCCCTGGACTGGGCACTGGGGAGGTCACACCTGGAATCCTGGGGTCAGTTTTGGACTCCTCACTCCAAGAAGGACATTGAGGTGCTGGAGTGTGTCCAGAGAAGGGAAATGAAGCTGGGGAAGGGTCTAGAGCACAAGTGTTGTGAGGAGCAGCTGAGGGAACTGGGGTTGGTTAGCCTGGAGAAGAGGAGGCTCAGGGGAGACCTTCTCACTCTCTGCAACTCCCTGAGAGGAGGCTGGAGTGAGGTTGGGGTTCACCTCTTCTCAAAGGTAACAAAGAACAGGACAAGAGGAAATGGCCTCAAGTTACACCAGGGGAGGTTCAGATTGGCTATTAGGAAGAATTTCTTCCCTCAGAGGGTTATCAGGCTTTGGAAGAGGCTGCCTAGGGCCATGGTGGAGCCACCATCCCTGGAGGGATTTCAGAGACATGCAGATGTGGTGCTGAGGGCCATGGTTTAGTGGTGACTTAGCAGTGCTGTGTTAACAGCTGGGCTTGATGATCTTAGAGATCTCTACCAACCAAAAGAATTCTGTGATTCTATATTAGAAACCACAGAGGAGGTTCTCTGAATTCAAACAACCCAATGACACTGCAGAGCCTCCCTCACCACCTCAGTGCCTTTAAACCCTGAATGTTGCCAAACATCCCTTTAGGAAGGAAGGAGACAACAGGGGCTGCTTGACACACCCAGGCTACACCAACAACCTCAGTCCCACAGCCACCAGCTTCTGGTCCTCACCTCATCTTACTTGCTCTCCCTCAGAAGACCTCACTTTTCAATCTCTGCAGCACTACTTCCCAAGGAGAAAACATCTACCTGGGCCAAACCTCTCCCTGCCATATTTTCAGACTCCCTTAAGTGTCTCTGGGACACGTGGGTGGTTACAGAGATTAATTGTGAACATTTTGTATTGCTCAAACAGTAATGGCTGGAGGAAGCATAACAGAGAGCTTCAGGACCTAAGGCTGTATTTTATTTTTATACACCCTCTTAGCATAGCATTGTCCTAGAAAATACTCCAAGGAACATCTTGTGACATCTTGTACCTTGATGTGCAAAATCAGAAAGAGAAGGCTCCAGGGAGACCTTCTTGCAGCCTTTCAGGACTTAAAGAGGGGCTATAAAAAAGATGGGGGCAGTATTTTTAGCAGGATCTGTTGGGACAGGATGGTTTGAAACTAAGAGGGAGATTTAGACTAGATAGAAGGAAGACATTTTTAACCCTGAGGGTGGTGAGGCACTGATCCTGCTTGCCCAAAGAGGTGGGAGATGTCCCATCCCTGGGACCATTCTAGCTCAGGCTGTCTGGGGCTCTGACCAACCTGATTCAGTTGGAGATGTCCCTGCTGACTGAAGAGGGGTTGAACTGGATGACCTTGAAAGGTCCCTTCCCACCCATAGAATCACTCTGTGATTCTATGATTAAGGTTTCTAGGTCCCAGTGGGATTTTATGTCCTGCCTGGGCTGGACCAAAAGCAAAATGATCCCAGGTAGTCCATGAGGCAGGGCAGAGGTGGGAGCCCATTCTTCAGCATCACTCCTAAACCTACCTCTGCTCTGTCACCAAGTTGGTGGCACCTCACATCTCCTGTCAGTGTCATTTTAAGACTCCACTTTCTCTCTCCACATTAACACCAGGAAAGTTTCATGACTGGAAACCATCCTCTTGCCTTCATTAATGACTGCAAACCATCCTGTTGCCTTCATTAAGGCTGGGATCAGAACCATAACGAGCTCCAAGAATGCATTTGCTAGACAGAATGTTTGGATGCTAAAGATCATGACTTAAATAACAAGATGAGGAGAGTGGTTAATATCTGGCAACTTGCTGGATTTCTGTGGGATAATAGCAAGATAACCCTGTCATTAATATGGATTAAAGAGCTGCTTCTGCATCATTAAGAAGCTGTTATTATCTAAATGCTTAAATGCAACGTTGAGCAAAACCTACAAATTGCAATCATTAAATTTTAATTATTAAATATTTGACATATTAATTGAAATATACACTTTAAAATAAAGATGGGTGAGGGTGATATTGAATTAACTGATTAATTATATCCCTTTGGCACAGAACCCACAGTGGTTTCTCCCAGCAATACAAGTTAGTGCTTCCAGACCATACATTTATTGCATCTTGAAGAACTCATGGTCTTGATTTCTGTCTCCAAAACATGATTAAACTGAAAATAACAACTTGTAAAATCATTATAAACAGAGATTTACAGTTTAGCAAACTCATTAAGTAACCACTTCAAATGACTTCATCTATTTACTTCTATTTGCAGTGAGAAATGTCTGTTGATTTCTGGAATTTCTGCAGCAAGAGAAACTGCTCAGTTCAAGATAAAAATCACTTGAAGGAAATGTCTCTCTCAGGTTCCTGTCCTCACAAAGAAGGAATAGCAGCCCACAAATGTATTTGACAGCAATTTCCAGTCCAATTACACAGCTCAGCTCTTGGGTTTCTGGTCAGGTCAGGAGCCTGAGCTGAACTAAAATGCTGAGGTAGGAGCACCCCAACGTTGGACAGAGAGAGCAAGGGGAGACCAACACCACCCATGCCTTTGATCCCCACTGCTTGCTCCTTGATTGACCCTTGGCAAGGATCCTTTACACTCTTAATTACTACAAAGAATCTTCTGCAAACCCATTTTGTTCCATGAATTCTAACTCTAAAGGAATAAAAGCATCTGCATGTCCTCCTGCAAGCCTGGAGCTGTAATGGTCTTTATGGTATTTATAGCACAAGTACAAAAGCCTGGGCTCTGCCTGACATCATTTTCCCACTGAACTTGGAAATATTCCTCCTGCATCCAAGAGTCTAGGTTGTTCTATGGGATCATAAAGTGCTTAAAAATCCTTTTTCAATGCTCAGGTAAAGCACAGCTTCCAAAGGAACCACCTCAAAACTCGGGGATGAGCTTGAAGGGCAAAACTTAGCTGTTAAAATAAGGATGGGACACAAAGCCCTGGCTTTTCTGATCCAAATCTGCAACCCACACACTTAAAGGAAATTGGCCTTTAAAAATCATGGCACTGCAGCAGTGAGAAACTCCTCCCATTCTCTGTCCTCTCTCTTATCATCCTAATAGACAAAAAGGCTTGAATTTAGAAGGTGAAGTGATACAAAATGCATTTTCTTTCTCCAGGTGGATGGATAACATGTGATGCAGGCACAAGGAGCCTGAGCTGCACTTGGCCAAGGAATCACAGCATTCCAACTCCCAATTTTTGTGCATAACCTGACTGACCATGGGAGCAAAATGCTTTTGCAGAAGCACTCTACAACTATTAAAACACAGGAGAAGCCACACTCCTTGCTGGCAAACATCTCACTGGCTTTTTTTAGGTGCTTAGTGTTTAGTTAATTAACAATAACCTGCTCTAGAGGGAGGTGTCCCTGGCAGGCAGGGGGGTTGGAACTAGATGATCTTTAAAGTCCCTTCCAACTCTGGTGATTCTAGGATTCTATGATTCTAAGTTCTACCCCATTGGAACCCCAGTGAAATTTAGGAGCAATACATACACTAAACCAAACTATTCATGCTCCAGCCTTTTCCTTTTTAACTTGGGATAGGTTTCATTTGCTGGGGGGTTCTGAATAGCAGTTGGGTAGTTCAAGCTCCCTGTTCAGAGACAGGCAATGTAATCCCTTTGAGCCAGGAAAGCAGACAGGAGTGCACTTAGCCAAAGCCATTCTTCAGGGATATCAGGGGGAAACTGGCTGCAGTTACACAAACTCACTCTAAAAGGCCATCAGGGATTAAGCAATAAAGATGAGCAAGGAAAATGAGATTAGAAGCAGCACAAAGCTCAAGTGACTGAAAAATGCAGTTCTCTAATATGTTAATGCTTCTGAAAAGTCTTGACTCTATGAACATCCTGCAGCCTAAACTACTGCCTTCATCAGTAATGAATCATGTCATTTAGAGCTTGATTCAAGGGGGGAAACACATGCAACACTTGGTTCATATTTTTTCAACTAACCTTTCATTACAGCATGATTGCATCTCAATTGGAACAGATTTAGCTAACAAATTAAAGGAAAATTACATTAATAGACCTCCAGTTCTCCCCCATGATACAGGTGACAAATTGGAACTTACTTGTTAAGGATTTTTGCTCTTTTAGCACTTGAAAAATTCTCCAGTTGTAAAGACTCTTGGGTGAGAAAAGCAACAGCCAGGTGGAAGTAGTTGTTCCAAAGCTGCAAGCCCCCAAAATGACAAGAACAGATACCATTAATTCTCTGAAATGTTTGTCTGCACACCTACAAAACACCTCAGAAGTATCTAAATGATGCACATAAATATTTAAAGGCAAAAATAACAGACACCACAAAGATGGTGCTTCTTGATGTGTTATTAGTACAGCTCCTTGTGTTTACACTCCCAGGAAACATTTCCTACCTGCAAATCCTAATCAATTGTGTTTTGATGATTCAAGTGAACTTAAATGTAAACAAAAACACAGGATGTAGCTCTGCAGAGAAGGAGCTGGGAGTGCTGGTGGACAACAAGCTCACCATGAGCCAGCAATGTGCCCCCATGGCCAAGAAGGCCAATGGTCTCCTGGGGTGCATTAAGAAGATGTTATCAGCAGGTTGGGGGAGGTTCTCCACCCCCTTTACTCTACCCTAGTCAGGCCACAGCTAGAGTCCTGGGTCCAGTTCTGGGCTCCCCAGGTCCAGAGAGACAAGGAACTACTGGAGAGAGTCCAGTAGAGGCTAGGAAGATGCTGAGGGCACTGGAGCATCTCTGGNACATGAGTGGCTTGCACACAGATGCCTAGCCTGAAACGACTTAACTGGGCTGAACTGGTCCCCTGGGGGTCACGCTGCCATAGCCATACACCCAAATCAGGTGCTTAGGGCAGAAATTTCTTACAACATGAACCTTAGTCCCCAGGGTACTGGTGTTGGGCTCTTTTTTTTTTTTTCTCTTACCTGTAACTCAAAGTTGGCTTGATCAAGAAATTTTTTGTTGAGCATATCTGCATACTGATTAATCGCTCGCAGGAAGACTCTGAAAGAGCAAGAGAAAATGACATAATTACACACTCTTCTGTGGTACCTTTGTACCTTTGGCATCCCAATTAGACAAATACCTGAGTCTGTCTGGAAAGTGAAATCTGTAGCTGTTACTTGAAAAGCAAGAGTGATCTCAGCACTGTTGGAGGAGACAGAATTATATGCAGATGTTCTTGAGATTAATCAAGGAAATTAGCATATGCAGAAAGACAAGGAATGTTTGGGAGAAAATCACTTGGCTTTAAAATATCTCCAGATAATCAAGAGAACATTAAAAATTCAGTTAATTAGCCAAAAAATGACATGCATTCTTAAAGTTATAGCATCATAGTCTGGTATCTAACCTAGACCTGCAGCTGGCTGTGTACCTGCAGGTGAAGAAAAGTGTGTTTTTAACCACTGTTTTCTTATGGCATCAAAATGCTGTTGAAGGACAATCTTCCAGACACTGCTCACTGTTCTACTTCTAAAATGCTAATCCAGGACCCATGTAGCTCATTGTGTTTCTGAAAGAGATGCTTCTGCAATTGCAAGAAGAGTTGGCTTGACAAGCTGTAAAAATAAACTCAAATGGTTCAGTAGAAGTAGGTCACTACATATTCATGGTGCTAACCAGTAAACACATTCTTTTTTGGTTCTCTGATCTCCATCTTCAAAATAAACATTAGATTCCTCCTGAAAACTTTCAGTTTATGCTATGGAACTGCCAGTTAATGCCCAGCCAGATGAGCTTGTCTTTTCAGCAGAGGGTGGGAGAGATTGATGCCTCTTGCAAGCACCAGCAACAATACAGAGCACTCATGGCACAGCCATTTTTCCCTTCCAAGAGCAATCATGAAGAAGACAGGTCACCATCAAATGCAAATAAAGTTAAGCTTCCTACAGGCAGACAAACAAATATCTGAATTATTTAAAACCAACCAGCAGAGGCAGTTAGATCTTTTGACTGAATTTAAGATATCTACTCATCTCTCCTGAAAAATAAAGTCATATTTAGCTATATTAGGAAAGGGATTTAGATATATTAGAACAGAATTTTCCCTGCCCAGGGAAATGGCAGAGTCACCATGTCTGTAGGTATTGAGAAGATGTGGAGATGTGGTGCTGAGGGACATGGTTTAGGGGTGACCTGGCAGTGCTGGGTTAATGGTTGGATTGGATGAGCTTACAGGTCTTCTCCAACCAGAATGGTTCTATGATTCTGTGTTTGGTATCACAAGAGGAATGAAACCTCCAGATAAAAAACACAAGAGAAGTGAAGCCTCCAGATAACTTCTGGGGATCAGGATGCTAAGAGAGATCAGGAGCAACACTTCTGCACATGATTCACCAGTACCTTTGCAGTCTGGATTATTTGGAAGAAGAAAAACCCCAAACTCTTCATGAAGAGATTTTATAAATGAGATGAGGTCAGCATACAACAACAGTACATGGCAGCTATCTGCATTTTAGATCTATGATTCAATTACTGAGCTGTAGCAGATACTAAGATTGAAACTGAAGCTCTCCATGTACTTGGAGAATCAGCAGTTTGAGAAGCAGACTTCTATCCTCTTTGGTTTTGAGGATTCAAAGTCTGATGATATGATGAGATTGGCAAGTTTTCCAAGAAGAAGTAGTAATTTAAGAGGGTAGGAAGGGCCATGGAAGGCTCCTTGCCTTAGAGATAAAAATCAGCTCCAGCACAGGGAGGATTATGCCCAAAATGTGAATACATTGCCTTAAGACATCCCTGTAATGTATTCACTCTAATCAAGCTTTGCAGCAACATCATTACTTTATATGCTATTCTTTTGCTTCAAATGGTAACTCTGCTCTTTTCTTTTCCCTTAAATTAATTCTAGGGAATACCAATAAAGAACAAATAATGCAGCATCTACTGTACATTGCAACTGCCAAAGGAACAAACCACAGCAGATCTGTTCATCTGCAGTTCATTAAGGAACACCATAAACCAGAAGCCATGTGCTACCCCTGTCACAAGGCTGCTTTAGGAAGGTAGGAATCCCTCCCAACTTCCTACAGAAGAACATCTAAAGAAGAGATGTGATGATTTAAATGTTGATTTCCCAATTACTCAAACCCCATTGTCATTTGGATTGGATTGGGTGAAACACTCAACCCCTCCATTCTGGATAAAACATTTCCAAACAGGGAAGAAAGCCCAATTCTTGTCCCAGGGACAGGGTACAGCATAGGAAGAGAAAGATTCATCCTGAATAATCCAGATTTAACTAAAGGAAAGGGAAGTTATGAAGTGGATTCATCAGCAACCAATTTAAGTACTAAAACCTCCAGGCACAACTGAAGTCACCAGGTTGACCTTCACAGCATCACAGAAGGGTTTGGGTTGGGAGGGACCTTTCAAGGTCACCTAGTCCAACCCCCTGCAGTCAGCAGGGACATCTGCAACTAGAGCAGGTTGCTCACAGCCCCAGACAACCTGACTTGGGATGGTTCCAGGGATGGGACATCTCCCACCTCTCTGGGCAACCTGGCACAGGCTCTCACCACCCTCAGTGGGAAAAAATTCTGCCTTCTATCTAGTCTAAATCTCCTCTTTTAGTTTCTTCCTTACATCTAGTCTCAATCTCCCTCTTTTAGTCTCAAACCATCACCCCTTGTCCTGTCACAGCAGGCCCTGCTGAAATGATTGTCTTCATCTTTCCTGAAGGCTGCAGTAAGGTCTCCCTGGAACCTTCTCTTCTAACAAACCTCATCTGTCCAGGATGTTAATTTTGTTATTGGGTAGATACTGATGCCCTTTAGTAATGGTCATTCTTCCTTCCATATATCCTGAAGTGAGTTCCTTTTGTAATCCTATTCCTTCTGTTCCAATCACATCATGGCAAATATTCATTTCCTTCTTTTAATTGGGTTGATAAAAGTCTTCTGTCCAACAAATCTTTCCCAATATGTCCATTGGAACCACTCCAGGGCAGGTTGGTTGGGGCTCTGAGGAACCTGATCCAGATGAAGACACCTCTGCTGACTGCAAGAGGGTTGGACTAGATGATCTTGAAAGGTCCCTTCCCACCCAAAGCCCTAGGAGATTCCCTGTGTGCTGAGCCCTCAGGGATGAATCCTAAATGCATCAGCAGCTTTCTCTTGCCTCTTCTGTTCCAGTTAGGTCCTTTGAGACAGGGACTGCCCTCTCATTCTGTGTTTAGACAGTGAGGTCTTACACCATCCTCAGCATTTCTTGGCATTTTATCTCTATGTGTTTCCTGAGAAGACATTTATCAGATGTCCTTCATACAGGGGGAATAATGAACTGCACAAACACAGAGTGGAAGGCTGCTGGGGTTGGAACTAGATGATCTTTAAGGTCTCTTCCAACCCAAACCATTCAATGAAAAGAGTGTTAGTCAGTAAAACAGCAGAGCATCAACATGCCATCATGATGGATGGTTCTAGCAGGACAAGGGCCCACTGGGACACATGAAGTATTTCTTCTTATCTACTTGGCCCAATATGGTTTAGATGAAGCCACCATGTTTCAAGAGTGACATAAAAACATGGCAAAGAGCTCAGAGGAGGGAAGCAAAGAGAACAGAAGATGCAGAAAAACATGTAAGGATGGGCCACTGAGGGCAGGAATTCCCCAAACCCACACCAAAAGAGACAAAAATCCATGTCAAAGCTACCCCTGTGATGCAGTTGAGCATCAGTGACCTTATCCTGCCTTAGGCAAAAGGACAGATGAGTTCTAATTTCTCCTCATACATGGTTCTCAATCCAGAGCCAAACCATCACTGAATACACTGCTGGCTCCAGCCATGAGCTAACTTCAACTACAGCTACTGAGTTCTGGCTATTTTTACACTTATTGATTACTAATCACTTCCAACAGGCCCATGGGTGGTTAAGTGGTTTCTGGTCCCTTTTTCCACCCCCCCTGCAAACACCCTCACTGAATTCAGGAGGTTGTTCATATCCATCAAACCTAGACTTCAACTGACAATAATAAATGAAGAAGGGACAAAGGGATTCAATCTCTAAGTGTAACAGCAGTCACTGTGCCAAACAACTCATCTTTTTTCCCCCCCTCTCTTTCTCAGGTACAGTCAAGTTTTCTCTCTCCTAATTAGTCAAGTGCCCTGCTTTGCTTGTTCACTCATGTTTAAAAATATTCTCTGCCCCATTTTCTCTCCTTCAGCTTCTCACATCCTTGGGAAGTATTTGCAAAGAGCTCAAGGAACTGAGGGAAGTTGGAAACAACACACCTCTCCCATCAGGTAACACACACACACACATATCAAACTGCCTCTGAAAATGATATTTTGGGGGGAGAAATAATTGAGAGAGGTTCCTAAAGCAGACATGTACATTCCATTCTGTACATTTAGTTAGCCAGCTCTAGTAGACAGGGATTTGGATTTATGCTAGCAGTAAATACTCCTCACAGGAAAACAGGAAACAATACAAGGTACAAAGGTGCTCCCCAACCTTTTCCCTTAAGCAAACATCAAGAAGAAAGGAAGAAGGAACAAATTGCTTCCCTAATGCCAGTGTAATTATCTAAACAAGACTATACAGACAGCTTAAAATGATTTAGGCTTAGCTGATCATTCAATGAAAGAGAGGGAATTGGGGAGTGAGGTTAGGAAAAGCACTATTCTGATGTCATTGCAGTTAATTTAGATGGAAGGATAATGAATGCTTTATTCCAGCTGATCAACCTTCCTGCACATCATCATGCTCTCCATGCTTGGGCTCTTGCTTCTCTGGGAGCCACATTTACTGCTCATACATGAGACAGACTGCTCTTATCTTGTCAGGCTGCGTGTGAAACAACAGACCCAGACCTTGACATCCCCATCCAAAACCCAAAGCTCCACAAATGCTCACCAAAGCATGAAGAGCAAAGATGCCTTCTGAACAGCAACCACTCCAAACACCTTCTTCACACCCTTTTGTGGCCTCTGCAGCACAAGGCACAGCTAACTTCTAAACAACTTCTTACTTACACAGCAATTAAACCTTGTATTTTAATAGACCCCCTAGAACCACTTCTCTACTGGCACTGCATGCAGGATGGTGATTGTCCAACCATCTTCACCTTGGAACACCACAAGAATTCATACTGGCTTCCTACCTGTATTTGCTACAAGGCAAATGAAAGCCAAACCCATTCAGATGAGGGAAGGTGAAGGTTTCTGACCTCCTTGCATCTCCCCCAGCTTCTTCCCTTCCCAAATTCTCCCATTTTTTGTAACACCCTCTCATTCATCAGGCTAAAGAGCAGCCCAAACTTAAAAGCAAAACCAACCCAACCCCATGATCATTTGCTTGCTGTGGAATTACAGTTCCTGGGCTGTCTTATGATAATAGCACAGAGTAATCCCAAGGAGGACTTACTACTAAACACTTCCATTAGCATAATCTTCTCACACACCACCACAGGAGCACCATGTCCCTTTATTAACCTATTTCCTAATGAATATTTCAGAGATGGCTTCAGCATATTACCTGTAATCACTGACAACCCTTTCCTCATTCATATGCTGTGCTGTCTCCCCTCTAAAGCAATGGGGACAGGGGAATGAAAAACAACTGCAAGGGAGATGACTCTGAAGGACAACCTCATGGTCTGACAACCAAGAATAGAGACCCTCCAACAGGCACTACATGGTATTTTACAACCAACCTAAGGCTCCCCTGATGCAACCTGAGGCTGTTCCCTCTTGTCCTATCACTTGTTACCTCCTTTCAGGGAGTTGTAGAGAACAAGAAGCTCTGAGCCTCCTTTTCTCCAGGCTCCACCTGAAGCATAGTTGGCTGTTTAACTGACTTGGGGTAGAGTTAGAGGATCACAGGCATGTTGAGGTTGGAAGGTGCTTCTGGAGGTCTCTGGTCAGACTGGAGCAGGTTTCTTAGAGCTGTGTCCAGTTGGGTTTTGAGTATCTCCAAGGATGAAGACTCTCTTGAGCATCCTCCTTGGACAACTTGTGGCAGGGTCTGACCACCACCATCCTCCTTTCTTGACTGTTAGTCTGAAGTCTAGGCTGTAGCTTCTTTGTGACTCCCAGAGTGCAGGAGAGAAGAAACTTCAGATATCTCAACTCTTTATCAAAAGCACCTGAAGTTGTCTCCTGAATTTCTCTCTAAGGTGTTACCCCAGCCATGGCTATAACCTTCTGTACTAAATTTCACCACCTAGAGAATTTCCTGACAGACTAATAAAACCTTGGAAATGCTGTTTTCTAATGGAAACACTAGAAGACAATTTAATTGAGGAGGTTTTGGCTAAGGCAACAACACTGGGAACAGAGCAAGTAGACAACATTGGTGTTCCTTCTTCTCTTCAGTGAAGACTCACTGAATCCAAACAGACTCTTTCTGCTATGGTAGCTGGCAAAAGCTTGCACTAGATCTCCTAATTTAAAGAAGTCTACTGGCTAAAAAACATCCCTTCCAAGCAAGTGTGCAACCCCAAATACCAGCTTTCTGGGCTCTCAGGTGATCAGAGCCTGCTGGCCAGGGCTGGTGCAAGGTTGATGGTTGGACTTGATGATCTTAGAGCTCTCTTCCAACCTTCATGATGCTGTTAATGTTCCTGCAAAGCAGAAAAGTTGTAACTAAATTTGGCCAGAAGTTTTCCAGTGGTTGCCAGCACCTCCCAGCCTCCTTTCCTCTGACAGAACTCTCTGTAGCTTCCCCATGCCCATGGCTATCTAGATGTGAATACAGATCAGGGTTGCTTGAGGTAATTATGGATCAATCAATAGAATGGATTCCCTGCACTTCCAATTCTTGGGCATTTTCATCAATCTTGCATTTAATTGTTAAGACAATTGCAGTTGGCTACACAAATGTCATAAAGTAGCTAGAAAAATCTTCTCCATTTCTTTTCCTGTGGGTAGTTAATTACTTTATCAAAGCCTACCCCAGAATACTAATCTGCAGATGAAGAAGGTGTCCAAAGGTTAGTTTAACACCTCTTCAGTGCTTGCTGGGGTCAGAAATCAGGGGAGCTTAACAACTCCATTTGTTCTTTATTCACAAAGTTCCTCACCATGCCTGATGGTGGAAAGATTCCCTGGGAGCTGAAATCACTTTAGTCCTTTGCTTTACCATGACTTTCAATGTCTAACTACCAAGAACCACAAACACCCTCTAGAAAGCTGACTTTCCTAACAGTGGCAGCCACCTCCCCACCAAACACAGGCAAGTGCCTCCCTGGGAAGAGGTGAACATGGGATTCCCTTGCCATAGAGGAGAATGAGAAACCCCAGCAGCTGCCCTGCTTTGCTGTGCCAGGGATGCTTATGTGGCCAACAGCTTTGTGAAGGTAAATCCTCCCAGCCCTATGTCCAGCAGGAGCCCATCCCTGCCACCATTATAAGCTGGGTTTTTGGCTCCCTTGGAAAGAGTTAATGTCTCCTGCACAAAAGGCATCACAGACAGATGATACAGCACAAAAATCAGGTTTGCAGGGCAAACACTAACAGTATAACACTTATATTTTTTCTCCCCCTGTTCTAGCATTTCCCTTAATTTGGGGAAGCTCAGAAACACCATGAGTGCCCTCAGGATTCATTTCCTCCTCACTGGGCATGTGACTTCTCCCCTTTGGAAAGGTAAAGGAACACTACAGGCAGAACCAAAGTGTCTTCTAAGAAACCACAATGGAACTGAACTATCAAACCCATTTGGGTTCACTCTTTAATAAGCCTGGCACACTTCAGAAGCAGTGCAGGGCACCAGAGGGATATTCCCAACACCACAAACAGATCCATTGGCAGGTATCTCCTGCATGTGAACAATGTCCTCTCCTGTGAGGTGGCTGCAGGAAGCAGCCTTTGGCTCTGTTCAAGGATATGGAGGATCCCATGCCAATCCCCCCTGGAATTTTACAGCTGCTAATTCATTTCTGCCTGGTAAAGTCAAAGCCTCAGAGGCAAACACAATTGGGGTCACCAAAAAAAATGGCCAAGTGTGTCAATGGGACAAAGCTCTTTGCTAAAAAAATATTGTATTAAGTTGTATAATAGAACTGTGGAAATATATATAGAGAGAGATATATGCCACTGATACAAACCACAGAACCCCACCATGGGAGGGGTTGGAAGGGACCTCTGGAGATCATCCAGTCCAGCCCCCCTGCTCCAGCAGGGGCACCCACAGCAGCTTGCCCAGGGTCACCTCCAGCTGGGCTTGGAATCTCTCCCCACAAGGAGACTCCACAACCTCTCTGGGCAGCCTGGGCCAGTGCTCCAACACCCTCACAACAAACAACTTTCTCCTCCTCCTCCTCAGCTGGAACCTCCTGGCTTCCAGTTCGTGCCCAGTGCCCCTTGGGCTGTCCCTGGGCACCACTGAGCAGAGTCTGGCCCCAGCTTCTTGCCCCCAGCTTTCAGCTCTTGCTCAGCATTGAGCAGCTCCCCTCTGGGGCTGCTCTCCTCCAGGCTAAGCAAGCAGGTTGTCCAGGATCACATCCAGGTGGGTTTGAAAGTCATCAGAGAAGGAGACTCCACAACCTCCCTGGGCAGCCTGGGCTAGAGTTTTAGCACCCTCAAAGGAAAGAAGCTCTTGTTTAGGTGGAAGCAAGACAAGTTGCTTCATCCTTTGGTTGCTCTGAGGTTTAAGCAATCACGTACACGTGAGGTTGGACATGGCTACTTTGAGGCCCATGAGCTGGTCCCTGAACATTCAAGATGTGCAGCAATTAAAGCCACTGAGTGCAGAATGGGCTGAGACTCTCAAGATATGGGCAGATCCTGGGAGGATGAAGGTTTGTATGGAAGCACTTGGCTACTCCTGACTCCCAGTGCTGAAGCTGCTGCTCCAGCACCACGTAAGCACCAATAAGTGAGAAGTGACCTAAGCAGGATGCAGGGAATAGCAACAGAAGCCTTCTGATGGCAAGAGGGATGCTGGCATTGCAGTGATTCATGAAGGGCAGGGAAATGTTGCCTTTAGAAAGGATATTGATGCTTGCAGAGAGAAGACTTGCCAGCAGTTGCAAGTCCATCTGCAGCAGACGTTATGGAAAGCCTGGCAGCAGCTAGAAGCTCCAGAGGCCAACAGTGAACAATGAGAGGAGTTGTCAAAGGTTTATGTGAGGTAAAAAAGCAGAGTTTCCTGGATTTCTTCCATACACTAGCAGCCAAATTAAAAGCAGAATGGCATATGCAAGTCCTTTAGATTTTACCTCATTCCAGCAGCAGCTAACCTGTGATTGCTGAAACTGAGATCCAAAACTATGCCCACTATGACGGAACTAGGATATAATTTATAGTGGCTTTCATCAAGAGCTTCAAGCTCTGACAAAAAAGCCTGAGAAAAAGGGTTTGGTTCTGACTATAGAAACATAGAGTCACAGAATGGGTTGGGTTGGAAAGGACCTTAAAAGTCATCTAGTTCCAGCTCCCCTGCCATGGGCATGATCTTCCACTAGATCAGGTTGCTCAAAGCTTCATCTTCCCTGGCCTTGGACACTTCCAGCTATGTTGCTATATTGGGGAATTCTCACTTTACACACACTTAAAATTTACAGAATCATAGAATCCTAGCATGGCTCAGGTTGGAAGGGACCTTAAAGATCATCTAGTTCCAACCCCCCTGCCATGGGCAGGGATGCCACCCACTAGACCAGGTTACCCAGGGCCACATCCAGCCTGACCTTGAACACTGCCAGGGCTGGGGCAGCCACAACTTCTCTGGGCAACCTGTTCCAGTGCCTCACCACCTTCTTGGTAAAGAATCACAGAATGTTAGGGGTTGGAAGGGACCTCTGGGGATTATCTAGTCCAAACCCTGTGTCAAAGCAGAATCACCTAAAGCAGGCTGCCCAGGATCACCTCCAGGTGGTTTTGGATGCCTCCAGAAATGGAGACTCCACAACCTCTCTGGGCAGCCTGGGCCAGGGCTCCAACACCCTCAAAGTAAAGCAGTTCCTCCTGATGTTTAGCTGGAACTTCCTCTGTTCCAGTTGGTGCCAATTAGGTCTTGTCCTGTCCCTGGGCACCACTGACAAAAGCCTGGCCCCATCCTCCTGCCCCCCACCCATGAAGTATTGATAAGCATTGATCAGATCCCCCCTCAGGCTTCTCTTCTCCAGGCTACCCAGCCCCAAGCTTTCTCAGCCTTTCCATGTAAGAGAGATGTTCCAGTCCTCTCATCATTTTTGCAGCCCTCTTCTGCACCCTCTCCAGAAGTTCCCTGCCCTTCCTGAACAGGAGAGCCCAGAACTGGAGCCAGGGCTCCAGATCCAGCCTCACTTGGGCAGAGTAGAGGGGGAGAAGAACCTCCCTTGACCTGCTGACCACACTCTTCTTGATGTACCCCAGGATGCCATTGGCTTTCTTGGCCACAAGGGCACATTGCTGCCTCCTGGTCATCCTGTTGTCCACCACAACACAAAACTGCTTTCCAGACACTTCCTATACCCCATACATTGTATGTAAAGGTGCAAATGAGCCTCACAAACTGGGATTCAATTCAATATATAAGAAAGCACTAGATGATGCCACCACCCCATTGCTGGTCCTGTAAGAGGTAATACATTTCATTTAAGTTACATTTACTCACAGTTGCAATTCATCACAACCTGAGAAGTATTCCCAAAGCCTCATTAGATGCTGAGAGCCAAATGCCACTAAAAAAAAGGAGAGAAATACAGCCTTCTGCAGGGACCTCCTGTGATTCTAACTCCTCAAGCCTTGACATTTGCATCAGAAATTACCCAATTTACTTTAGTGAAGTTACTCACTCACAACTGGGGCCAAAAAAAAAAAACCCCAAAGAGATGCTCAGAGTCTCCCACCTCTCATGGAAGCAGCAACTAGACTTAATGCACTGTTAGTCAACAAGCCCTGCTTACACAGTCTCATTATAAATATCATGTTCCAGCCCAGCTACAAATAAATGTTCTTTTCTCTGGGCCACAGTAGGATAGGTTTAATTGTAGAGAAACCCAAAGGCAGAAGAAACAACAACTGGTGGCCCAAATTAACCCTACACACTTTCCTTCTGCAAGAGATCAGCTTAATTGCAATTCTGCAGTCAGAGACCAACACAACACTTGGTTCTTCATTTGGATGGAGAATAATGAATAGCTTTTAAATTAGTCAAGAAAAAAATAAGGAAATATTAGGCTGTGACAAATCACAATTACTGGATGATCATGGCTGGGTAAATTTCTATGTATAAGTTTCTTTCTACAGCACAGTCAGTTGAGGTCTCACTTTGTTTCTTCCAAAATCACTTCATAGTGATTTTTTGGACTCTCAGCTTTCCTTGGGCTTGCCACCTGTTTAGGATTTACTTCTTTTCTCCATCCCCTGGGAGGGAACTTTCATTGCCATTGCAGATCATAGAATCCTAGAACTGTCAGAGTTGGAAGTGACCTTAAAAGATCATCTAGTTCCAACCCCCCCTGCCTGCCAGGGACACCTCCCACTAGATCAGGTTGCCCACAGCCCCATCCAGCCTGGCCTTCAAAGCTTCCAGGGATGGAGCTTCCACCACCTCTCTGAGCACTTAGAAACACATTTCCAGGGATGGGTCCAGATAAAACTGTCTCTGGAAACCCTAAGAACATTTTAGCACGTTGCTTTGCCTAAAGAAATGTGAATTGCAATGGGAAAAGCATTTGGGCCAACTACACAGACTTGAAACAGCTGCCCACCTTAGCATCTGTAGTGTGACAAGGATGGAGGGCACTGCAAATCAGGGCAAGGACATGGACCTGTTGGAGCTAGTCCAGAAAAGGACACAGAAATGATCTGAGGGTGGATCCCCTCTGCTGTGAGGCCAGGCTGAGAGAGCTGGGGTTGTTCAGCCTGGAGAAGAGAAGGCTCCAGGGAGACCTTACTGCAGCCTTGCAGGACTTAAAGACTTTCCATCAGAAAGAGCAGAACAGACTTTTTAGCAGGACCTGTTGGGACAGGGTGATGGTTTGAAACTAAAAGAGATTTAGACTAGAGAGAAGGAAGAAATGTTTCCCACTGAGGGTGGTGAGAGCCTGCCCCAGGTTGCCCAGAGAGGTGGGAGATGTCCCATCCCTGCAACCATCCCAGGTCAAGTTAGTTGGGGTTCTGAGCAACCTGCTCTAGTTGCAGATGTCCCTGCTGACTGCAGGGGGGAGTGGACTAGGTGACCTTGAAAGGTTCCTTCCAACCCAAAGCATCCTGTGATTCTAAATCAATAGGGTTAGTTGTCTTGAAACAGCTGAGTATTGACAACCCCTGCCCTAGGCCTGCTGGCCACACTAAACACAGTTATTGAACCATGTTTCTAAGCATAGTGTTAATCACAGCAAGGAGGTGAAGATCACTGCTCTTAGGAACTGAAAGAAATTCAGCAGGACAGAATCTGTAAAAGCCACAAAGTGCCTTTTCTGCTTTTGTCTGTCACTAGCAGGCAGCCATTCACTCTCCTCCCAGTGAACAGCCAACTCCAGCTTTACAACAACACATTTAAACACAGGAAAAAAAATGTGCAACTGTAGATAAACCTCTCCAGTGGCTCCCCACAACTTCTCCTGGTGATGAAGTGCTATCAGAGGAAAGAAACCTTCCCTTTCTTAAGCCCCCTCCCCAGACAATGTGACACCTCAATCAACCAAGCTGCCCTTCTACCTGCCCACTCCTCCCCTGCACCACTACAGGCACCAAAGGAGACATCCCAGGAGAGTATGAGATGGCACAGGAAATCTTTTGGTCTAGATTATAAATCATAGAATCCTAGAGTTGGAAGGGACCTTAAAGATCATCTAGTTCCAACCCCCCTGCCTGCCAGGGACACCTCCCACTAGATCAGGTTGCCCACAGCCCCATCCAGCCTGGCCTTCAAAGCTTCCAGGGATGGAGCTTCCACAGCCTCTCTGGGCAACCTGTTCCAGTGTCTCCCCACCCTCACAAGGAGACCCAGCTTTCCAGCCACAGAGGTTGACTTGGAGAAAAGAACCCCAGAAGCCTGACTACATAACATTTCCTCCCAATTAATGTTCTGCCATCCAGCTCCAGCAGTTCATTCTTCCCTTGGAATGGGATCTAATAAGATCTAATAGGTGATAAATCAGGTTCCCAGTTTAGGGCATTAAGAAACTGCAGTGCTCTGTTCTGCTAGACCAGTAAGGTCTCCAGCACTCTGTTCCACAACAAGCAGGGCATAAAACACACTTAAATCATCAGGCTGTCCCTTCCTTAGCTACATGACCACTCCTGCAGCTTGGGAATTTCAGAATGAGAAATCATCCTTTACGGCAAACTCGGTAGCTGCAAGCAAAGCAATTTAAAAACCACTTTAGGAGAGCAGTTCCTCCATCCTGCTTCTGTTACAAATTGCTTGGCTTCAGCCCTAACAAAAGATGCAGGTTCAATAATACAAATGGCTTATCAAATTATTGGGATGTAAACAGAGAGGAGAAGTTGTTTCCAATCAACAAGCCCACGAGAAGCTAACGAGGAAAGCAGATTACTTCCTGAGCATCTAGTCCTTCCTGTTCCTTTGGCACAGCACTACTAGAACTGAAGCTGTACACCTGACACCCTCCAGTTCTTGGGAGAATTCCATAATGTTCCCTGATCCATCTTTTTAGAGGAGAAAGGTGCAATAAAGCTAGGTGGTTAGCACTGCAGTCGTTACTCAGCTCTCCTATGCCAAAGCCTCTCTCTCTCTCTCTCTCCATTCCAAGCACTAAGAGCTGGTGAGAAAGTTTGGATGAGGCTGATGTTTATTATTCTTGGGTCTATAACCCATCCTCCAAAGGCTTTATGTTCTCAGTTTAAAGCTGAAGAAGACTGTAAAGAAGGTGTCTTCTTACAGATTTAGCTAGGCAGGCTCCCACCCTTCACCTTCCTGTCAATCCCTGCTTCTGGAGTGACTGCCCTGGAAGCCAGCACAGCAAAGGGATTCACCAGAGGAATTACAGGGAAATATAAAGTATTAGGAACAGTTTCTTCCCAGAAACAGTTGTTAGGCATTGGTCCAAGGTGTTCAGGGCAATGGTGGAGTCACCATCCCTGGAGGGGTTTAAAAAGCATAGAGATATGGTACTGAGGGGCATGGTTTAGTAGCATGGTGGTGATAGGGGTGATTGTTGGGCTTGATCTTAGAGCTCTCTTCCAACCTTAAGGATTCTAACAACTCAGTCAACCCCAGCTGGGTTAATTCAGATTATTTTAAGCCATACAAACCCATCCTAGCTCTTTTTGCCTGGATCCAGTAAGGGAATGGTTCAACAGGGTGTTGTTCTGCAAGGATACTGTGGAAGTGATAACCTCCAGCAGAAAGATGGGGACTCAGGAAGGATCACTGAGGTTAAACTTCACAACAGCACACACCTCTAGGGGGTCTTCAGGGTCAATGTTTGTCTATAGCTTTGTTCACCTTAAAAACCACTTATTTTTTGACCTTCCTTAATTTTGCCTAAAGTTTAGAATACTTTCTCCACTGGCACACCCAAGATGGGAACTGTGCTATCTCAAGTGGAATTATGGGTTAATATTCATATGGAAAATAAACTAGTTATCAACATGGAGTAGAACATTTCATGTGACAATAAGATATGGTTTGAGTTCTGTTCTTCACTGCTGGTTGTTCACTTCATGGACACAGGCAAATGACTCCACTCCTCTCTGAATCAACTTGAACATCTGTAAGGTCAACACAACACAGATGATCTTCCCCAGATGCTCAAAGATCCTGATCAAAATAACTCAAAATAATAACAGTGGTGCCACATAAACCCACCACTAAATCTTATTTTATGGCTCATAAAGCATTTTTGGACAATTTAGCAAATTTAGCAAAGAGGAGCTGAACAAGCTGGGAAAGTCTCATTTGCCCACAATGCCCAGTTGTTTGGGTGACACATCCAAAATCTGGCTTCTCAGATTAAAATGCAAGAGTTACAGTTTATATCTATATCTCTACCTGTAGATAGAGAGAGATCTAGACAGAGAGAGATCTACATGCAGATGAGATTAAATTGGGCCTGTTTGCCCATGATATTTGTGTTTCAATTATCTCCCAACCTATTTTAAGTTAGTTGTATTCATGCCAAAAGACTCTTGAAGTTGTATCCAATCCAAAAGTACCTTTAAATTAAACATTCAGTGAAGTGAGAGGATTGTGAATGGAAGATTGAGAAGTATAGGGACCTCATAATAGCAAACAGAAAACAAGGAATGCTTTCCTCTGGTAAGCTGGAGGTGATAATAAAATGCTATTAAAAAAAATCATTAGCACATTTGGGACTAATATTTATAGAAAATAGAGAAAACTAAAAAGTATCTTGCATTCCTGAGACATAAATCACTCATTTTTCTTGACATTTAGACTGGCAGAAGATTTATATAGGCAACAGGGTTGGATCTGACACCACAGCTAACTCACCCCCTTCTGCCGTGGCTTGGGAGTCAATTCAAAGACTACAGCAAAGTAAAATTGCAAAGTAGGTTAAACACATCAAAATTGCACTCTATTAATCTCAGTAAACATTGTACTGGTGTTGCTTTGCACACTGTTTTTTAAGACTACACAAAGCAGAAAAGCCCAAGAGGATGAGATGATAACCTGACAGAGATGCTTTGGTGAGAAGGTCTCCCCTGAGCCTCCTCTTCTCCAGGCTAACCAACCTCAGTTCCCTCAGCTGCTCCTCACAACACTTGTGCTCTAGACCCTTCCCCAGCTTCCTTGCCCTTCTCTGGCCACACTCCAGCACCTCAATGTCCTTCTTGGAGTGAGGAACCCAAAGCTGACCCCAGGATTGGAGCTGTGGCCTCCCCAGTGCTGGGTAGAGGGGAACAGTGCCATGCCACATCCCCTTGCCAATAGCACCTGGGCCCAGAGGTCAACATCTGTCTGTGCAACCTGTGCAAGGTGCTTTCAAGCCTGTGTCTATCAGAGCCTTCAGCACTTCCAGAAATGAGCTGTGTTGCATTCAAGATGCAGGCTGCTTTCTTCACCTGGCCCTGACTTTACTGCTGCCATCTCTGCTTATGCCTGGATTATAAATTCTCTATGTTGCTGTATTGAAACACTCAAATATTGACATTAAATCTCTCTTTTTTCTAGTACTTGCCATAATTCAGGCTCCAAGATGGACTGGGGGACTCCAAAATCCAAACCTTCACAAATCTCCTGTCCTTCTTAACCCTGGAATTGCCAAGGCTGAATACATTTCCTTTAGGACTTTCCCTACATTCCTCTCAGCTTCCTTATCCATCCTCCAGCAAAAGGCACTGAAGGCAGTGATCATCCTCCTGGACTGGGCACTGGTGAGGTCCCATCTGGAATCCTGGGGTCAGGTTTGGGCTCTTCACTCCTGGAAGGACATGGAGGGGCTGGAGTGTGGCCAGAGAAGGGCAAGGAAGGTAGGGAAGGGTCTAGGGCACAAGTGTTGTGAGGAGCAGCTGAGGGACCTGGGCTTGTTGAGCCTGGAGGAGAGGAGGCTCAGGGGAGACCTCACTCTACACAAGTCCCTGAGAGGAGGCTGGAGAGAGGTGGGGGATGAAGCACCCACAACCTCTCCTGGGCAAGCTCTTCCAGTGCCTCACCACCCTGATTATTTACCTGCTAAATGAGTTCAGAAAAAGGTAAACAGGATGCAAACTATGTTTACAGCTTTTAAAACCAAGCAACCAACCAGAGCTAGATTTAATATAGATCAACCCACTGGATTAGGAACCATATTTATACCTACAGAAAGCCCTAGTCTGTTGGATCACATGTCCTGTCTTCTTGGAAATGTTTTGCTGTGATAGCTATCAGAGAGCAAGGAAAAACAGGGTGGTTTTTCTCCTCTCTAATGACACATGGAGTCCTAGACTCTGTACAGATTGCCTCTGTTCTGGGCTTTAATTTCCTCTTTCTGTTTAATAGATGAACTGTCAGGAATGAGATATAAATAACCAAAACACAGAGGCCAGGTATTTCTTTCTCCCTTGGATCAATAAGAACCAGTTGCACTTTCTGTGCCTCTCCACACAGTTTAACCATGCTCTGCTTGGAGGCAGAGCAGCAACCTCTGCATCTCCCTCTTCCAGATAGCATTCCTACAGCCAGGGGGGGTCAGGATTGAGGGGAAAGAAGGAAATGTGGAAGGGAAATGGTTTGTACCCTGACTGTTGTGTCAAAGCAATTGCTTGCTGCAGTCAAGGAGAGCTTAAGGATGCTACAAGTCCACCTGGAAGCCAAGAGCCACTTCTGGCAACAGAACTGCCAAATAAACTAGTAAACCCCCCCAAAATCCTTTTCACACACATCAGTTTCAGACCTTTTATATGTTCCTGTTATTTGCAGGTCAGGAGACTCACATGGTGGGGTAAGAGTACCTTGGAATTTCATGTTTGAAACTGAGGTGTGTGTAAGCATCACCAAACACAGATTAATCCAAGCAAAGTTTAGCATGAAAGGGGGGGGAAAAAAAGGTTGGCAAAGTTTTAGACCAAAACAGGCAACCCCCCTGGAAACCTCCAACTAGAGCAGGTTGCTCACAGCCCCAGACAACCTGACTTGGGATGGTTTCAGGGATGGGACACCTCCCACCTCTCTGGGCAACCTGGGAGAGGTTCTCACCACCCTCAGCATCAAAAATTTCTTACTTATATCTAGCCTAAGTCTCTCTCTCTCTTTTAATAACAAGATGGTGCTAACTCATTCAGGACATGACATTTATCCTTTATGACCATGCCATCTGATGAACAACTGCTACCCTTCCAGGCACAGGAACCTCTCCCACAATTCAGACAGAGAGAAGAGGATTTTTAGCTCTTCCTTGACCTAGTAAATCTCTTCTATTGCCCAAGAACCTGCCACTGGAAGCTGCCAAGGTTTAAAAGCATTTATTTGCTAGCTAACATATCTGTCCACAAAAGAGAACTCAGCCCTTTCAGGTTTTCAACTGAATTAGCTGAAAATCTTGGAAAACCAGCATGTCCCAGTAAATCTTGTCCCACTGCAAGGCAGTGATCTGAGGGTGATTGTGGTATATTGCTATCATATGTCAGACTCCTTCTGTCAGGTGTCTCCCAACAGTCTGTCTGACTGGAAAGAGAGGTTTTATACAGGTATAAAATGGGTTGGAAGACATTGCTAGAGGTCATCCAGTCCAACCCCCTGCAGTTAGCAGGGACACCTACAACTACAGCAGGTTGCTCACAGCCCCAAACAACCTGACTTGGAATGGTCCCAGGGATGGGACATCTCCCACCTCTCTGGGCAACCTGGGCCAGGCTCTCAACACCCTCAGTGGAAAACATTTCTTCCTTCTATCTAGTCTAAATCTCCCTCTTTCAGCTTCAAACCATCAGCCCTTGTCCTGTCCCAACAGGCCCTGCTATAAAGTCTGTCCCCATCTTTCTTCTAGGCCCCTTCAAGCACTGCAAGGCTGCAAGAAGGTCTCCTTGGAGCCTTCTTAAGATGTTCTGTAGAACATGATCATGTTCATGATCATCCACACTCCTCACCTCACACCTCCACCTCTGCCCAGAACCCATTCCATTTACCAGTAGAATTTACATTCTATTTACCAGCTCTAACAAAGCCATTGCAGTCCTCCTGTTAAAATCAAGGCAACTGCTGCATTCCCTCTCCCACACCTCTCCAAGGTTGGATTTCCACAGCAGAACATGAGAGCAGCAAGAACAGAAACATGCAAGTGAAAAAGGATTAGATACTGTACAGGAGAGAGAATAAGATACTGCATGGGGAAAGTTCACCAAGTTAAACCAAAGGGAGGAGTTGGTTCTGTCAAGGGAACCAGTGGGGTAATTCCATTCCTCCCCAGCTTTCAGAACAACCAAATTAGCAATTCACACTTCAGATGTCACCAGGTGTAAAGGAAATGTATGCAAGAGTCTGACTGAAATGAGGTTGAGTGAAATGCTATTATTTTCCCTCTGGATCCATATGTCCACACTCTGAGTGCTGCTGTGTGAAGATAATATCCAGAAACTACTTAGCAAAGCTTCAAAATAGCTAAAAGAATTATTTTGGGGGTTTTTTTCAGCAATGCATTTGAGTGTTGGGGTTTGTGGTTTTCTTTTCATTCCAAGATGGAATAGGGAACCCTGCTCTGTCAGGGGGGGTTGGACTAGATGATCCCCAGAGGTCCCTTCCAACCCCTGACATTCTGTGATTAAGGATTTGGTGTTAAGTATGTCATAGGCACTATTCTAGTTCCTTCCTATGGGCTTTTTTTTTTCTACCAGCAAGAATTAGTTTGAAATCCAGACTAAGAATAAACCAAACTCTTGCTAAGTTAGAAGTGCTGAGTGTCTCAAACCTGCCTTGACTTGTCAAAGCTGGAGCTCAGAAAGGGCTGGGAAGCCAGTGTGCAGCCTGCACACTCACACCAAACCACCAACAGCTTTAGTTTAGTCTCAATTTTTCTTATTAGCAGCAATGATGTTGGAATTTAAAATACATTTCCTGTGCTCCTGAATAAATCCCAGATGCCAGCATGAATTTTTCATGATTTCTTCATTAATTCCTTGTTTCTTCTTGTCAGTTTTCCTGGCAGAAACTGCACTACATGAAGCTGCAAACACCTCACCCTATGTTAACTAAGACAACTCTCTGCTTCCAGGAGAGACAAACACTGCCTGCTGCCACCTGCCACCCTGTATGAACATCAGGGAGTGCAATGGCCTGCTGGAAACACAGAGCACTTGAAAACATCTGTCTCACCCTTGCCTTGGAGAGTGGTGAAGCCCTGGAACAGGCTGCCCAGAGAGGTGGTGGAGTCTCCATCTCTGGAGACATTCCAAAGCCAGCTGGAGATGATCCTGGGCAACCTGCTGTGGGTGACCCTGCTCTGACACAGGGGTTGGACTAGATGATCTCCAACCCCTACCATGCTGGGATTCTGTGACTATCTTGCTGGACCCTCAGGTTTGACATTTAGTACTTGTTTGTAGATTCATACCCATAAACTATGTTATCTTTCACTTTAGCACCAAGAGAGATAGTGGCATTTTCACCTTCTTCAGTCAAGGAGGTCAGGTAGTGACAGGACTAGGAGGAATGGTTGCAAACTAGAGGAGGGCAGATTTAGGCTGGATATTAGGAGGGAATTCTTCACTGTGAGGGTGCTGAGACACTGGAACAGGTTGCCCAGAGAGGCTGTGGAAGCTCCATCCCTGGAAGCTTTTCAGGCCAGGCTGGATGGGGGCTGTGGGCAACCTGATCTAGTGGGAGATGTCCCTGGCAGGCAGGGGGGTTGGAACTAGCTGATCTTTAAGGTCCCTTCCATCTCTGACAATTTGCCTGGATCAAAACACAGTCTTTTCCAGCCTGAATGATTCTAGGATTCTAAATAGCAAGGAGGGGAGGCTATTCTTCCCTTGCTCTTCAAGGAGAACCAAGTCCCTGCTCCCTTCCTTAGCAGCCTGCCTGGATCAAAACACAGCCAAGGGTGAAAAATGAGCTTTGAAGGCCTGGTCTGCAGACATAAAAATGTCATTTGAAGGAAAGCCAAACTCAGCACACATTTGTATAACATCATTGCTCCACCAAGGTACTCCAGCACTGAATTTGGCAAGGAACAAAAATGCAATGATCCCTCTCTACACCCCTTCATCAGTATTCACCTGCAAAGTACATTTGCTTCTTGGCACTCCTGCAGTAGAAACAGATGGACAAACTGGGAAAAGATGAGCAATAATTCTTAAAACAACTAATAAAATCCTTAGGTTCTGTCAAAAGCACTGAAAATGATAGGTTTATGGAGACCAGAAGAACTCTATAGGTAGGAAGTTGTATTTTCTGAGATACAAAACAGTGGCAAGTGCTGAATGTGTATGGATAAGCCTCCAAAGTGCTTGATGCTGTACCAAAAGGGGAAAGCACCTCCCACTAGGAATATATTCATCAAGTAATAACTATGAGATTCATCTCAAAGAGGAGAAGTATTTTCCAGGAGAAAACATGACTGAAGTGCTTGTGGCAGAAGCACATTGTCCAAAAAATAGTTACACAGAATCCCAGGATGGTAGGGGGGTTGGAAGAGACCTCTGGGGATCATCTAGTCCAATCCTCCTGTCAGAGCAAGGTCACCTACAGCAGGTTGGCCAGGATCACCTCCAGGTGGCTTTGGGTGTCTCCAGAGCTGGAGACTCCACAGCCTCTCTGGGCAGCCTGGGCTAGGGCTCTGCCACCCACAAAGTTCCTCCTTATGTTCAGGTGGAACTTCCTATGTTCAAATTTGTGCCAGTTAGGTCTTGTCCTGTCCCTGGGCACCACTGACAAAAGCCTGCCTCCCACCCATGAAGTATTGATAAGCATTGATCAGATCCCTCCTCAATCTTCTCTTCTCCAGGCTACCCAGCCCCAGCTCTCTCAGCCTTTTCCCCAGAAGAGAGATGTTCCAGTTCCCCTCATCATTTTTAGATCCCTTTTCCCTATCCTCACAGAACTTACAGAACACATGTTTGCTTTTGACAGCTGGCAATTTAACTTGGATTTGTAAAAAAAATCCAACTTGGTTGCTGGCTGAAAAGATGCAAAACAGTCCAGCAGGAACATGAGAGAACAACGTGGGAGAGAGAATGCTCCCAGCACAGTGTTGCACCTCCTCTGAAAACCTCACTGACAAAAACATGCAGCTGAAATTCAGTTCAGAATGGGTTCTGTTTGGCTTTCTTCAGGAGGGACTCTCAGGAAACCATCAACTATCTGCCATGACTTACTCATTTTTGCAACTGTATGAGTACTTTTGTTACACCCTGCACACTGCAGACAAGAGTGGGCCAACAAAAAGTCCACCACAGAAAGAAACACTTCTTATCAGAGCCAAACACAGAGAGGAGCAAAACCAGTGATTACTGAATACCTGAGTCCTCAGAGAGAAGCTTACAGCATGAAGAAATGTCATGTCATAAAGGGAAGCATAAAAGGTTTTCATTAACATAGGATCACATAATCCCAGAATCCCAGCATGGTGAGGGTTGGAAGGGACCTCTGGGGATCATCCAGTCCCATCCTCCTGCTCCAGCAGGGTCACCCACAGCAGCTTGCCCAGGGTCACCTCCAGCTGGGCTTGGAATCACTCCCCACAAGGAGACTCCACAGCCTCTCTGGGCAGCCTGGGCCAGGGCTCCAACACCCTCACAACAAACAACTTTCTCCTCCTCCTGCTCAGCTGGAACCTCCTGGCTTCCAGTTTGTGCCCAATGCCCCTTGGCCTGGCCCTGGGCACCACTGAGCAGAGTCTGGCCCCAGCCTCTTGCCCCCAGCCTTCAGCTCTTGCTCAGCATTGAGCAGCTCCCCTCTGGGGCTGCTCTTCTCCAGGCTAAGCAGCCCCAGGGCTCTCAGCCTTTCGTCCTGCCAGAGCTGCTCCAGTTCCCTCAGCATCTTCCTAGCCTCCACTGGACTCTCTCCAGCAGTTCCTTGTCTCTCTGGAACTGGGGAGCCCACAACTGGACACAATACTCCAGAGGTGGCCCCAGTAGGACAGAGTCAAACAATCATCTATTCCTCCCACAGAACTATTGCACTGTAACTGCAACAGGAACCAAACTTTATTTTCACAGGTAGCACTAACCACCAGCCAGATGGATTTGACAAGAACTCAGTGACCTCAGGCAAGCATCAGGGCTGATGTTCTACCAGCACAGAGGAACTCCATGGTAGTGCCTCCCTGTTTGATGCCATGACATGCAACCTCCCCTTACTGCAGTCACTCCAAAGAGCAAATTCATATTTTACTCTGCCTCTCCTTGTTATCACTCATCTTTCTTAAGACTGCCCATCTACAGTGCTTGGGAGCACCTAGACTGAGGTAGAATTCCTCTCAACAGTCCTAATAACCTGCCAGATGTAGCCCTTTAAAGCAGTAGTGAGCATCCAGAAGGTCACACTACATGTGCTGTTAACAGGATAGAGCTGGTGCCACAGGTCCCTGCCCCTCCCCAGCCAATAGCATATATTGATATGCATGACTGGACACTGGCCCAGAGCCTTTTCCCCAGGGACAGCACCTGCTGGGAGATGAACCACCTCTGGAAACTGCTCACTGCACCCAGGAGTTCCCTGTGCTTTAGAGATACAGGATCAAGGCTGAGATGGAAGGAGCAAGGCTCTCTCCCTGTCAGCATCCCACCCCCCAAGGCCATGCTGGTCATCACCTGCACATCACAAGGGGAAACAGCTTCAAACTGAAGGAGGGGAGATTTAGACTAGATCTTAGGAAGAAATTCTCTACCCAGAGGGTGGTGAAGCACTGGCACAGGTTGCCCAGAGAGGTTGGGGCTGCCCCAGCCCTGGCAGTGTTCAAAGCCAGGTTGGATGTGGCCCTGGGCAACCTGGTCTAGTGGGTGGCATCCCTGCCCTTGATAGAGGGGTTGGAACTAGATGATCTTGAAGGTCCCTTCCAACCCAACCCATTGTGTGAATCACAACACATTGGGACCTGCTTGGTTTGGATCAGGGGAGCCACCCCCAGGCTGGGAATCTCTCCACAGCACATGAGATACAGCCCTTGCACCAGCACAGTACTTTGAACACTGGCTCTACACCAGCTGCAGAAAGACAGATGACACCTGAGCCAGCAGAAAGCCTGCCAAAACAAATTAAGCTGTCAAAAGAATGAACCAATTTAATCAGGGGGATGCTATTGCACCAACTGACTGCTTTGTGTTACGGTAAGCTGCTGTTTGTCACCTGGGTCTAGAGCACAAGTCTTGGGGGGGTTGGTTAGCCTGGAGACAAGAAGGCTCAGGGGAGACCTTCCTGCTCTCTACAACTCCCTGAAAGGAGGTTGGAGCCAGGTGGGGTCTCTTCTTCCAAGGAACAAGCCATAGGACAAGAGGACACAGCCTCAAGTTGTGTCAGGGGAGGATTAGGTTGGACATCAGGAACAATTTCTTCCTGGAAAGGGCTATCAAATGTTGGAACAGGCTGCACAGGGTGGTGGAGTCACCATCCCTGGAGGGATTTTAAAGACATATAGATGTGGTGCTGAGGGACATGGATTAGTGGTGGATTAACAGTTAGACTTGATGATCTGAAGGGTCTCTTCCAACCAAAACAGTTCTATAATATGAAGTTGTCACAAGACAGCCAGAGATAACAGGTGCAGGGACCAGAAGCTCTGGTTGCAGCTCTCTCTCTCTCTCTGAAGCTACCTGCAGGTATTCTTTCCACTTCACTGCTAATCTTACCAACCTTAGAAATTACAAATGTCACAGCTTCTGGAGCAATCTTCTTTGCAGTTTTGTACTTTCCTGAAGTTGCTGGCAATCACCACACAACTCCCACAAAGGCAAGGCTGAAGGTGAGAGCTTTAAACCTGCTTAACAGACACAGAACCACAGAATCATGAAGGCTGGCAGAGAGCTCTAAGATCATCAAGTCCAACCATCAACCTGTCACCCCCATGCCACTAACCCATGGCCCTCAGCACCACATCTCTATGCTTTTTCAGCCCCTCCAGGGGTGGTGACTCCACCACTGCCCTGGGCAGCCTGGGCCAATGCCTAACAACTAGTCAAGCAGGGAGAGGAAAGGTCAGGGGAGGAAGAGCAAAGGCATTTGCAGAGCTCATTACCCCCAGCAGCCAGAGTGTCAGAGGGCTCTGCATGCAGGCTATGAGCACTGGCAGGCTTTGGAGGGAGATAGGAAGATGTCAGGCACTGGCTTTCAAAAGCTTTTCCCACATGTGGCAGGAGAAAAATCTGCAAAGCTTGGGAGATCAAAGTTAATGTCACCAGCAGAGCAGAAGGACACTTCTCCTGGCATGCACTGAACAGCAAATACCCTCTGCAGCTCAACAGGCATTTAAGGAATGTATAGACACAGGCACTTCCAAGAAGGAAAAAACAACACCTTGCTTTTCATGCCTTTCACAGCATTGTTTTGAAGACACCAAATGAAAAACCCTCTTGGAAGTATGAGGTTCACTCATCCAGAGGAGAGGAGCTGCACAGAGAGGATGTGGCCCAGGATCAAAGGTCCCTAACCCAGATAATTCTATGTATCCATCACCTGTAGGTTAAGGATGCTCTCATTTTGGTAAACATGACAACAAAACCCCATGACTTGACTTTATCATTTCAATCTGTTCACCCCAGGATCTGTCAACAGGTCTGGTTTATTAGCTGGAGCAGTGCCTGCTGAACTCTAACACAAATCCTGGTGATGAAATAGAGAGACACATCTGTCAAGAATGGCTTAGCTTAGCCTCTGCCATCAAAAGAAAGAAGATGACTTTCAGTCCTCACACTCAGTGAGAGAAACCTTCATGCTGGTGATAGCCAGGGATGCTCAACCTCTTTTTCTCTCCAAATATACTTTAAACTCTTATAGTTCTATAACCACATGGTACTGGAGGACATGGTAGTGTTGGGTGGATGGTAGGACTGGATGATCTCAGAGTTCTTTTCCAACCATAATGATTCTATGATCACCCAATCTGTTCCATCAAAGTATGAATCATTTTCTCCTTGGTTTTTGAACTCCAGTTATTCCTACACTGCCTCTGCTTTCTTCCCCTTGAACTGGAAAAGCTTGTTTGCTAGGCTCTACTCATCAAACACTTCTGAGCCTAAAATTTAATAACCCCAGGAAGACTCTGTTGGCTTTTTGTGCATCAAGGCTACTGCTTTCAGGAGCCTAAGTGCCACCTAATTATCAGCCCCTTAAAAAGACAGAATCCCAGAAACAGAATTGGTTGGCAAGTCAAAAGCAAACAGGGCTTTAGGCCTGTTTTCCCCAAATGACATTCAACTCATATCCTTGTGAATGAACACAAAAATGGTGCATAAACAGCAAACTGCTATGTTCTAATATACACACTGCCTCTATTTAACCAAGCTTCTCTTCCCATCATGTTCACTGAAGGTGCTACAAAGGCATGGCAGTAAAACCTTGCACTAAAAGAAACAGCATCTGAAATGATGCAGTCAAACTGCCAGCACTATCCTGATACTATTTTTTGTTCTTGTACAGCTCTGCTCTCCTTAAAATGGGCTAATATTGGCAGGAGGAGGAGATGGGTGTTGAACCTGTCAGAGGCTGGAGCAACCCAGTGCCAACAGCAGGACAGCATCAGGCCAGGCTGGCTACCAACAGGCACTTCTGGACTCCTTTCATCTACAGAACAACTCTTTTGGCTCTACAGGACAAGAAGATGGGAAATTGAGATTTTGGCCTGAGACTTGCAGTCACAAGAGCTGCTCCTTCCTGACAAGTGAAGAGAGATGGGAGAGTTTGGCCAAAGCCAACAGAAGCCTTTCTCCATGCACTCACTGCACAGCAAACCAAGAAGCTACCCAACAGCACAGCTTCACCTTTCCTGCTCCATGGCTTTCTCTGGGCCAAAGAAAAGCTCCTGAAAACATGATTCCTTCCACTCCAGGGAAAGCTTTCTCAGCTCACCACACTCACATGGAAACTGGGATTTCCAACAGAAGAGCTCAGCCCAGAAGCCTCTCTAACATTTCTTTCCATGGTATCCACTGGCCATTTTTCACCAAATCCTGGCAACATAAATCAGATGGGAGTCTGAAAGGGCAGAGAGGAAAAGGATACAGCTCTGGACACTACAGCAGGCCTGAAAGTCATATCCAGGAGAAGGAAAAGAAAGAAGATGGAAAAAATCATGAACAAGCTTTAATAATTCCTGCAGTCTGACAACCTGATGTATTCTGCACATCCAGCCCTACACCACCAGCCTCCACAGCTCAGCATATGAAGGATAAACTTTTGTCTCTCTCATTCCTCAGGTTTAAAGCCTCTTGACTTCTCATCCCATAATCAAAACTCCTACCCCAATCAAGAAAATTTCTTCTTGCATGTCTTGAGTGATAGCTCTTGAGATTGCTAATGCATCAGGGACCACACTGGAGCTTTGACTATTTCCTAATAGCTTTTTCTTCCTGTATCACAACAAGGTGATTGCTGGAAGGCAGACAGAAGGAATAACCTCAGAGAGGCACAGATACTAATTTGACTATGGAAAGTATCAACAGGAACCAACATACTGCAGTATCTCCTGCAACAGAGAGGACCACACACTCAACTCTGCTCTCCTTTGCAATGTTACTGCCTTATCATATGGGCAAGGAAGGTGGGGAAGGGTCTAGAGCAGAAGGGTTGTGAGAAGCAGCTGAGGGAACTGGGGTTGGGTAGTTTGGAGAAGAAGAGGCTCAGAAGAAACCTTCTCACACTCCAAAGCTCCCTGAAAGGAGGTTAGAACCTAGGTGGGGGTTGGTCTCTTCTCACAGGTAGGAAAAAATAGGACAAGAAGAAACAGCCTCAAGTTGTACCAGGGGAGGTTTAGGTTGGACATTAGGAACAATTTCTTCACTGAGAGACTGGTTCAGCATTGGAACAGACTGCCCAAGGCAGTGGGGGAGTCACCATTCCTGAAGGGATTTCCAAGCCATGGAGATGTGCTGCTTGGGGACATGGTTTAGGGGTGACCTGGCAGTGTTAGGTTAACCACTGGACTTAATGACCTTGGAAAGCTTTTCCAACCTTAATGATTCTATGATTCCATGGTTATAACCTTCTCCCAGAAGAAAGTCCTACCTCAGGAGGAAGAAAGGGCAAGGATTTTCTCTGACACTGCTGCTGGGGCTTCACTCTCTGTGGTGGCCATGGGAGATGAGCTCTCTCCAGAGGCCACAGGGCACTGTGCAGGTCAGCTACTCCCAGCTCCTTCAGCAATTCCTTGGGGATACCTCAGGAGAGCAAACCCTCCCACTTATCTGAAAACCTCCAGGCTTGGGTTTTACCTTGTCTCTTTGCAAGAAGAAAAAGGGCCTGAATTTCTGTGGTCCTGACACATTTTCTCCTTGTTATTTCAATTGCAAGAGAGCATTAGAGGGCAGAGGAACTGATGTTACTGGAAAAGGAAATAAAGCACTTTCTAAACTCCAACTGATCAGCCAAAAGGCCATTTGCTCTCCCACCTTTAAGTGCTGAAAATAACCAAGTCACTAACTGATGGGCAAAGCCATGGAATTTACAAGCCAGTTTCAAAGCAAGCCACAGAAACCTTCATGAGAGCCAAGAGAAGCATTTAAGGCTGAACTTCCATTTATAATATACAACTTCTTTCTTTTTATTTGTATTTCTAAGGAGTAAAATATTGGTTGTCTTAAAAAAACACTGGCAGAGGAAAAAGATTAATATAACTTGAGTGTGAAAAACCAGCACATACTTCACTCATTAGGTATTTTTAAATGTGCAATACTATTAACTTAAATGAAGCTGACAGGGTAAAAATAATGATTTTAAGTGAAAATTGCTACACTTTCCACGTTAAAAATAGACATCAGATGACACTAGCTTTAACTGATAGTAAAAATGGAGTCCTGCTAACATGCCTTTTGATTTAACACCTTCAGCTTCATTTAATTGCCTGCTTCATGCTGCTGCTTTCCTCAGAAACAAGGATTCACACATCCTGTTGCATGCCCACACCTTCTGGGCCAGGGGAAAAAAGCACAGCCATCTCCTGTTGGGAAAACAGGATCCTGTTTGGATCTGTGATCTGGACTTAATGTCACAGAATGGTAGGAGCTGGAAGGGACCTCAAGAGATCATCTAGTCCAACCCCCCTGCCACAGCAGGATTCCCTAGAACAGCTCACACAGAAGCATGTCCAGATGGGTTTGGAATCTCTGCAGAGAAGGAGACTCCCCAACCTCTCTGGGCAGTCTGTGCCAGGGCTCTGACACCTCAACTGGGAAAACATTTGGTCTTGTATTGTCAAGAATGTCATGGTTTAGGCACCCAGAACAGATGAATCCAGGTGGCTGGCCCAGAGCAGAGCCTGTCAGGGCATTAGATACTCAATTAACAACTGGATGAGCACGACTAGGTGGGTTCAGGCAGCCTTGGGTATATGCTGCACACATCAGAAGGACCCTGAGGTATGTAAGATAGCACCTTTTCCCCCAGCTACTAGAAGTTAATTTGAGGCTGGATTTAAGGACTAGACAACCTGGCCTGGGATGGTTCCAAGGGTGGGACATCTCCCACCTCTCTGTGCAACTTGGGCCAGGCTCTCACCACCTTCAGCATAAAGAATTTCTTCCATTCTCTGAGTCTGTGATTCTACCTAGTCTAAACCTCCCTCTTTTAGCTTCAAACCATCACCCCTTGTCCCATCACTACATGCCCTTGTATAAAATCCCTCTCCAGCTTCCTCACAGGCCCCTTTAAGTACTGGAAGGCTGCAGTGAGGTCTCCCTGGAGCCTTCTTCTCTTCTCCAGGCTGAACAACCCCAACTCTCTCAGCCTGGCCTCACAGCAGAGAGCTTCCAGCCCTCAGATAAATTTTGTGGTCTCCTCTGGCCCTGCTCCCCCAGGTCCATGTCTGTGCTGTGCTGAGGACTCCAGAGCTGGCCCCAGCACTGCAGGGGAGGTCTCCCCAGAGCAGAGCAGAGGCAGAATCCCCTCCCTGCCCTGCTGGCCACACTGCTGGAGATGCAACCCAGGAGACAGTTGGCTTTCTGGGATGCTCTTAAATGGTCTTTGGGCTCCCACCACCAAAGGACATCATCATCACCTTCTCAATGGTGGGTTTTTGTCACATTTATGACTGATAATATATTTTTCCTGTGGGAACCCAGACAGCAATCACTCCTCTGGGCAGACCCAAGGGATTTGGGACTGGAGGGAGAGGGACTGATGTGGCACCAAAACTGAATGTGAGGAACCAAGCAAAGCAGAATCAAGCTGTAAGGCACATGGGGTCCCCCCCCAAGGCTTCATGAAATGAGAAAGCAAATCTGCCTGTGCAGCTTCATCCCAGACACCCACACTGGTGCAATAATGGGAATTCTAATGTTCATGATCTGATCTCCCCCAACCTTACACACACAGCTAAATCTGAATATCTACACACCAAGGTCTTTTGAGTGAGTTCAGACAGCAAAGAAAAAAAAGAACTACAAAAAAGCATTTAAAATCATAGTTAGATTGGGTTGTTGTGGTTTTTTGAGTTATAAATAGAAAACCCAGAGTCAGAAAACTCTAACTGAAAGGAACTCTTCCACTACAGAATCAACCTGATTAAGTGCAATCTGCTACTCCTGAAACAATTAAAGCACAAATCAGACAAACAAAAATACACCACAACATATTATTATCCACTAGTCAGTGCAGAATATATTGGATTCTTCTGGAACTGCATCATCTGATACCCAGAAACTATCATCAAAATCCAACTGATAAATATATTGGTGGGTACAATATGCTCCTGAGTCCAATTATCACAAAGGATTTTAATGTCAACCCAGGTTTAGACTCTAGGAGGGAAAATAATATCCAAATCATTTTTTTTCCCCCCATTTGAAATTAATTTGGCAATGCTCCTTCCCATCTCAATTAGACTCTTTGTAGAGAATTATCATGACACTCAGTCTAATAACCTCCTGTAGCTTTCTTTCCAAACAATATATTAAACCCAGGAGCTGTTAACATTCTACATAGGCAAGCTGGGAGTGCAAGTATCCAAAACAATCAGTTCCCTTTATTAGTAGTGTGTTCAAAACAAAAGAAACCAGACATCCCCAGCACATTGGGGATGCTGATTCCACAAACTGATGGATTAAAAAGAAAAACAACCAAAACCAGGTTACTGGAAGCATTATCCTCTTGCTTTTGCTTACTGTAACCATGGAGCAAAGCAGAGCTCCTAGGCCCTCTTTCTCTTTTGGAGTATCACATTGCTGAGCCAGTTCTGGGCTGGGAGATGCCTCCCAACTGCTCATTACCTGTCTGCAGAGCAAGGATTTAAGAGCTGCTAAAATACATCAAGAAAGATGAGCAGCAAGGCAAACTCTTGGGTTAGGAGCTATCCCTACTGGTGAAGCCTCATGAAATAGGCTGCATGGAGAAACCACAGCAGGAAGAGGGGAAGTCTGTTGGACAAAGTATTATTCTAAATTCACCTGTTTCTTGGCAGTTCTTAAGCTTCAGGAGACACAGGGTAAGATTCCAAATGTCTTGAATGGATTCACTTTGCCACCACTCAAAGGAGGACAACCAACTAATGACCAGGAACACTGCCAGGGCTAAACCTTATGACTGCCATGCAACTGAAAAGCTTGCCAGGAGCCAAAGACAGCAAGGCCTTCTGAGAGAAGAGGAGAAGAAAGATCTCTCAAAAAGCCTTCCCTTTCTTTTCCTCTTTTCATATCTAAACCCTGAACTCAACACCACCAGCAGCTGGGCTCATTTTCCCTCTCTCTGTTTCTTTCCAGTTCAGCAAGAGATGTTCTTTAAAAGCCACTGTCATTTTCTTGTGGCAAACTAAAGGTTGCAAGTGTCACAAGATACCAGAAACATTTTGAGAAGACCTTAACTCCTCCTGAGCAATGAGGGTGTCCACAACAGCTTAATGCTCCACAGTGAAGCCACCACTGACCAAGGAACATTCTTTCTCCAGCAAAATGAAATGCATCATCTCCCTCCTGCCTAAGGGTGAACTAAACCTGCACCAGCCTTCACCTGGTGAGATCTTACAGAGATTTATGTTCCCAGGAGGAAAGCAAATCCCAGCCATGCTTTAGGGCCAGGAGAATAGGTTTTGTCAAGGGAAACAGAACACATGGAAGACAGAACAAGCAGGGTCACAGCAGATGCTTGCCACAGTCACCCAAGCCAAGCCCACCTTCCTTGCTGCAGGATGTCTTCCCCAAAACACAAACATCTCCAAACACATCAAATTCATCATTTAGACTATATCATAAAGATCAAAAGAAGTATTTTAGTACTAGAAATCAATAGTCCACCTTTAGACACCATGATACCTTCAGAGATGATACAAAGAGATGTATCATCTCATGAGATCTATCATCTCATGTCCCATCCCTGGAACCCATTCCAGATTGTTTGGGGCTCTGAGCAACCTGAGCTGGCTGGAGATGTCCCTGCTGACTGCAGGGGAGTTGGACTAGATGACCTTGAAAGGTCTCTTCCAACCCAAACCATTCTCTGATCCCCAGTGCTGGCAGCTTCACTGGCACAAAGGCTGCTCTAGTGTAAGCAATCAGAAACTACAGAAACAAAGGAGAAAACCAGATCCATCAAAAGCCCAACTGTCCAGCAATTCTCATGAGAGCACTGTTCCCAATGGACCACATCTAAGGCCAGGCACAACATTTCCAACACCTCAGGGCTGGGAGAAAAATCCCCAAGCTATAGAGGATGCTTCTTTTCCTCCCACTATGGAAACCACCAAGAGAAAAAAGCACCTGGTGAAGCATATTCCTTACAGGAACCTCAGCCTTTGGAGCAAGAAAAAAGCCCAAACACTGTGTTATTTTAAACACAGTCAAGTACATTCATTTTACTCCCAGGTGTAGTTAATTTGACAGGTACAACACTAATCCCCAAATCCTGCAAGGTCTGTACTGAAAAGGTCAGGACATTATGCAAGCAAGGTTTATGGACAGCAAAAAAACCCACTCCCTCCACATCCAGAAACTGCATCTTTAGGGAATAATGTCTCAATGTGCATTCATCTCTCTGATTTGCAGAGGAAGATAAACTTTTGGGTGCATGAGTTAATGCTGGAAACTGCCTCCTGAGGAAGTTATGTGCTTGGGAGAATTTTTAGCCTCAAATCTATAGATGGTAAACAGTGGGAGGCTTTTCTATACAGAGAAAGACTTGGCACTACAGAAAAGCAAAAATTGCTCCCATTTGAAGTCTTATTTCATTCCATCTCTGAATAAAAATTATTGTGTTGTTCCAAGTTGCATGGCTGGACTTTGAAACTTTCTAAATAAGTAAGCAGAGAGTCCTAGAGGAAATGTTATTAATAGGCAGGAAAAGCAGCACCAATTCCTTCTAATCAAAGCTTTTCTGACAGTTCTGGCTCTCCTGGAAACAACACAGCCCCTTTCTCCTTCCAGAATCCCACTGGCACTTCAAACCCTTTCTTCATCATCACATCCTAGTTGGAAATGTAAAATGGTTCCCTTATTCCACACATCAACACATCTGAAGTAAATCTTTTAATGAGCAGGTTAGAAGTGCAAGCTGTCAAGTCATGGCTACTAATCATCTCCTGGACCATGGTGTTACTGCAGGTCTGAACACTGGAGCTATGCAGGGCTTCTGGAAAGGGAAGAGTGATTGCAGATCTTCCTTGTGCTTCCTCCCCCCAGGATGGGTGCAAGTGTTGAGGGTAGAAGGCTCTACAGAGGGATCTGGCCAGGCTGGATCAATGGGCTGAGGTTCAACAAGGCCAAGTGCTGGGTCTTGCACTTTGGCCACAACAAGCCCAGGAATGCTGCAGGCTTGGGGCAGAGAGGCTGGAAAGTGTGGCCAAAGAAGGGCAACAAAGCTGGAGAAGGGTCTGGAGCACAAGTGTTGTGAGGAGTGACTGAGGGAAGTGGGCTTGTTTTGTCTGGAGGAGGCTCAGGGGAGACCTTCTCACTCTCTCCAACTCCCTGAAAGGAGGCTGGAGTGAGGTGGGGGTTGGTCTCTTCTCCCAGGGGACAAGTGACAGGATGAGAGGAAATGGCCTCAGATTGTGCCAAGGGAGATTCAGATTAGATATTAGGAACAATTTCTTCCCTGAGAGAGTTATCAAGCACTGGCCCAGGGCTGTGGTGGAATCATCACCCCTGGAAGTGTTCAAAAACTGTGTGGCTGTGATGCTTGGGGCCATGGTTTAGAGGTGAACATGGCAGTGTAGGGTGGCTGGTTGCACTCAATGATCTCAGAGAGCTTTTCCAACCACAATGATTCTATTCCTTGATAGTCTGTAATACTCTGTTGGGTTTCTGCATCTTCTACCCACAATCTGTGTCACCCTTCTGGACCAGTTTCCCCTGTTGTGAAAGATCACATCCTCATCCATCAGCAGCTGGGGATGGATTCTGAACAAGAGCTTTTGCACTTGCATCTCATTGAATAGATGCAACCTGACTGGTCAGGTATGTGAGTGCAAGGAGCCTGTTTTCATCCACTTACTGAAAACACTGATGCTTTTCTTTCCAGATGCCTGCAGAAAGCCTAACAGAACATTACCATCAAGCAAAACTTCACTGATCTACAATCTGGGTCCAGTTTGGTGCCAGGTTCCTTCTCAACACCAGTAACACCTCAAGCATCTGAAGCCACTGCTGCATGTTCAGGTTCCCAGTTCCACAAACCTTGCTGCAGTCCATAACCCCTTGAGTGGCTGCACAACTGATGGATAGTCACACACATAGCTGAAGTTAACTCTGAAAGCACACTAGAGATCTGACAGGTACTGCTATGACAACCACACAGCAGAACAGCCTCCATTTCCCTGGAAGCTCCAAAAATAACCATGGACAAACCACTCTAGCAACAGGGAAAAGGGACATGTTTACCAGATGGAACTCCCTGATTGTTCCTTCTCCTCTTTGCAAGGGTTTTGCTTTGGGGTTTTTTTTTGTTGTTGTTCCTTTCAGACAGAAAATGGATGATGATTCTAGACCAGGCTTTCAGGAGGACACACACCTCCACCCACCTGCAAAGCCAAGGCAGCACTAGAGGGGAGCAGCTAACACCAACCAGATTCCCTCTGCAAGGTAAGAGATGTAAGCATAAGAAACATCAATCTCATTGAGAAGCATCTCATCCCTTTCTCTCTGACTTCAAAAGGCAACAGAACCAAGTATTTTATGTAAATGTGGACATGAGACACAAAAAAATTGCACAGAAAACATCCCATTCCTTTTTCAGAGGCAGCTCAACCTCCATTGGAAGAGCTGCAGATGAAAGCAGTAGCTACAAATGAATATATCACAAGGGCTACCAAAGGAACTGATTGTCTCCAATGCCAAGAGGAAGACCAAAGGCTAAATTATTTTCCTTTACAAAAACACAGAGAGGAACTGTTTTCATGTGCTGGGGAGTTAGGTGTTTAAAAGGAACCTAAGTTGGGCTTGTCAGCTGATGACAAAAGTGGAAAACCATTTCCAAACCATTTCTGAACCATTTCTGAACATGATTACAAAGGCAAAATGTAAACAACACAAAATCCCTGCCTTTTTTGGGGGGGTGGGTTTAACTGCTTTTACAAGTTAAAACTCCTTGAGAGTGCCTTTTCCTGCAGGAGGTGCCTGGAATGAATGCTCTCTCCATCCCTATCATGAAACACAGGAAACCCTCCTGACTCCTTGCAACTCTTAAATACATCTCTTGGAGTTTATCAGAGAGACCTCTGTGACAGAAATATCATCATGGCTGAAGATCAGGCTTAAATTTCATTATCAAGCATTTGGTGGCTTGCTACAAAGCAGCTGTTGCAGCCACTGCCAGCAGAGCTGATAAAACCATTTCCTTCTAATCCAGTGATATTATGTCTTTATCTTCACAGGAGTAACTCTTCCTGAATCACAGGATGCTGTGGCTTGGAAGGGACCTTTCAAAGTCATCCAGTCAAGCAGGGACATCTGCAGCTAAATCAGGTTGCTCAGAACCCCAGACAAAGCCCCTGAGGTAGTTCCAGGGATGGGACATCTCCCACCTCTCTGGGCAACCTGGGGCAGGTTCTCAGCACCCTCAGTGGAAAACATTTCTTCCTTCCCTCTAGTCTAAATCTCCCTCTTTAGTTTCAAACCATCAGCCCTGGTCCTTGTCCTAACAGGACCTGCTCAGAAGTCTGTCCCCATCTTTCTTCTAGACCCTGAAGGTCTTTCTGGAGCCTTCTCTTCTCCAGGCTGAACAACTCCAAAACTCTCTATATGGATATAGACTTAACTAAACAGTCTATATATGGATAAAGACTTCATCATTAAATACTCTTTGGATATTCCATTGAATCAAGCACCCCCATAAGTGCTGTGCTGGCAGGTATTGGCCTTTCAAAGCATTTTGTTTTTTGGTTTAAGCACAGCCTCTTGCTCTCCTAGAAGCAGCTGTTTCAACCACACAAGCTATGGGTCTACTCTCCACCTCTGTCACCATTTCATCCATGTTTTTTCCCCTCTCTGTTGCTTGGATATTGTTTGCTGTAAGAGAGCAAGCTGATTTAGACCAAAATTTGATCAGTTTGAATATTTGCTTCTCCTGCCTCTGACACTTTATGTTGATTAGCACCTGAGGAAGCTACAACTGTGACTGCTGTGTCTTGTCAGCTCTGACCCAGCAGTTAACAAACCAACACCATCTGGAATAGATTTGGTGGCAAACCAAAGGAAATTGGTGACATTCAAACCCTTCAACTCTTCATTAGGGAATTACCATGCTCAAGCAATAGGTGTGCTGGGTTTAATTCCATTCCAGTCAGGATAAACAGCACTAAGTGGCAAATCTCAGAAACAAGTAACTATTATCTCATTAGATATGAAGATTTTTGGGTTCATTTCAGACTCTCTGTGTTTAGAGACTTAGCTGTGTTAGTGCCACATAAGCTTGCTTGAGCCTGGAGGCAAAAATCCTGTTCTTGGCACAGCACACTGTGGGGACAGGGAAGAGAGAGCACCCTGAAGCTTTGATGTACTCTACCAACAAAATGAGCATAAAGTCTACAGGAGAGCCATTTCTGGGACTATCAATGAGGGAACTGGGGTTCTTTAGCCTGAGGAAGGGGAGGCTCAGGGGAAACCTTATTCCTCTCTACAACTACCTGCAAGGAGGTTGGAGTGAGATGGGGCTTGGTCTCTTCTCCCAAGGAACAAGTGATAGGACAAGAGGAAAGGGCCTCAAGTTGTGCCAGGGGAGGTTTGGGTTGGATATTAGGAACAGTTTCTTTCCTGCAAGAGTTGTCAGGCATTGGCCCAGGCTGCCCAGGGCAGTGGTGGAGTCACCATCCCTGGAGGGATTGAAAAACCATGGAGATGTGGTGCTGAGGGCCATGGTTTAGTGGTGACCTGGCAGTGCTGGGTTAACAGTTGGCCTCTGTGATCTTAAAGGTTTCTTCCAACCAAAATGATTCTACAATTAGGCAATATCTCAAAGATAATATAAAGAATGCTCATCATCTTCACAGCTGGGGGAAAGTCATTGTAATTATTGTGTTCACACCACAGTAATTGCCATTATAGCATTAACAGTGTCCAAAGACAGATCTTCCCAACCCTACTGCAATCTCTTCAACAGCAAAGCACAGAGGTGTTCTCCTGTTGGAACAGATCACAGAATCCTAGAATTGCCAGAGTTGGAATGGACCTTAAAGAACATCTAGTTCCAACCCCCCCTGCCTGCCAGGGACACCTCCCACTAGATCAGGTTGTCCAGAGCCTCATCAATGCCCAGGAACACACACTCTGAGGGTTTCCAAAGCACCTGCAACATGACCCTCAAGACAGCTGGAATTCTTGAACCAAAACCACTTTCAAGATTAAAAAAGAAGGAAAAAAATAAAGAATAAAAAGCAGAAAGAAAGAAAGAAAGAAAGAAACCCAAGGGGTTTGAGATCTTCCTCCTCAGTTAATCTCCAAGGGCTCCTCCTTTCAAACAGCAGGTGCTCTGCAAGCTGCAGCCATGCAGATCTGGGCATCCCTGTGTACAACTCAAAAGGTGGCTGAATCTCTTAGCTCATCTTTAGTAAGGATGGGGTTTCTTAGGTGGTTAAGGAGACTTCAGAAGCCAAGATGAAAGTTACAGTGCATTTTTAGAAGGAGAGTAGGAAGACTGGTTCAGGATTTGATAGGAGTACACACTGACAACTTTATAGCCATAGTAGCTACCAGTAAGGGCAGAAGAGATTTCTCCAGGCAACTAGTAAATATGATGGTTTTTTTCCTTATCCTTTCACCAGAGGACACAGAAAAGCACTTGACACACTTAATAAATGTCACAAACAGAAAAGATTGCAAAAAGGAAGGCTAAATAATAACAAAGCTGCAATTACTGAACAAAAATAAATGAGAATTGGGAACATTTGCAGCCTCTTCATTAGCAGACTGATGGAACCTGGGTTTAAAATTCCAATTCTGATGGATCTTGGGATGAGAGGAAATGGCTTCTTCTTGTTATTACAACAGAACAGAAAGTATTTGATGGAAACTATTCCAGAACATCCAACTCCACATCAGCATATGATCACCACTGGGTTTTGAGGTCACATGCAAAACATATCCTTTATCACCAAAGGAATAAATGTCATTATTATAAGGTATGGATAGATCCTAGTGCAGCTGCAGTTTGCTCCTGGAATCAGAACCACTCCACCTTTAATCTGTGGTGGCCATCCAGAGCCCCAGCACAGGTTACTAAAACACTGCCCTGCAACCTCCAAAGCCAATTTTGCTCATCTCACAGAAGGGAAAAGGAAAACAAACAACAACCACAAAAACCCCCACCATACAACAACCCAAACCACCCTATCTGCTGCATTATGTTTTACTGTTTCCAAGCAACACTGTTGGTTCAGCTCAACCAGGACCCAGGCATCTCCATCAGCTCCAGGGCTTTCCCCTCTGTACTCACTTATTCTGCATCATGTTCATTATAACCCAGTCAAAGGGGTAGACATTCTTCCCAATCAGATTCTTGAACATGATGAATGTTTCCATCAGGAAATCCTAAAAAGAAGAGAAAACATTTGGAAAAGATCACTTCTAGAGAACAAAAAAAGAAAGACAATAAGTGTGTCAGTTATTAATGCCCAGATTCCAAAGGTGCCTAACTGTTCCACTCCAGAAAAAAGCCATTCTTTATACACAGCAGAACAGAAATTCTCCTAAAGCCATATTTAGAGATGATAACAATTGTAAACCTCCATCACAAACCAACTCATGGCATTAAAAACACTGCTTTGCCAGCTCTCTGAAGGCAGCTTCTGCTGGAAGATTTGTTTGCTGTACCACAGGCAAAGTCTCACAGTCCCTTCCTGGGCAGTATTGCAGCATGGACATCATGACATCCTCCTGGGCTATGCTGGGAAGTTGTTCAAAGCACATTGCTAGATGGATAGTGACAAAATAAAACTAAGATATTAATATTCAGTTGATGATTACACTAATAATACTCCCTGGAGTCAGTTGATGAGCTTTGCCTCCCCTTGTGAATACCCTCCTGAAATGTTCTCTTGCCTGAATCAAGATTATCTAATTATTCAGTGAGATAGCTTTATATATTTATACCTTTATTGATGATCCAGGCAAGGGGAAGGAGTGCACCCATACTGAGTCTGCAGATGACACCAAGTTGGGTGGAAGTGTTGATCTGCTGAGGCTAGGAGGCTCTAGAGAGGGATCTGGCCAGGCTGGATCAATAGACCAAAGCCAATAGGATGAGTTTTAACAAGGCCAAGTGCTAGCTCCTGCACTTGGGTCACAAGAATCTCATGCAAAGCTCCATGGCTGGAAAGCTGCCTGGGGGCAAAGGACCTGGAGGTGCTGGCTGATAGCAGCTGAGCAAGAGCAGCAGTGTGCCCAGGTGCCCAAGAGCATCCTGGCTTGGATCAGCACTAGGGTGGCAGCAGGGCTAGGGCAGGGATTGGCCTCCTGGACTCAGCACTAGTGAGGCCACACCTGGAATCCTGGGGTCAGTTTTGGGCTCCTCTCTCCAAGAAGGACACTGAGGTGCTGGAGTGTGTCCAGAGAAGGGCAAGGAAGCTGGGGAAGGGTCTAGAGCACAAGTGTTGTGAGGAGCAGCTGAGGGAACTGGGGTTGGTTAGCCTGGAGAAGAGGAGGCTCAGGGGAGACCTCCTCACTCTCTACAACTCCCTGAAAGGAGCTTGGAGTGAGCTGGGGCTTGGTCTCTTCTCCCAAGGAACAAGTGACAGGATGAGAGGAAATGGCTTCAGGTTGTACCAGGGAAGGCTGAGGTTGGATATTAGGAACAATTTCTTTCCAGAAAGAGTGGTTAGGCATTGGCCCAGGCTGCCCAGGGCAGTGGTGGAGTCACCAACCCTGGAGGAGTTTAAAAGCCCTGTAGATGTGGTGCTGAGGGCCATGGGTTAGTGGTGACCTGGCAGTGCTGGGTTAATGGTTGGACACAACGATCTTGGAGCTCTTCTGCAACTTTAACCAGTTCTATGATGTGCTCCAGCTCAAAACTGGGGATACACATTACCCCAAGCTGGGGTAGATGACAGCAGTAGTTTGCCCATCCTGAAACTACAGCCTAAAGGGAGTAGCAGTAATGGCCTCTGCAAGTGAAAACCTAGCCCCAAATAAAAGTTAATTTAGTAGCATAAATCAATTTATTTCTATATGGTCATAAGCAAATCTCTCTTTGGAACAGAAACCTCATGTACTTTACAATGTAAACCACCCTCTGCAATTTGGGAATCTCTAATCACTCCCCAATAATTTGAGTAATATCAAGTGCTCAGAGAAAGGTAAAGAGGGGGGCAAAAAAAAAAAGAACTTAATGCAAAAAGACCTTGCTCCACTTCATGCAGAGATCAAAATGAACCTTGACTCCAAGGTTAGAATATCTTCCCTTTGCTACAGCTTCTCAGTAATGGTATTTATCTCATCTTATCTTTAAAATGTCAAATGCCTACAAAAAAACCAAAACCAACCCAAAATGTTACATTCACTGGACTTTTAACTAAGGCTGTTTTTCATCTAACCTTTTCAGTGAAAACCAAATCTGAAGTTACTGCTGTTTCTTCAGGTGTGAGACAGCTCCTTGCTTGGCTTCTCTCTTTTGAGTCATCATTCTGGTAAGATGTTTTTCCTGCCTCAGAAATTCACAGGTGGTGGGAAGCAGGTTGCTGAGGCCACAACAGCAGGAGCATGAAAGCCAGGTGAATTTCCAGGCCACTCAGCTCTGCCACATTCCCAGCACAAGGGTCACTCTGGGATGCTTTGCATCCCAGCTCCTGGTACCCAAGGAGACAGCAAACAAAGCCTCAGCTGCCACAGAAGACATATTTGAGCCACAAAAAATGTACAGTGCTGGTAAAATAACTCCTCTTGTTATTGTAGCAGAATTACTGCCATCAGTAAAGGTGTTTTGACATCAACAGGATGGAGAGAAAATTTGGAGCTGCTCCTGGTTAATGGGATGTTAACTCTTGTGTAAGGCAAAATCCAGCCCAGACTTCCATCCTACCAGCTTAGGAAAAATGTGTCTTCACTCAAGAGACCCAACTGCATACTTAACTGCTCATTTCTCATGCCTTTTGGTGAGTTACACTAACTTCTCATCATCATGGTGCCTATTTTGCTATCCAAGCACTGCCCAGGACTTCATTTGAGCTGCCAGTGATTTTCCTCCTGCTGCAGTTGAAGAGGCACCATGGGGAGCTCACCCCCTACCCAAGAGGGCAGATTGGAGCTCACTGACCTTTTTCCCTCCCTCATTATTTATGAATACAGATGGATACTCCCCTGATTTCTTGCCCCAACCTCTCCCTTCTGCTTTATTTGCCCCTGGTTTCCACACTTGGCTGAGGAAGCTTCACCTGCTGGTGGATGCATTTTCCTCTACTCTGGTGATGATTCCTGACCCTGGAGGTTGTGCCACAAAGGATTTGACCTACTTTGCTGATTCAGCTCTCCCTTTCATCTCCTCAGAGTTACATTTTCAGAAGCCTACTCTCACACAGGTCCTTTCAATAATTGCTCTGCAACTCCTGAGCTAATTATTGACCACAAAAAAAGGCTTCTGATGTTTCCCTGCAGTTTAGGTGTTCCTAACATTGTTCTCTTCTCACTTTCTCCTTTCTTATGGAAAAGCAAATGGTTTCTCTCAATTAACCTCATATTATAAGCAAAACCCAGCCTTTTTTTTGGGGGGGGAGGGTGGGAGTGGAGAGGGAAGCTGTCAGTCTCTTGCTGTGCTGCTGGAAAGTCTGCTTATTTTTACTATACCTAGAAGCAGAATTAATTGTTCTGAATGTCAAAAAAAAGTGATGAAAATCCTCTACTAGAAGACCAAGGGCTGCAACTCCTCATCTCTCTGCAAAACCAGATCCTATTTAATATCCCAAGGAAGCAAAATCTTCCATAGGTAGGACCTCTTCACAATTCCCATCCAGTTAACAGAAAGAAAACAAAGCTCAGGGCTGTGACTGGTGACTTATGGTAGTGTTGGGTGGCTGGTTGGACTCCATGATCTCAGATTCTATTTTGTCTATGATTTTTTTCAGGGCAAATAAGACCACTGTAATCATCTGACACCTAACATAACACAAGCCAGGAAGAGTCTTCTAGCAGGTCAAACTCCAGGCTTATAACTTCTGGTTGAGCAAGAGCACAGGCTGAAGAAAGATTTAAGGGTCTCCAAAGGTGAAGAAGCAACCACAGCTTCACTGAGGTTCTCCCTTTTTCATGCTAATTTCTACTACTAATTTCTGGTTGAATTTATCTAGTTTCAGCTCTAAACTGCTGCTTTTGTGATTACACTGAAGCCCCTGTGATGGGAGATGCAGTTATCCACCTCCACATGGAGGGAAGTCAGGTTTGAATGAAAACATTTCTGGATCCAAGCTCTGGGCAAGTCAAATGGCACTGGCTCAAACAAACTGGACTGAATGAAGTAGGGAAAAGAGATTTTCTTCACCCAAAACATACACTGCCAGGGACTAGACTCCCTCATTGCAGTTCAGTATCATCCCACCACTGGTGACAGAAGAAAACAAGAGAAAGGAACATTGGGCAACCCTGGCATTGACAACAGTAAAGGAGGCAATGCTCCTGGGGAGAGCTTCAGGTGGCATCATTTGTGATGGTGAAACACAAAACACTGAACAAGATGTGGGTTTCAAATTAACCATGAGATCTCAGCTCTGAAAGAAACACCTCTGAGAACAGCAACTTCCCACTTGGTTCTCCCCAAAAAGGTTAGGTAAGCTTTTGTCTTCAGCAGAGAAAGAGGTTGGTACCTAAATCCTGTTGACCAAAATGATGGCTCAGTCTTATCTGGATTTTATAAACAAAGAGAAAAATTAGTTTACAGACTGGTTTCTTTCCTTGTAGCACAGGATTAACAATATCCTGCCATCACACCTTCACATTCCACCCCTTCCTTTATAGCACTCCTCTTTTAAAGCCAGCTGAAGGTGGTAGCATTACCTACCAGGAACAGATTACCCACTGCATGCTTTAGCAGGTTCCTAGGGATTTTATTGGCCATTACCATGCATTAGCATCTAACCAACATCAATATGAAACCATTAACCAGGGTACATTTGAATTAAAGCTCTCAAAAGCATCACAGCAACTGACCAACTTCAATGGAGCTGCTAACCCAAACCCCAGCATCACGATGGGCAACAAGTGGACACCAGGATTCTAGCAGCCTAGCTACACAACCCCAAAAGATGCAGAAAAGGCCAAGCAGAGAGTCAAGACAAAAGGAAGAAGAGATTCTGCATGGATCCCAGTCCACTGCATGCACATAAATCAAACTCTTCAGACAAGCAGGTCTAAACAGACCACTTGCCAAATTTCATACATGTGATCCTTCCCTTGTCTTCCCCAAGAAAGAGCTGCCCAACAGAGCCACCCTTCAGACTGTTCAGAGTAGAAAAGGGAGACTTGAAAACAAACACTTTCACTACCATTAAAATAATCACACATTTCCTAACTGGTATTTTTCCTCTCTGCAGTTTTTGTCCTTACCTGTTTTAAGTGCAAACTGCTTTTACCTTTTTCCATCTAAAAACCCCTGTAAGTTTGCCTTTTCCAAAGCCAAGTGGTTTGAAGCCCTTTAAAAGCACAGGAATATTTGGCTTGATTAACCTGAGCATACAAAACCAAACTTTTGAGTGTTCAAATCATCATTTTCACTCCTCTACCTGAATTTAGTTTGGGAAATGTCTCATTATTAGTGGAAAACCAAGTGACTATTCCAAGGGAGATCCTGAAGGAGACTAACTGGGAAGCAACCCTTTCACTATGGTGATGTCCATCTGCAGTTCCTTGCAGAGCTGAGCTTTGTCTTTACTCTCTTGAATCAGCAGCTTTGGGCTGTAGTAACCCCAGCTCAGGTACAAAGAGACTGAGCATCAGAGGCTCCAGCACAGGGCAAAGAGCTCAGATCTTGCAGAATGTAAGAAGGACAAAAATTAAATGGGAAGGTCCAAAGAAAGAAATGACACAGGAATGACTCTGGGGTGTGATATTGGGAAGGAAGAAGGGAATCTAATGGTTTCAAACTAAATAAGGGAGACTGAGACTAGATAGAAGGAAGAAATATTTTCCAGTGAGGGTGGTGAGAGCCTGCCCCAGGTTGCCCAGAGAGGTGGGAGATGTCCCATCCCTGGAACCATCCCAAGTCAGGTTGTCTGGGGCTGTGAGCAACCTGCTCTAGTTGCAGATGTCCCTGCTGACTGCAGAAGGTTGGACTAGGTGACCTTGAAAGTTCCATCCCAACACAAACCATTCCATGATTCTCAACAAAGGCCACCCTTTAGATTAAAATACAGACAGAAACTTCCACAACCACCTCCCCAGATGCCCAGCACTAGAGTGGGGAATGGAATAGAGCTGATGGGGCTTTAGGTCATCTGCTAATTGATGGCTCTCAGCCAACAAGTTTGGGTTGCTCCTTTGCAGCATGCACTTGCCATATGGCAATGCTAGTCTCAGGTCATTAGAGAGTTATCTCCTCAGCTATAACTCTCTCCTGTTATACTCTCATTAAGTTGTGCTGTTGGCTTAGGCTAGGCTACTCAACAGCTCCAAGAAGAGGAATTTCAATTATTATTGCTTATTTAACAACTAAGGACATCTTTAAGGTGAAAATGTCTTCTATAAAATCTAAAGTGAGCAGATCTGTAAGTAAAAGCCATTTAAACAACTGAAAGCAGGACAGCTGGAAGATTTAAGGCTGAAAGTTATTTTCCTCCAGAAAGCTGTTTTACTTTTCCTTCTCTCCTTAACCAAAACAGATTTTTTCCTAATGATCAGCAAAGCTAGTTCTTAATGCTTTTTGTCTTTTTTAATTGCCTTAAAACCACAGTCTCAGAGCTGGCTTTGTGAAGGACTGGAGAGCTCTCCAGAGCTGAGCTGTACTCCTGTGTGGGGCAGGAAGGACAATTTTGTCCTCTGCAAATTCAAAAGCATGTCAGCCACAGAATCACAGACTTATTAAGGTTGGAAGAGACCTCCAAAATCATCAAGTCCAACCATCGACCTAGCACCCCCATGCCACTAAACCATGGCCCTCAGCACCACATCTCCACGTTTTTCAACCCCCTCCAGGGATGGTGACTCCACCACTGCCCTGGGCAGCCTGGGCCAAGGATTAACAACTCTTCCTGAGAAGAAATTTTTCCTGCTATCCAATCTAAACCTCCCCTGGTGCAACTTAAGGCCATTTCCTCTTGTCCTCTCCCTGGTAACCCAGGAGAGGAGACCAACCCACGTCCTGCTACAACCTCCCTTCAAGGTAGTTCACAGAATCACAGACTGTTAGGAACTGGAAGGGACCTGGAAAGATCATCTAGTCCAACCCCCCTGCCACAGCAGGATTCCCTAGACCAGGTCACACAGAAGCCCATCCAGAGGGGGTTTGAGTATCTCCAGAGAAGGAGACTCCCCAGCCCCTCTGGGCAGTCTGTGCCAGGGCTCTGCCACCTCCACTGGGAAAACATTTGGTCTTGTATTTACATGGAACCTCCTGTGCTTCAGCTTACAGCCATTGCCCCTTGTCCTGTCACTGGGCTCTGCTGAGAAGAGCCTGACCCCATCCTCCTGACACACACCCTGCACATATTTAAAAGCATAGGTGAGGTTACCCCTTAGCCTCCTCTTCTCCAAGCTCAAGAGCCCCAGCTCCCTCAGCCTTTCCTCCTCAGGAAGATGTTCCAGCCCCTTCAGCATCTTGGTGGCTCTGGGCTGGACTCTTTCCAACAGTTCCCTCTCCTTCTTCACCTGAGGGGCCCAGAACTGGACACAATATTCCAGATGCAGCCTCACCAGGGTAGAGTAAAGAGGGAGAAGAACCTCTCTTGACCTACTAACCACACCCCTTCTAATCCAGCCCAGAATCCCATTGGCCTCCTGGCCACAAGAGCACACTGCTGGCTCATGCTCATCCTTCCACCTACCAGGATCCCCAGATCCCTCTCCCCTTCCCTGCTCTCCAACAGCTCAGTCCCCAAGGCCTCTCCTGAGCCTCCTCTTCTCCAGGCTAAACAAACTCAGTTCCCTCAGCCACTCCTCATCATCCCTCTCCTCCAGAGCCCTAACCAGCCTGGACAGAGAAAACATGGAAAACTTACCACAACATCTGACCTCATCTTCCCAAAGGTCTTGATCAAATGAGCATAGTGATAATCCTCCATCTGCCTCAGAATGGCAGTCATGCAAGCAACAAAGCTCCCCTGTCAAAAACAAAACCACCAAACAAATCAATGACCTCAGACAGAGCAACATCAACATCAACCTTGCTGTCAAAATGCAATCTTGCTGGAGAGCATCACCTAACCCAGGGGCTCCAGCACTTCAAGTTATTCTTGGGTGTGCAAAATTGTCTCAGGAACACAAAAGGACATCTTGCAGTATCAGGATTTCCAGGTGGGAAGTCAACACTCCACTGAAGGAAGACACCTCTTAAACAGATCATTCTATTGAGCATCCCAGTTATAAACCCCAAGTTTTCATTTCATCAAGTGGTATTTTCAGATCACAGAATCACAGACTGTTAGGAGCTGGAAGGGATCTGGAAAGATCATCTAGTCCAACCCCCCTGCCACAGCAGGATTCCCTAGAGCAGGTCACCCAGAAGCATGTCCAGGTGGTACTGTGATGCTTAAACACCAAACCAAACTCTTTCTGGAAGCTATTCCATGAAACCAGAAGAGCTTCTCTCTCTCAAACCCTGGAGAAAGTCATCAAAACAGTTTAATCTCTCCTCCTAGCACAGGAAAGCATTTTCCTAACAACCCAAACTCACTCCTACAGATACCACAAGTTGTGATTCCATAAATGACTTTCCTGCTGGTCCACCCTCCTCCTCCTCTCCCTGCTGAATCCAGCTGATTATGGTAATAACATCTACACTTTCTCTGGTCTTTAATGAAGATTCAACTCTTGGAATTACTCAGCAAACAAAGGATTCTCTGTGTGGTTTGAGCAAAGTGTCAAGTCCCCTTTTCTGTGCTGTTTGCAAGGTTATTCTCTGCCAGGCAGAACACTCTGGAATATTCTGTTCTTTGGAGGCAGAACACAGAGGGTTTGGATTGTTACCTTGAAGATCTGCATGGCTTTCAATTTAAGATATTTATTCCTACATCAGTCCAAGCAACTGAGATCAAAGGGAAAAATGACACTAGGTTATCTCTGTGTGTTCTGAGCCCTCTTATTTACAGCCTAATCCCCCAAGCTCCACCAGATAAGCACTCCTTCAATTTGCTTCTCTCCTGTGCAATGAGCTCAGACCTAAACTCCTACAGAACTGATTTTGTCCAGGCAAGAACATTATTCCTCCTCCATGATGTAAAGGTACCTGGCTGGGAACTCTTAGGCATAGCCAAACAACATGAATATGGAAGGGAAAGGCCACCCAGGCTGCTGCTCCATGACATCAAAAGAACTTTAGAACAAACTCTGACAAGAATAGAAGCTGTGGCTGCACAAAGAGAATGTTTCCTGCTGTGAAATGGAAATAAGACAGGATCAGCCCAAACCCCTCAACACCTTCATTGTCACAACACCCTAGAACAAGCTCTCTACACAACAGGCACTGGAAAGGGGCTCATGCCTGCAAGAAAAAATATAAATATTAAAGAAACTATCTCATCTTCAGCCCTAATTCCCCTATTGATGTCATCAAAGTCCTGTTTCATTGCTAGTCAGAACTATAAATGTTTGTAATTGGCTGCTTGAGATGAGGCTGCAGATGGAATCCAGTCCATCATGTAAGGTTCTCTAGATGGTTCATAAATGCTGAGGAGAGCTGAAGAGAAACTTGCTTTTGCTGATGGAATCTCTTTAGAGATGCTCCCTCAAATGACCTGTGAAGTCCCTTGCTTTGCAAGCACACCAAGGGACCTTCAGCAGAGAACCAGAGACCTGTTAAGGTTGCCAAGGCCACCACAAAACTATGTCCCTCAGCACCCATCTAGAGGTTTTGGGGATGGTGATTCCACCACTGCCCTGGGCAGCCTGGGCCAATTGTTTTAATGAAAACAATTCTAATATCCAACTTAAACCTCCCCTGGCACAACTTGAGGCCATCTCCTCTTCTCCTATCACTTGGTCCTTGGGAGAAGAGAGTGTGGCAGCAGGGCTAGGGCAGGGATTGTCCTCCTGGACTCAGCACTAGTGAGGCCACACCTTGAATCCTGGGGTCAATTTTGGGTCTATCACTTCAAGAAGGACACTGAGGTGCTGGAGTGTGTCCAGAGAAGGGAAATGAAGCTGGTGAAGGGTCTAGAGCACAAGTGTTGTGAGGAGCAGCTGAGGGAACTGGGGTTGGTTAGCCTGGAGAAGACTCAGAGGAGACCTTTTCATGCTCTATAACTCCTGAAAGGAGGTTGGAGTGAGATGGGGGTTGGTCTCTTCTCCCAAGGAACAAGTGACAGGACAAGAGGAAACAGCCTCAAGTTGTACCAGGGGAAGTACAGGCTGGATAATAGGAAACTTTTTTTCCCTCCAAAGACCAGTTAGGCCCTGGCCCAGGCTGCCCAGGGCAGTGGTGGAGTCCCCATCCCTGGAGAGGTTGAAAAGCCATGGAGATGTGGTGCTGAGGGCCATGGTTTAGTGATGACCTGGCTGTGTTGGGTTAGCAGTTGGAGCTGATGATCTTGGAGGTCTTTTCCAACCTTACTGATTCTCTGATCATCTGCTGCCAGCATGCTCTTAATTGCAATGCTAATAAAACCTGGTAATTATTTATAGGCAGTATTTGTACTGGAGGTGTTTTTCTTATGCCTATTAACTATTTAGGAATAGCTAACAACCCTATTAAAATTTCATCTGGAGTGGATTTTTCATCTTTGGTTGGCTTTGGAGATCACTGTCATCTTCTGCAGCACATCAGGCAAGCCACAGGAAAACAAAATGATCTAATCCTCTTATAAAATAAAACAAATCAATTTCAATTTTAACTGGAGGAGTAATTGCAAACCTTTGTTTACACAGCAAGTACACAAGGGGCTGGCCTCTGCCCTGGGCAATTATTAGCTGTTTATTCATTGACATAGTGTCAAGGTTTCCTCTGAAAGCCTTTCAGATCCTTCCTCACTCAAACAGCTCAGGAATGAAGCAGTCAACAGAGTGACTAAGATAATTATTACACCTCAGAGCAGAGAAGAGCATTGAAGGCACTTTGGAAGCAGTTTAATAGCATTCCTTTCTCTCCTGCCCAAAAGCAAAGGTGCTGGATTCATCCTTTCTTTTCCAAGCAGATATAAACTGAGGGAATTGGGGATTTAGGATCCCCAAAGCAGAATCATGGGATCCAGGATATCTGCAAGCCTGTTGTAAGGGGAGTCAGATCCAGCTCCAGTGGTGGAGGAGTGGTAATCCAGCTCCATAAAGAATAGAGGGAGAGGAGAGAAAAAGGGGAGAGAGAAAGAGAGGAGAGAAAAAGGGGAGAGAGAAAGAGAGGAGAGAAAAAGGGCCAATAACAGGTTCTCATCCCACTGCAGGATGGACTGGGGCTTTTGGGGATTCCAGATTGGTGAGCACCTCTGGGTGCCCCTTTCCATGGGAACCTTTCCTTCCCCATGGGCTCCTCTTACCTTCAGCCTCTGTTCTGGTGAACACCACTGCCCTCACCCCCTCTCCTGACAAGTTCACCCACCCTGGCATTTCAGGACAGCTCTCTGTGGAAGGTTCTTGTTCACCCCTTCAATCTCTCTTGGGAACTGGAATTTTTCTTCACATAATGAAACCTGCCTGGAGCTAACTCCTCTCCAACATCCACATGCATATGGAAACTCCTCCTGTCCAACAGAAGTACCAACACCATCACCTGCTACTTCTCTGGAGCTGGGAGTGAAGAGCCATATTCAGAAACATACCCACTCATTGGGTTAGCACTTGTCCAAAATGCTCATCAGCTGTTCCAGCATTTGGGGAACTAGTGACACAAAAATATCTCATCAAGGTCTCCACCTCTCCCTGTCCCCAGCACCAAAGAGGAGTGACAGAGTCCAAAGAGTCCACAGGAGTGGGTGCACACTTGCACCCACGTGGACAGACAGTGGAATTATCCTGGTTATTCCCTTTACATGGGAATAACAAAGAAAGATGATTGGAAAGAAAAAGAAATATAGTTGGAAAAGCCCTCTGAGATCATCATCAAGCCCAGTTCTTCAGGTTACTGTTGGGGAGCTAATTGAACTGTAACTGTTATTATCAGCCTCTGAAGCACTCTCCAAATGACAGACATCTTTGTTCTAACACTCAGATAATTGACAAGGAGAAGAGAAAGCTGAAGAGCTGATAGAAAATCAACAAAGGAAGCTGGAGGCTAAGTCAGCTGAGACACAGGCAGGTGCACAAGCAGGGCAGGACATGGCCCCTGCCTGCAGCATCCTCAACAACCAGAGGAGTTTGCTTTTAACTGGATCACCCATGCTGCTGCCTTGACACTAGCTACAGAGGCAACAAAAGGTGCTCAGCACTGACCCACAGCAAGGCTCAGAGCATCCCTGTGGGACAGGAGATGTTCCTAAAAGCCAGGCAGGCTGCAGCCTTTGCATGGAGACTGAAAGAAGGCACAAGACAATAGAGCTGAGAGATCCTGCACCAGAAAACTGAACTCATGGCTCAACTCCTCTCTAAAGCACTATGTTGGCTAATGCAGAGACACTGCTTTAATTATCAACCACAATCAATGCTGAAATGGCTTTAAACTGCTCCAGGGGAGATTCAGATTGGATATTAGGAAGAATTTCTTCACAGAGGGGGTTACCAGGCATTGGAACAGGCTGCCCAGGGAGGTGTGGTGGAGTCACCATCCCTGGAAGAGTTCAGAAAACATCTGGATTTGATGCTTGGGGCCATGGTTTAGTGGTGAGCATGGCAGTATTGGGTGGCTGGCTGGACTCTGTGATCTCAGAGGGCTTTTCCAACCACAAGGATTCTCTGATAAACAGACTATGATGGTATTGTTGCAAAGCAGCTGAAGTTCTGCAATGACAGGGAGAAGATCATCTAAGACAACTGGCATCCTCTGCTAAAACTGACTGCCCCAAAGTCATTTCAGTAATTGTGATAGCCTACAGGTATTATGGAGATTGTCTCTGCAGCAGGCAAATCACACTGCAGCAAGAGATCACCCTGACAAACCATGGCCATCCTAAGGGAAGATATATTATCTTTTAAATGAACCTCTCCTCCTCATCCAAGACAGGTGACTCTGCCAGATGAACACACTTCTAAAAGCAACAACCATTTGGAAGACAAATTATTCTGCTTCCCAGTGCTTCTCTCCTGTGCCTGTTGTGACATAAAATATTGAGCAGCTGGGTTATTGAAGGGCTCAGCAGGCCTGACAAAGGAGCAGAAGCATGAGCAAGGCAAATTTAATTGATAGAAACATGTGCTTTAGATAGCCTGGGATGAAAAAGCAACTTGCAAGAGGAAGTCTTTTGGGGAAAGCTTTTGCTTTTTTCCCCCCCCACTCATGTCCACCTTTGGTTCAGCACACAAACCCTCAGAGCATGCCACTGGGTCTGCTCTCTCATGAGGTTTTCAGGACAGAACAGGAACAGACTGTGGCTATGGGAAGGAGGTTTCCTAAGGAAGGCAGTCTCTAATATTCACAGAATCACCAAGGTTGGAAAACAGCTCCAAGATCATCAAGTCCAACCACTGACCCAACACCAGCTTGTTCACCAAACCATGCCAAAGTGCCATGGCTACTGGTGTATTGAATGCTTCCAGGGATGGTGACTCCACTGAGCACCTTGGGCCAATCCCTAACTACTCTTTCTGTGAAGAAATTGTCCCTAATATTCAACCTAAACCTCCCCTGGCAAAACTTGAGGCATTTTTGTCTTGTCTACCATGTTACCTGGGAGAAGAGACCAATCCCCACCTCACTCCAACCTCCTTTCAAGGAGTTGTAGAGAGTGAGAAGGTCTCTCCTGAGCCTCCTTTCCTCCAGGCTAAACAACCCCAGTTCTAAAGGCTGGGGCCAGACTCTGCTCAGTGGTGCCCAGGGACAGGACAAGGGGCACTGGGCACAAACTGGAAGCCAGGAGGTTCCAGCTGAGCAGGAGGAGAAACTGGTTTGCTGTGAGGGTGTTGGAGCCCTGGCCCAGGCTGCCCAGAGAGGCTGTGGAGTCTCCTTGTGGGGAGAGATTCCAAGCCCAGCTGGAGGTGACCCTGGGCAAGCTGCTGTGGGTGACCCTGCTGGAGCAGGGGGTTGGACTGGATCATCTCCAGAGCTCCCTTCCAACCCCAACCATGCTGGGATTCTGTGTGACTCTCATACCCCTGGCAGAAGCTCAACAGAGCCTGTGCTGAACCTCAAAGCCCAAGCTGGGCAATCATCTCTCAGTCCTGCCTGGTTTTAGGGCTTCACTTCAGGAGCAGAAAGCAGCATGGAATAATAAGGCAGGAGACATCATAGAGAAACCAGCACTTAGCCAGCCATGGGCACAGAGGGCAATGGGAGGTGACTTCTGCTTTCAAGCCTTCCTGCCTCTTCTCAGCCCAAAAATAAACAGTAAATGGGAGCAGCTCAAACTCATGAGAACAAAAAAGATGAGTTCCAAAATGCATTAAAGTGAAATGAATTTCTACAAAGGGTATTTAGAGTAGATGAAAACCATCATGACTTCAGAAGCTAATTGGTTGGAATAATTCAACTTTGAGAAGCCTATTTTAAGCAAGGCAAAGCAGAGAACTGGTGGAAGCAGCCACCCGGCTCCTGCACCTACAACCTTTGGAGGTAATTAAACCAGGTTATGAACACAGGAGTTTCTTCCCCATGCACACTGAATCTTATTTTATGTTTTAAATGCAGCTTATTCTATTTATTTCAGATCAATAACATCTTGAAGTTAAGGAACAAGATAACATCTTGAAGTTAAGGAACAAACTAAACACCTTCAACCCAGGACCATCTCATTTCTCTTTTCCATTCCATGGGGAAAAAAAAATCAAGATATGGGACTCAAATGTCCTAACACCTGAAGGACAGAGTTCATCTGCCTGCAGTGACCAGCTGCTGACAACCAGGTATCTCCAGACCTGAAGGCAGCACCCTAAGACCCTGCACAGTGTCCTCCCACACTAGTTATCCTGGTGTCCTGCTTTGGGTTAGAGAAGAACTAATTGAAGTTCAGTGATTTCATTTTCCAGCTAAAGCTCCTCCAAGTAACTGCACTTTCTGAAGCAGGAATAAACACAGGACAAGGGGGAATGGTTTCAAACTGAAAGAGACTGCTCATAAAGCTATATTGGTTCTAGATGAAGCTCCTTCAGGTTTTTCTGTGCTTGCAGGTCTACCAAGAACCACCTCCAGTATTTTAGGGGAATATCTCCTGTACTGAATAACTCCCCATGACTAAAGTGCAAACCCCATGCTTTGCTAACTTCCTTCCTGCTATCCCACACAGTCAATATAGTCAAGGAATAACAAAGCATTTTTAAGTTGCTGGTTTTAAACCACTAACATAAATTCTGGTTTGTAATTGGGTTTCCAATGTCATCTTGGCAGAAATCACAAGTAAACCTCTTCACAACTATGAAGTAATTCATCATTTCCTAACCCAATAACACTTAAAGATGAAGAGCAGGCTGAGATGTATATTCAGCTCTATAACTGCTTTCACATCTGTACAAGCCTATGCATGTGGTTCACAAAAGCAACTTCAGGCAAAAGATCTTCTTTTAATGACACACCCACACCTAAATGAGAATTAAACTCCCTTGGAAAAAGCAATTAAAATTAAATCCAAACCAAGATGAAAATCACTGACTTCAAACATTCCAAAGAACAAAAAAAAAAAGAGCCAAAAATACCCCCAACTTCTCTGGCTGCAGAGGAATGGATCCCCCAAGGAAAGAGGAGTTCCACAGAGCTCAGAGCCTGACACATATGTGAACATCCTGTGATGTACACTCCTTCCTCTCCTTTTCCTCCCTACATTCCAGCCCAAAAACCTGAATCCAGGATTCCAGGTGTGACACACAAAGATACTGCCAATATTTTTGCCATTAAGCCCATGGAAGAGAAAAGCTAGAAGTCAGAAGTGAGATGCTTAGGTCAAGGCTACCACAGCTCAGATGTTCAAAACAGTGGGGAAACAACAAACCAAACCAACCAAACTATCTGTGGATAAAAGCACTGAGCTTGTACATGTTGAAGAGGAAGGGTCTGAGGGCTCCCTCCTTAGGAAAGGTAGCAAAATGGAGAGCAAAAGCATCACTGAAAGCACACAGCAAGAGGTTCTCAGTGAAAGAGTTTCACTACCAAGATGGAAACCAGCAAGCTGAAGATGCCTTCAACCCATGCACATGCATGCAGATGTCCAGTCACCCAACTATATTCAAAGGCAAAAGATTAGCTTGCATTTGGAACATTTTTCTCTACACTGAATGCTAAAAAGTGCTTTCATATTGCCAGAGAAATCTCCAGGGATGCAGAGGGTGCTGCCTCTGTATCCCCAGATCTGTGCACAGCATTGCATGGCCTTCACCAGTTCCTGGATGCACAGAATGCTTTGGGTTGGGAGGGACCTAAAGATCATCTAGCTCCAAGCCCCCTGCCAGGGGCAGGGATGCCACACACTAGTCCAGGTTGCTCAGGGTCACATCCAGCCTGGCCTTGAACACAGCCAGGGATGGGGCTGCCACAACCTCTCTGGGCAACCTGTTCCAGTGCCTCCCCACCCTCTGGGTAAAGAATTTCTTCCTAACATCTAATCTAAATCTCCCCTCCTTCAGTTTGAAGCCATTTCTCCTTGTCCTATTGCTTTCTACCCAGGCAAAGTCTCTCCCCCCTCTTCTGTCAGCCCCCTTTAGGTGTTGGAAGGCTGTTAGAAGGTCCCCATGAAGCCTTCTCTTCTCCAGGCTGAACACCCCCAGCTCTCTCAGCCTGTCCTCACAGGGGAGGTCCTCCAGCCCTCTCATCATCTTCAAAGAACTATAAGCTTATTTTTCCTCCAGATCTTTGAAAAGCAATTCTCAAGGAGTCCATTGCCCCCAGGACCAGCCCAATTCTCCCACTCAAGAGTGTCTACCTTACAATAAGGCTTCCCTACTGAGAACCCTCTTGCCTCAAACCACAGCCAGCCCCATTTTCAGTCCTGCTAAACCCTGGATTCTGTTGGAAAGCTTCAACCACGTTAGTGTTTGGATAGCAACAATATTTGGTGAAGCAGATTAAGTTAATTCTTTGCAAGGAACAATCCTGCAAAGACAGATGGACAGTAAAGCTGCAGGGGTGGGAGGAGAGCAGCACAGGGGCAGTGCTGCCAGATTTTCACCCCTGTGGCTGAATCCCAATGCTTATCCCAAGGAACCAGGAATCCTCATGGGAAACTAGAGTCATTTTGGTATTCTCCTCAGAAAAATCTATTGGGTTTTGTGTTCCACTAAAAGCATTATTTCCATTTGGTAGCTCAATGGAACTGATTTTTTCATGAGGTAGATATGAGCCTGTTGAGCACCCATTGCCTTTGCCAGTGTTTAAAGTAACTACCATAGTATTAAAATACTATAGGCTACAAAAATAGCACTGTATTTCTATAGGATACAATGCTACTTAGACTAAAAATGTGACACAGAAAACACCTGAGAGATCTCAAACATCCCAGATCACCCCAAGGCTCAACAACACATGAGTGCAATGTTTTGTTCCTAATTTAATGCAATGTCATCATCACAGAATCCTAGAACTGTCAGAGTTGGAAGGGACCTTAAAGATCATCTAGTTTCAACCCCCCTGCCTGCCAGGGACACCTCCCACTACATCAGGTTGCCCACAGCCCCATCCAGCCTGGCCTTAAAAGCTTCCAGGGATGGAGCTTCCACAGCCTCTCTGGGCAACCTGTTCCAGTGTCTCCCCACCCTCACAGGGAAGAACTTCCTCCTAATATCCAATCTAAATCTCCCCTCCTTTAGCTTGCATTCATTTCCCCTGGTTCTATCACTGTCTGACCTCCTAAAAAGTCCCTCCCCAGCTTTCCTGTAGCCCCCTTCAGATCCTGGAAGGCCACAAGAAGGTCTCCTGGGAGCCTTCTCTTCCCCAGACTGAACAACCCCAACTCTCTCAGTCTGTCCTCGTAGCAGAGGTGCTCCAGTCCTCTGATCATTCTCCTGGCCCTTCTCTGGCCTCACTCCAGCACCCCCATACCCCTTGGAATAAGGGCTCCAGAACTGGATGCAATATTCCAGGTGGGGTCTCAGGAGAGCAGAGTAGAGAGGGAGAATCACCTCCCTCCACCTGCTGGCCACACTCCTCTTCTTGCAGCCCAGGAGACAGTAACTGTGTCAGAGTAACTGTGAGATATATGGCCAAATTCTGCATAAAGAGAGTACAAACATTCCCCAAAGTCATTAGCCACTAGGCAGGAATTAATCTGCTCACAATTCAAGCCAAATAAGAAACCTGCATAAAGAAAAGGAAGATACTCATTGCATCCCTGTGAATTATTCAAACTTGTTGTTGTTCCTTCTTAAATGGAAAAAATTAAGATGTAGAAGTAGTCTGTGCTTTCCAATTACTGGATTTTTCTAGCAAGGAATCTTTACCTTGTAAGTTTTTTTCTAGGAATACCTAAATTATAAAGTTTTCAAGAAAGGAAAACAAACACTAAAAAACCCAACAAAAAATAGGTTTTACCCTTTAAAACAATCTCAAAAGCTTAGCTTCACAAGTCCTCTACTAGCTGAGCTCCTATGGAATAGAGTAAGAGTCAGGGGCATGATCCTGGACTATTTTGTAGGGGAAAGGACAGAATCATCTGCAAAAAGATGTGAAGATTGCTGAAAATACAAAACAATTCCCAAGAGAAACTTTAATTCCCCATGAGCCATGAAGGCTCCAGAGCCCACACATCCAGATAAAGGCAAGGCAATTCCTCCTTCTCCCATGAAAACTTCCAAGCATGTGGAATTAACTCATCCATTCTTTTTCCCCTCTGCCTAAAAACCAGTGTCTCTTGTGTCTGTCAACCAACAAAAATGTTTGTGATACGATGTGTCAGCACACAGGAGGCCACTAGCTGTCCCTTCAGCATCACCTTCAGTCCCCAGCAGCTCTCTCACAGGATAGCCAGCCCCTTCTTCAGCTAATCAATTGCTGCAGAGCTTATCTGTCAGCCCATAATTGCTGTGAAATAACAAAATCAGACATCAAAACAAACCTCATTAGCTCATCAGCCCCATTCATCATCCTGAGTCAAAACTCAGCTCACAAATAAAGCTCCAGTGATGTTTCCTTCAAGCCTTCCAGGAAAAGTTTCATTTATATCATCTCACAGAGAAGTAAAAACCAATTCAATAAATAAATACAGCCCCTGGAGCTCGAGGGGGACATCAAAGATTGGAGAAGGTAAAGAGAAGGGCAACTAAAATGACAATCTGGAGAAGAGAAGGCTCTGGGGACACCTTCTTGAAGCCCTTCAGGGCTTATAAGAAAGATGGAGAGAGATTTTTCACCAGGCTTGTAGTCAGAGGACAAAGGGTGATGGTTTTCAACTGAAAGAGGGAGATTTAGACTAGATAGAAAGAAGAAATTCTTTGGGATGAGGATGGTGAGACACTAGGACAGGCTGAACATCCCAGTCCTGGAAACACTCCCAGCCAGGTTAGAGAGGACTCTGAGCAACCTAATCTACTAGTAAAAGATCTCCTTGCTCACTGAACTAGATGATCCTCCAAAGGTCCCATCCAATCTGATCCACTCTCTATGACAAGAAGAGGGAGAAGCTGCCTCCTTAGAAGGGGCCACAAAAGCCCAGATCCTTCCAAGAAGGCAGAGGGGAGGATTTCTATGACTGAGGTTTACAGCTTCACAGAGGCGGAAGAAATGGGTTCACAGCAGCTATCCACAGCATGCCCTTCTCTGGACACACTCCAACACCTCAGTGCCCTTCTTGGAGTGAGGAGCCCAAAACTGACCCCAGGATTCCAGCTGTGGCCTCCCCAGTGCCCAGCCCAGGAGGCCAATCCCTGCCCTAGCCCTGCTGCCACACTAGTGCTGCTCCAAGCCAGGATGCTCTTAGCCTTCTTGGCCACACTGCTGCCTCCTCTTCAGCTGCTGTCAGCCAGCACCTCCAGGTCCTTTTCTGCTGGGCACCTTTCCAGCCACCCTGCCCCAATCACCACATCCCCCCAAAACCCACCTGCCACAACCAGGAGACCTGCACATCTACTGCCAACCTCCATCCTCAGGTGAAGCCCTCCCAGGTGCTCACAAACCACCTCTGCCTACAGCCCCAGGTATGAACCAAAAGAGTTCAGATCTGAACATTGTGGCCAAAATACTTCTTTTGGGTTTAGAGTCAGAGCATGGACAGACATGGAGATTTGAGTTTACTTCTGACTGTTTGGCACTTTTCTCTCTCTCACATAATTCTGTATAATTTCATATTTTTACTTGTTTCATACATTTTGGTTTAGCTTGGTTTTTATCTGTTAAGTATCATGCATTAGCAATTCTGAAGCAAGATGTAAAAGCACAGAAAAGCTGCTATTTTTATCCTCTATTCAAATCTGAAATAGTTCAATATTCCACTCCAGGAAACCTTAGGGAGGGTTTGGGAGTTTCTAACATTTAACAGTTCTCCAGTTTGACACAAAAGCTGCATCAGATCCTCCCTTCTAATCAAGCCAATGTTGTGTAAATAAGATATATTATTCCACCAAAGAGCACATATGAAGCTGATGAAAGTATCCCTGTTACTTGTTAAATTTGCCTTTCTCCTGTCCATCACCTGAATTCTAGAATTCATAACATAACTTGAATTCTTGAATCCTCTTTTTCAGGCTTCATTAGGTGCTTCAATCTGAACCTCTCTGTTGGAAGGCAAAAGTATGATCAGATTTTTATACAGGGCAGTGTTTCTCCCTTTGCCATCAAGCAGCTGGAGAAGAAAACAAACAAGAGAAACCAAAGTGTGAGCAAAGTTGGCATAATAGTCCTGTAAAAACAAATGTCACCCACACTTAGAGTGTCTCAAGACATCTAAATAAGACTGGGATTTCATGTTTGCTCTCACTGAGCAAATCAAAGATGGTGATTTATTATTCAGATGGGCACAAAGGAGTTCTGAAATGCAACAATGAAGGAAAAAAAAGGGCTGTAAAAGCACATATCATCAGTAATGATGACAAGCTAAACTGCCTTTCAAATATGAACAAAATGCAGCCATTTAGGGGATCATACATCATGGTCTCCCAGATTCTCATTTATTTCCTCAGTCTACAGGCTGCATGATAATTTAACCAGGGGAGGATTTGGCATCTGTTGAGAACTTCTTTATTAGACAAGTGATTCCACAGCTCATACACACCCCAAGAGACCAGTTTATAATCCACCTCCTTAGAAGAAGAGACAAGCATTGCCAATCACTTTAGTTCCCTTCCCAAAAACATTTGTATACTCAGAATGAACAATTCTTAACTACAAGCAGAGTGAAAAAATATATATATTTTTATATATATATATATATTAAAAGATCTCTATCTCAATAAAATCAGGATTTCCTTCTTGGTATGAATGATAAAGTAACATCTAGAGCAGTCTGGATTCTTAAGGAGACAGCATTCAACTGGAAGCCCAAAAATCTCAGCTTTCACTGCTAAGATCTGCTGTTAACATCTTTCTGCCAGTGATCTGTACAAAGGGAAATGAAAGAGAGAGATCTAAACCCTGCTTGTGCTTGTACCAGCGAAGTACAGAAATCACTACCAGAGCTAATGAGGTTACTCAGCATTTTCCTTCTCAGAGCAGAGCAGAAACCCCACCAAAAAAAAGCAGTTCACTTCAGCAGCTGGTTAATATTTTAGCTGCACACAGGTATTCTGGGTATTACCCACCTAGTCTTAAATCCACTTTATCTTCTGAATGCTTCTCCAAGTTCAGGGGTGTGCAATTACTCAGACTTTACTGATAAAGAACAGCCCCAAGCATGGCCTCAAATGAGTTGTCTGAGCTCATGGGAAAAACCTCTCATGGAGCAAGACACCAAATTAAAAACTCTCAAATTCCTGCCTAACATGACTCCAAAAGACCTTATTTCTTTGCCATCACAACCAAACAGGTTACACATCCTTCTTCAAAGCAAGGAGCACCTCTGAGGACAGGATTGCACGAGCACCTGTTTGAAATTCAAGGCAAGTTTACACTCAACTGAGCAGCAGAACAGGAGCATATTTAACATGCTGCCATTTTTCTTTCCATGGCAGGCTCCAGTAAATAAATAAATAACAGATTTACCACAGAAAGGCAGGCAGATGCCTTACAGAGACTTGCAAATGACTTATTGAAGGGGAATGAGGACTCAGCAATGTAAAAATGCTTGGGTTTAGCAGGTATCACAGAACCATAATCTGATTGAAGGGACCTCTGGAGATCAGCTAGTCCAACCCCCCTGCTAAAACAGAGTCACCAACAGCAGCTTGCCCAGGATCACCTCCAGCTGGGCTTGGAATCTCTCCCCACAAGGAGACTCCACAGCCTCTCTGGGCAGCCTGGGCCAGGGCTCCAGCACCCTCACAACAAACAACTTTCTCCTCCTGCTCAGCTGGAACCTCCTGGCTTCCAGTTTGTGCCCAGTGCCCCTTGGGCTGCCCCTAGGCACCACTGAGCAGAGTCTGGCCCCAGCCTCTTGCCCCCAGCCTTCAGCTCTTGCTCAGCATTGAGCAGCTCCCATTTGGGGCTGCTCTTCTCCAGGCTAAGCAGCCCCAGGGCTCTCAGCCTTTCCTCCTGCCACAGATGCTCCAGTGCCCTCAGCATCTTCCTAGCCTTTACTGGACTCTCTCCAGCAGTTCCTTGTCTCTCTTGAACTGGGGAGCCCAGAACTGGACCCAGGACTCCAGCTGTGGCCTCACTAGGGCAGAGCAGAGGGGATGGAGAGCTTCCCCTGACCAGCTAGCCACACTTCTCTACACCCAGTGCAAGATACAGTGACAGCATTGGTCCCAGATGACTACAAAGAGAAACACAGCAACATTGCCCACATCTCCATGCTTCAAATCAACTAAACTTCACTGTTCTTGCACCTAAAAAGGAGATAAAGTTCTGCAAAACGTGAAGCCAGTCCTAAACAATAACAAATATCCCTAATAACCCAGCTCAAAACACTTGAAAGAATCAGCTTGTACTTTTGCCAAGAAATGTTAAACAAGATGATCACTGAGGTCCTTTCCAATGTGTTCTTCTCTGTATTTAGTGTCAGCACTTAAACTGTTCTTCTTAATAATTAGTTTCTTAATTAATGAGCCCAAGCCAACACCACAGTCCTGGCATAGCAACCCTCAGGCTGGGTTTGGACAAGGTAGGCACCATCACCAGCTCATCAGTCATCCAGAGCACAGGGCACCAGTGCTTCCTTTGGCTTTTCCCCCTTCTGATAGGACCTGCACAGGCACTTCAGTGTGCATTTAAAACTAGAGTAAGTTTAAATGTCAGCTCTCACACTGATTTTGAAGCTTGGTGTTGGTTATCATTGTCCCCACGCTGGTGTTAGCTGAAATACCTGAGAGAGAACTGGAGCTCTGGCTGCCACATGCTTTTCCCTGAGCTGGATTTAAGGTTGTTTCCTCAAAGACTGACAAAAACATGACAGACAGTTCCAGAAAATTGCATTTTAACATTACAGAGTAGGACCTGCACATTCTAACAGAGCATAATCATACAAGACATCCCAGGTCAGGCTGTCTGGGGTTCAGACCAACCAGATCTAGTTGAAAATATCTCTGCTTACTGGAGGGAGGTTGGAGTAAAAAAGGACCTTTAAAAGGTCCCTTCCAACCCAAGCCAATTCTATGATTGTATGAAAACACCTGCTCAGCACACACACCTCCCCTGGCACAGTGTTCACCGTGAGCAGCTCTCTAGCCAAAACCCCTGCAGCTGTAATGAGGAAGGACATGAGCTGACATCCCTACACCAGTACAGTACCACCCTCCCAGCCATCCAGCTGTGCCCTGTCTCCTCAAGCTCTCCCAGAAGTGGAATAGAAGAAGGAAAACAAAATACCAAGCAAAGCCTGGAGCCTGTACTATTAAGCTTTGCAAGAATCAAAGGAGGACTCCCCTCCCTGGGGAGCCTGTTCCAGTGCTCCACCACCCTCTGGGTGAAGAACCTTTGCCTAATATCCAACCTAACCCTCCCCTGGCACAGCTTCATGCCATTCCCTCAGCTCCTGGAGCTGCTCGCCTCAGCTCCTGCCCCTCTCCCTTCCCCTCATGAGGAAGTTACAGACCACAAGGATGAAAGAAGATTAACATTCATAAATATACCTTAATACCTCCCCAAATTCAGGATGGAACTAGCAGTGTAGAACAAGGCCTGACCCCTCACTGGACTTCTCCACAAAAAAAATGGCATTAGCAATTATTTCTTGCTGCTCTCAAACAGAACCTGATCATTTCATCACTCACTCCAGAAGTAGGACTTGCACCCATCCACAGCCCAGCCCACGTTACAGGAACAAACCTCTGCAGCCCTGAGCACTGCTCACTCCTCCTAGACAAAAATCTGAAGAAAAAGGCACTTTGGGAAGATAGGACACTCCACAAGGGAGAAAATATTTGTAATAACAATAAAATAAACCCCAATGAATTGTCTCTTCTCCCTCTGCATCTTTCCAGGCTGAGGGTCTCAAGCTTTTACAGTAACATAAAGCATAAGCACCAGGAAACATGACTGAAAATATCCCTGTGTACACCAGTGCTCTCAGCAGTCACACATCTGCAGGACAAGCAGAAATCTGCTCCACAACTGGGAAGTCCTTTCTAATTCTCTAAAAATGAAACAAAAATGCTGTGTAATTGCCTAGCTTTATAAATGGGGCATATGCATAATGCTGTGCAAGAATAATCAGCCCTGGGACAACAGCCTCTAAATATAATTATGGAGAAGATAATAATGTTGTTTTAACTGCTGCTTCTGTCAGAGGGCTTTTCCTTTCAAGTCACTAGGGTTACCTAGCAATCCTATTTTCTTCCAGCAATCATGGTCTGCACATCCTGAGATGTAGTCTGCACAGCTTGGAATAAAAGTAACAGCATCTCCAACCACTGATCTACTTGCTTCTGTTGAAGCAGCACATTTAAAACACAGGCACAGAAGCCCCAATTCCAGCATGGTGGAGGTTGAAAGGACTTCTGGAGATCATCGAGTTCAAACCCTGCCCCCCTCTTGCTAAAGCAGGGTCACCCACAGCAGGCTGCCCAGAATCACCTCCAGCTAGGGCTGGAATCTCTCCACACAAGGAGACTCCACAGCCTCTCTGGCCAGCCTGGGCCAGGGCTCCAACACCCTCACAACAAACAGCTTTCTCCTCCTGCTCAGGTGAAACCTCCTGGCTTCCAGTTGGTGCCCAGTGCCCCTTGGCCTGGTCCTGGGCACCACTGAGCAGAGTCTGGCCCCAACCTCTTGCCCCCACCCTTAGCACTTGCTCAGCATTGAGCAGCTCCCCTCTGGGGCTGCTCTTCTCCAGGCTAACCAGTCCCAGGTGGTCTCAGCCTTTCCTCCTGCCAGAGATCACCACACCATATAATTTGACATGTCTGTATACAGGCTGCAGCCAACTCCAAATTTATTCTGGTTTACAGAAAACTATAGAGGTCCTGGGATACAGTCAGGCAGGGCTGCTGAAGTGGTTCCCACCTATTTCTTTCTGGGGGGAGGGAGGGAAGTAATCTGCTAAGAAACCCTGAGAGATCACCAACTGCAATTGAAACTGTGCCATCACCCCCTGTACAGCTTTGGGGAGCGTGCAGCCCCTATCCCAGAGAGGACAGAGGGTGCAGAAAACATGTCCTTGGACACCTTCTTTCAGGGATCAGTAGAGAGGGTGAGCAGAGTACCTGGACAGGTAACAGAGAAGGGAGAACAACTTAGGTGCCCTCTGCTGACTGCCTTGATTTGTTGAACACTTTTCTGATCCAGCCCTGCAAAGCTAAACTGCAGCTGAACAGGAGAGGATTTCTGTGGCTTCATCTCCACGCTGAGGTTTAGGTGACAGCCAGCTCCGTAAGGATTTCCTTCCCCGCCGCCGGGCTCTGACGGCACGGAGAGCAAAGCTGGCACACAGGAGCTACTCCAGCCGCTGCAGCAGAAGTTCAGTGGTGCAATGGTCTGCTCCAGTTAATTAACTCTAAAAAGATCTCCAGGACTGGAGCCAGTATTTCTGCTGCATCGTGCTTTATCGATGTACAAACTTCTCTTCAGGGCTTAGCTGAGGTGTCTCTCTCCCTGCTGCGGCACGGCGTGGGGCGCGTTCAGCTCCGGCAGTAGCCAGAGGCTTTTTGATGCTAGAGCTTGTCCATCTGGGTTTGATCTGCTGCTTCAAATCAAGGGTCCCTTTCAGTCAATTCCAAAGATCCAGATTCCTCATCAACACTACTGACAGTGAAGGTAGTGCCACTACAGACAAACCATACGGGCCACACACCTGGTGGCAACGGGGCTAAAGCGACTTGCGTGCTGTGGTAGAATAAAAGATGTCTTAAACAGCAATAGTGCCAAAAACCTGAGAAGAAAAGGGGGCTGGATCCACTGCTTCCCAACTTGGACCAATTCTCACGCCTCTCACGACATCGTCTCTCAGTTATGTTTGAATGAATACACACAATGCAATTAATTTATAACTTGTTTTCTTTCTTAAATGAAAAAATCTCTGAAAAGCCCTCAGCAGTTTGAGAGAAAAGAAGGAAAGATGAGATGTAAGTTTTAAGAACGTTGCTGTGTTGGTTAATCCTCGCTGCTCTGTCAAATCACTTCACTTTTACCTTAGAATCACCGAATCATCTAGGTTGGAAAAGGCCTTAGAGATTATTCAGTCCAAGCGTTACCTTGTGCCCATTTCATCCAGGGTTTAGGAACAAACGGGAGCACCTTTTCATTCCATATCTTAAGCGCTTCTCCTCCAAATCAAACACAGTGATGCAGCTTTAAAGAAGCACTTGGCCAAAAATCCCCCACGCCTCAGCATCACCCACTCTGCAGCTGCTCCAGCACAACTGGAAAACCAGAGGTGGCTTAGCACCCCTCAGCGACGCTCCCATCGCTGTCCAACAAATCCATTACTGCCGAACTTGGAAGGAAATCAGGACTAATTACAGATTTTTAGCAAGGCGGCAACATTACAAAAGCCCTCACTTCCCTCCTCCTTTCGCATGCACCCAGCACCAAACCCACCAGATCACCCCCCCTAAACCCTCTCTCTATCCCCACAGCCACCCCCCCACAGCCCTGGTGGGGGTCTCTTCTTTGCTTCCCTCCCCTCCTCCGAGGCGTCTCGCAGCCGCCAGCCCTGCCCAGCCCCCGGCTCCTCCCCGCTGCCCCAGTCCCGCTCCCTCCCGGCTGTGGGGGGGACACCCACCCGCCAGTCCCGCTCAACAAGTTCCCCCTCCCCGTACACACACACCCCGGACGAGAGGACCCCCCCCCACACGCACACACATCACAACCACAACCGCAGCCGCCTCCTCCTCGTCTCCCTCCTCCGCGTCCCTGCAGCCCATGAGGGCAGCAGGGGAAGAGTGAGGCGGCGGCGGCTGCCTCTAGCGAGAGCTCGGGCGGCCGCGGCGGAGCGACCGGTGGCGACGGGAGAGAGGAGACCGAGCTCGAGGAGACCGGTAGCGACAGGAGAGAGGAGACCGAGCGTGAGGAAACCGGTGGAAGTGAGGCGACCGGTAACGGCAGGAGAGAGGAGACCGGTGGAAGTGAGGAGGTCCGAGCGTCAGAAGAACGGAGACAACGGCGGGAGAGAGGAGACCGAGCCCGGGAGTGAGGAGACCGGTAGCGTGGCAGGCAGCGGGCAGCAGATGAGCTATACCACCGGCACAGACCCCCTGAGGGCCGGCCAGCTCGCCCCGGCGGACCGAGGGAGATGCAGCGCACGGGGAGCTCGCAGACCTCCACTTCTCTGTGAGGAAGCATAAGGTAAGCTAAGCTATCGCCCGCTGCCATCGGCAGCCCCCCACCAGTAGGCTGCTTTCCCCCCTTTTGCGCGGTGGTGGAGGTCTCGCCTTGCCTCGCCACCTTCCTTTAAGCAAGGAGACCTCAAAATAACCCAGTTCTCTGGGTTTTGTTTTTTCATTGTCTTTTTTTTTCCCCCAGTCAAAAGTTGGTAGGGATGAGCGTAAAGGATGGGGCTGAGCGCCGGTTCGGGAGCGTTATGCAATAGTGTAGCTGCCTGCCTGGGAACGGCGATGGCATGCCGTTAACTTTCCTGAGAGATAAAAGAGAGACCAGCACTATCCACGTCCAAACCCTGACTTTCTTCTAGAAAAATACCAGCGTTTAGCCTAGAGCTGCCTTTCTAGTGCCGCCTGGGAAAGGGAGAGTTGTAGCTGGCGGCTTTGTGGAAGGTGCACAAAGTGCTTTTAGTTTTTCACATGATCGATGGTGAGGAACTACCTCTGCTTATTAACTTCACTGCTGGGAAGTCCAAACGCAGCCCTAATGAAGTGTCGATGCACCATGGCCATGGAAGAGCACTGTATGTGTTCATCCAGTAACTTGCAGTACAGATTAAAACCCAAACCAACCCCCAAAATCCTCATCAGCTGCTATTCAGTGAGCTGTAACTATCGAGGAGTGGGGTGGTTCTGATTTAACACACCACTCCACCCCCCCATCACCATCATCAAAGACATTTAGATTGGGAGATGCCCTCAAAATGCAGTAGGCAGATGGGACAAGAAGGTAGCACGAAACCAAAGTCATCATTCCTGGACCTTGCCTCTTACATGGCAAGCTCCCCGCTCTGCATTCCCATCTTGCCTTCCTATCGCTAGTAAAAATCCTCTCTCCTGTGACCTCAAACGTCTCTACTTCATGCCGTGTTTACACAGAGTTCCAGCAGGGAGGGGGGGATACAGGACTGCAGTTAGCTGGGATCTGTTTGGAGGAGGTGGAGGGAGGGGGCAGAAAGCCCTGGCAAAATAGGGACATCTTGAAAGCAGAGAATACGTTCTCTGCTGATGTCACCATCTCCCGAGGGCTCTGTCCCAAAGGAACGGTGCCTCCAGCTCTGCCATGAGTCCAAATAGGTAGTGGAGCAGTTTCGTTTGACCTTGTGTTGTCTAAGCAGCTAAAAATCCTCCACAAATAATCACAGAGCAGAATTTAACTCATTAGGCTCTAAGGCTGGGAAGTTTGGAAAGAGCTGGGTTTTTTTCCAGCCTCTCAAAATCATTCTTTTTCTGTTGGAAAGCAGTCACAAAAGACACACACTAACAGGTCATGTCTCATCTAAACTGGCTATTTATTCCCTCTGCTGAAGTGTTTTCATGGGGATTACTTACTGCCCATATTTACAGTGCTGGCAGGAATGCTGCATCTATCAAGGTTAAAAATCAAGCTGCTAGAGGAAAAACTATAGGCTAAAAAGAATTTAAAACCCATAATCATCCCATGACATGTAACTCTCCTGGCCAAGTCCAGACCATAATTTAATGTAGCATTTCATGCAGATATATCTATAGTTAAAAAAGAAATGACAAGCACAGAGAGTAACAGATTCCCTTACTTTTGGGGTGAAGCTTATTGGTGTTGTACCAGCCTGCTCCTGCCTGCCTTTCCTACACTAAAATACAGTTCTCTTCCAAGTACAAATGCCAGCTCCAAGTTAAAAGCTGGATTTCTTTTTTCCCTTAGCATTATAAATGCATCCAAGCAGCTCAGATGAAAATATTTCAGTGCTCTGATATTACTAATTTATCATCTGGAGGTTTATATTCTATACAGTGCTGGCATCCAAGCACTGATTCCAATAGAAATACATAATGTATATTGCAAACCCAAATCCTCACACTGAACAGTTGTAAAATTAAATTACTGCCCCAGAGTTTTAAGGTGCTGTTGCATTTCAAGCATCTTGCCTTCACAGAAGGAGCTCACTGGGGAAGGCTGAGATTAAATAAGCTGCCTTTTTTTTTTTCTGGTAAGGACATCATGATGCCCTTGATGAAAAATGTGTGTTCTTTAGGACTCCATCATTATTAACAATGTGTATTTTTAACAAGATGCTGAAAAGAATTCTAATCTGGAATGAAAGCAGTGCCTTTCTCCTAGGCTAGCACATAAAAACCCCAGCTGGGCAACAGCACCACAAAAGAAAAGTGTTGGTTACTTATCAAGAGGGACAGCACTTAACATTCAGTGCACCCTCCTGCTAATTAAGCTCACAAACAAGCAGCTCATAAGATCATCACCATGTTTGGGTAGGGTTTTTTTGCCTCAGTTAACTGTTTCACTGATAGGAGCATTCTGGCATTAGAGAGGCACAGCATATGTGATTCACTGGGAGGAAACAAGAGAGAGGCTAAGTTCAACAGAGATAAATGTATGGAAGAAAAGGGCTAAGAAGCCCAAGATGCTGCCCAAGTACTGTCTGACAGAGCAGGTGTCATCTCCCTGCCATGCACTGCCAGGGACCCAATGCTTCTGGTCACCACAAGACATCTGTAACATCCCTTGGAAATCCAGAGTCAACCACAGACTGCACAAATGACAGCCAGATGTTAACACTGACCTTCTGCTTGTCCTGCTCTGCAGAAATTCCAAGCAAACTTAGCAATACCAGTCCTTTGCAGTGGTTAGCAATAGCCAGGGACACCTATTAGCTTGCCAAAAAAATCCCTGCTCCAATGTAAGGAGACCTCCACACAAAGCTGTTAGGATCTCTCAAGGCAATTCCTTATCCAATCATAGTCATCATAGACAGGGAGAGCTGAGGGTCTGGAGTCTCATAATTCATGCATACTTGAGGAAATTAACAGTAAATTTAGAGTATTTCAGAAGATAAAAAATTCATGTGCTTGTTTCAAGCAGCTATTAAAAAGGTCTTAGATTCTGCTCTGTGACAGCCACTATTTGAACAACTGCTGAAAATTTGTCCAAGATATTAAAAAACATGTAAGCAACAAATCTAGTTCATAGCACAATACTCCCCCTTCTCTTTTCATTAATCAGTCTGCAAATTAACTAGGCTTTAAGAAAATGAGATGGCAAGCATATATTAAAGAAAAATAGATATCCCAGAGTAGGGAATTCAGTGAGAATTCCCTACTTAGCCTTCTGAAAAAATCAGTGCTTGATTTGATTCTGCCTAGAAAAGACTCTGTGTATATATATATACACACATATATATATACACACACACATATATATATATATATATACACACATATATATCTCAACAGGCACAGGTATGAACCTTCAGTTTGAAATTACTGACCATGGGATCAGAGCATTCTTCTATTTTAGGAGGCACATCCCCACTTTGAAGTCTATTTAATACTATTTTACTACATCCAGGCAGAAAACAACCTCTCTGCTGATCCCTTAATACTCCTGAAAATAGTTTCAACTTGCCTGGCCATTGGCAGAGCCCAGTGGCATGGGGATCAGTGCCTTAAAACTCATCTGCTTCCCCACTTCTACATGTGAGCACAGGTCTCAAAGGCAAAGCTAATTGGTTGCAAAAAATAATTCAGGGATCAAAGAGCAGCTCTTGGTGTTCTCCCCTCTGCCTGTTTTGGTTTTTTCCTTCCAGTGGCAGAAAGGCACCAGGTCTGATTTTAATCCAGTAATTGTTTTTTTCCAGCCCAATCCACTGATTCCAATAGAGAGGAGTGTAGAAGAATAAGGGCCATTTTCACCCTCTGAATTAAACAGATGGAGGTAAAAGCCCTGGGACTGAAAGTCTTCAAGTCCTATGCTATTTAGGTGCAGAGGTTACTGATTACAAGAGGAGATTTTGGTCTTTATGGGAAAGTGCTGAAGCTCTACCACATCAGGTGTTGCAGTCCCTGCCCATTGCTGATATTTGGCCCCAGACTCAGCCCATATCAAGAATAAAATGCATTAAAACATCTCAGAAAAGCTATGTAGTTATAGGCAAATATATCTGAGGCTGCAGCAACTAAAAGACAGGCTGGAGGAGTCATTTGTGATGTGACACTTGCCCACAATGTGGATTTGTTACAAATTCAACTGCATGGCTAAGTGCAGCCAAATTACATGGGAATTTCTAATATGTGAAACAAGACCTTAGCATGAATTTCCAATGTAAGAAACCACAACTAGCAAATATTGGGACAGTAAGAAGCAGAACAACCCAAGCTACTCACCTGTAGTTCATGTTGAGGAGAGCAGAAAGGATTAATTGGTGAGTGGACACACCTAAAGGAACATTTCATTACAGGATTACAGGTCTGAGATCAACTGTTCACTGTGCTGGCTTCTCCTGCAGACACAATACCAGGTTGGCTTCCAAAATCCCCATTTAACACCTGAGTTTCATTAAACAGGCTAAAAAATGCAGTTGTACAGCAGACCAAAGAACATGCAAGCAGGTGGCATTTGCACCTGACGTAGCAAGAGCTGCAGAAACAGCCCATGGCCTGGCCTGTGGACTTCTTAACCATCTTGTGGAAGCCTTCTGCCAACTTTTGTTTGCTATAGGTGCTGTCTGCCTCAGCTGGAGGGTCCTTTTTCAGCAGCAGCTCTGTGTGCTGAAGAAAGCTTTCTCCCATATTGATTTCTACCTGGACAACCTGTTCCTTTGGATGCAAAGCTCAAGTCTTCTGCCTATCTCCAGAGAGATCATTAACATCTTTTTTTAGAAGTCTACACCATCCAAAGACTTTCTCCTCTTACCTGTATTTACTTCTACTCCCATTTTACCTGCCAGAGGAACTCCTCATTATTTGTACTGAAATAACAGTGGTCAGATCCCAACCTTAACTCACATTCCTGTCACCCCTGGGGAAGAGGAGTGAGTGGTTTGTGTTATTTTTGCCTGGCTGTGATTGCTGTAGCCTGCCCTTAAATCAAGCCCACATAGTGACAAAATTAAACCCATTTTAAAAGCAAAAGGAAGATCATGCCATATGGTTTAAGTGAAGAGGAAGCATCAAAAGCTAAGAGAGAAGGATTTACTTGTTTTGTGCTCTTCCTCACCTTCCCTGCTCGTTTCATTCCTTCCTCACCTCTTCATTTTCTTTCTGTAGCCACAGAAGATGCAGACACCTAGTCCATAATTCAGTCACACAAGAGACAGTCCCATGAAACAAGTCAGAGCCACAGCACTTTGAGCTGTAAAACTTTTGCTGTGTCACTAAAAATGCCCAGCACCAACCAGTGAGACCTCTGCAACTTCACTACTTCCATCATGCTTCTGCAGTGACTCAAGCCCCAGGACTACAAAGCTCTGTTATAGTTCAGTGAGACAGACAAAGCCAAGCACACATATTACAGCCCAACACTAACCACAGCATGGATGGATAGAGCCAAAACTGTCTTTAAAAGGGACAGTTTGGGTAGCAGGAGTAGTCCTGGCTTCACCACAGCAAGCCTGGAAGATCCCAGCAGGCAGCACTCCTGCCAGAGCTGTGATGCTGGTGCTTGGAACAAGGGGTTGGTGAGGTGCAACTCACACAGCCCAACAAGGTGTCAAATGGCTTAAAAACTGAAACTGAGCCTCTGTGATGCTCAGGACAAAACCACTTAGGCAGACTGTGTAGATTCAGGATTGTATTTTAAAGTCAGTACCATGGGAAAGGAGTTTTGGTCTGGTTAGTTGCTTCTTGCTCTCCCTGGGAGAGGAAGGAAGAGGAGACAACTGAGTGAAATTGCTAACAAGAAAAAAACCAGCCCCTACAGCAAGCCCAATTTCTCTCTCCAAACATTAGTAATTGGTTGCTCATGCCCAGTTTGTTATTACATTCATTATTCTCTTCTGCAAATACAATCAGGAAATGAGTGAGGAGATACCCACAAGTAAAGAAACACAACTTGTGGATCAGTTGAATGCATTTTTAGGTATCAAGGCCATGGGCAAATAAAACACAGCAATCTCTCTAAAGAGCTGACAACAGAGACAGATAAAACATCCCCATGCTGGAAAGAGTAATTCAGCAGAAATTATGCTTCAACTGCCTGCTACCACTGATAACACTGAGCCATTCTGGAGACTGAGCCTAAAGTTGCTGAATTCAAGATGAGTCTGTGTACTTTAGGCAGTCCTAGCCCAGCAAATGGGTGAGAATAACCTGTTCCATTCTTGCATTCACACTCTGTGACAGTATAAAACCACACAGAGCCAACAAGAAGCAGGATGCAAATTATCTGTCCAGTAGAGAGTTCTGGTGCCCAGAGTGGTACCAGCCAATTCTGATTAATAACTGGGCAGTTCTCAGCCATGCTCCTGCAGCTTCCAAGAAGCAGAGTGTTTACTGGAGCAGACAAAAGGAGCATAGGAATGTTCATAAGAGGCTCTCTAATTATTACTTCAGTCCATTTCTAACCACCCCTATCACAAACAGCTCATCCTAAACCACCATCACCAGAAATGTTTACTTTGAGACCTTGCTGCCCATTGTCCCAGGTCCATGAAACCTGGAAGCAGTTTCTTCAGCATGTCCATCCCATCTTTCCACACTCTCTTTGCTTCCCTCTTGATTCTCCACAATGAACCAAACCCATTTTCCCTGGTGAGCTGGAACAAGTCATTTGCTACCCAACAACTTCTCCCAGAGTCTTCATGTTTGATAAGAACTTTGGGAGTTCAGATGTAGAGCATTCACCCCAGTGTTCAAATTTCAGGCAGCTTCCCCTCACATCAGAGTTTGGCTCTTCCTTCATATTGCTTATTTCAAAAGCATCTTAGGAAAGAAGTTTAACAGCATTAGAGACTATTATTCACTTGCAATGAAGCACAGCTTTTTGCTCTACTGACATGCCCTTTTGGGTAGCTAAAGCTCATTTTTGTATGAGCCTTTGCTATAGAAGTCAAACTGATTTGTGCACTTCTCTTGCCTTTCACCAACCACCAGCACACTCAAGTCTAACTGCATCCTGAGAACTTAAGATTACAGCAGAGCCAGAATCAGAACCTGCTTCAAAAACCTGATTCCAACCCCACCTGGGGGTGAACCTAGGCAACTGACTCAGGGTGACCCTGCTTTAGCAGAGGCCTTGGACTAGATGATTTTCAGGTTGTCCATTCCAATCCCTACCACATTGGGATTCTGTGGAACCAGAAACTGTTCACACACATGCTCCTCAAGAAGGTGTCACCACAGCCTTGATTTCCTGGTGACTGCTGACAGCACTGGCATACAACTCCAAATCTCTTCACCAATTAATATCCTGCTAACAAGGTCAGGTTTTAGACCTGAATTACCAGCAGCCCACATTGTTTTAGGGCACTTCACACCCTCTTAAAGGCCTGGCTGCATGTAACCCTAATCTAAGGAGAAAGAGCTGCCAATGTTCTGATGCCTTACAACCACAGAGCCCAGGAAAGTCATTCATGTCTGTCATCTCCCATTTGTTGCAAGCCCCAGCACAGACTACAAACCACATTTTCCATCCAGTGAGATGATTCTGCATTCCCAGGAAGGGACTCATCTGCATATGTTGCACCCCAGCATGCTGTGGTGCCTTTCCATCACCTGCATGGCAAATCTGAAGGTGCATGAGCAAAGCATTTGAGTTGGAACCTGCTTCTCTCTCATTTTTCCTCTTCACCCAACCTTTGAAAAGCCACAATAAAATAGAAAAGAGGCTGGAGCTGATGTAGATGCTTGCAGTCTGGACATGTTCTCAGTCCCCAGCACCCAGGTTACTCTCTGGAGGTCTTCTCTGACAGTTTTGTCAGTCTGTTAAAGAACAGAACTGATTCCCTACCCACCCCTTCCCTTGTCATTTGATTTTATTTTTCTTGAACACCCACAAACACTATTGATGTTTACCCAGAACAATTAAAAGTTAGTATTCCACAAGAATGCAGTTAAGGAACTGTCATTAGACTGTGGTTTTTAACAGCTTGCTATTTAAATTATTTAGCAGAAAAGTCTCATCAAAATGAAAAAGCCTGCCAGGGAAGTACACTGGCTTTTGGACTCCTGGAGGACAGCACAGGATAAGCCCAACTCTTTGTGATTCTCCTAGCAACACATCCTCAGCAGCATCCTTCCACTGCTAGGTACCAGCTCTAGCACTGAGTTGCACAGCTGTACACAGCAAAATCATGCTAATAAACCTCAAGTCAGGTTTTCAGAGAGGCAAGAGCTGCATAGCACAGGAAGAAAAAGCAGCATCATTCTTTTCACAGTGACATTATTTTTTTCCCCCACTACACTGAATCCTAGCAAGGGTTTGGCATTAACAACAACACTATGAATTGACAAAGGAGCATCTTTTGACATTGCATTTGTTCCAACAGCTAGTAGTTATTAACTCAGACCACAAGGGTCTCTATTGGCTTTAATGCAACTGCAAATCTCCTGTTAGTTGCACAGACATAACTATGGGAAAAGTCATCCTTATGGTACAGGATTTTATCACCTTGAGTGGATTCCTTTTAATTTTATGCATGGGACAATATAGGAAGTGCTAAAAGCTAAGGATTATGAAGATTGGTGTTCAGCACACATAGCAGACATGTCAGGCTTACAGAAAATGGCATCTCCCAGCCTCTGCATTCAGGGAAATGCTTTTGTTTTACAAGGACCATTGTAAATAACTTGATCCTACTGTAGATTCACTTTTTCTCTCAAATTCTACAGGCTTATTAAATCATCCATTTTATTTGTTGCCACTTAGTTCTAAAGCTAAAGCTCACTAGACCATTTAAAAAGGAATTTATTGTCTATCTCAGCCATTAAGGAGATGATTTTCACACATCCTTCTCACCAAGCCCACCAATGGATGGGAGAGAAAGCAAGAAAGACAAATCAAAGGCCAGATGATCCTAGTTATTCTAAAGGGAATGGAGTCAATCTGTCATATGTCATCCCTGAAACCAGGTGATTGATACATCTTTGCACTAAGAACCATCCCAACTCTACCAAACACTGGTAGTTTACAGTGCAGTGTATTATTGCCTCAGCTGGTTCTTGCCAGGAGGACATAACCACATCAGGCTGGGTGTAGATTTTGGTTCAGGCTGTGGAACCTCTTTCTTTGGTTGGGAGTTCTGAAAAGCCTCCTCCCCCCTCCACAAAGTTTCATTTTGCTAGGGAGCTACCAGGAGCTTTCTCTTCTGGTGTGCACAGCAGTTAAGTAGGGGAGAAATCAGTGACCATCTCTGGAGCACAGGCTGGGAAGCACTGACTGAAGCTAATGCTAGTAATGGTCTGCAATTCACTCAAGGGCTGCAACCTTCCCCAAACAGGAAGATTATAAAGGCCAGGGCAATTCACCCTCTCCTTGATAAAAATACAGAATATAGGAAAGACAGCAAAATAAGAATGAAGTCAGTATTGGGCAATAAATAAGGAAGTTCAAGAGAGAGAAATAAGTTCAATGCCCAAGGGTTTCCCTAGTTTGACATTTCCCAGCATTGCTAACTCTATTACTGTACAGGAACCATTCTGATAAAAGGCAGGCAGACTGGTCTACCACATCAGTTATGTATATCAACAGATATATTACCTTTTTTTTTTCCCCCTAATAATAGTCACTTTTCCAGCACAAAAAATTAGGCATACATGCACCCCTGAATTGATCCAGGTCACTTTTTCTCCTCATACTTGTGTATGAAAACTCTACAAAAATTTGTAGCACATAAAGAAAAGCTAACTTGAAATTAAGAATAAATAGAGAGATTGCATGTAAAAATGTCCTTGGGTTGGTTTAACAAAGGCTGCATTCAGAATTAACATAGAATAGGCTTCTATCATGTATTTCTTTACATGAAGGAAAGCCAGGTTTCTTTCAAAGGTCTATTTTTAGCCACAGAAGTGTATCATATTCCACAGATGACTTGTAAACACCCAATAGTTATTGGAAACTATGCATTATTAGATTTTATGATGCTATTCAGACATATAAAAATGGCAGATGAGGCAGTGGGGATTTCTCATGAGCAAGTTTAGCCTTGAGAGATTCAGAAGCCTTGCAGATTACTGATGAGCCTTCCTTTACCTGGTAAAGGCCAACTCTTTGCAATCCCTTCCATTCTTTTTCCTTGAAGCTGTTACCTGTGTGCCCAAAAAAGCTGTGTGCTCTTAGTATGTGCACAGTTTCCAGCTGCTCCTGTCAAGCCTTCAGTGAGTCTGAAAATACAGAGACTGAAATCTCTGCCTTTCAGCTGCATTTGAAGCTTGGAAAGTTTTAACTCCTTAATAACTCTACTTATGAATGCATTTACTCTGAGTATGCTTCAGGATTGTAAAACTGACAGTGAGAAAGAGTAAATTCTAAGGGGAAGCTACAAATCTCCTTTTCCTTCATTAACAAATCAGTCTGGAAATTCACTATAATTCACCCCCTAGTGCAGTGACCTGGCAGAGGTTTGGCTTAAGAGTGCAGGTCCTGCAGGGATTTAGTGAAGCCTCTCAGCTTTACTTGCTGACACAGACTTCAGCAGGACTGTTGGGAACTCCCTGCTCCTCAGAAGTGAGGCATGAGTCCTATAAATGAGGTCTCCTCCCTAGAAATGCCCACTGCACTGCTGAGCTGAGGGGACACAACCTGGGCAGCAGCAGTAAGTGGAGAAGTGAGAGGGAAGGATTTATTGAATTGACTGATTCATGTTGTGGAGAACCTGAAATAATAAAGAAGGTGATTTCCATAGCTTACCCTAGAGATCTGATACTAATTTCAGGCTTCTCTATGCATTACCTTTTTAGTATTAAATACTTTATTTCCTTAGTCAAACAGAAGGGAACAATGCTTAAGGGTAATCAGCCAGGAGTTTATGAACAAATCAAGGCAAAAAGCAGCTCTGTGGTTACTTAGCTACTTAGCTGAGCAAACCATTTCATGCAATCAAGAGTTTATTTAGTATAAATACAGACAAAAAGTTTATTATCTGTATTTAACTAGCATTTAGAACCAAAATTGAAAGTTAAAAGCCTTCTCCTAGCTTCCTGACAGAGCATGCCATAAACACTGCAGTAACTCAGCTGAGAAACTCCATCCTTTGTTTCCTGAAGTACCCCCAAATCCTGCAGCTTCTATTGTATTCCACACAGTCCAACCCCCCCAAAAAGTATTCTATAAACTGTTCCATGTTTAAATATTTAACTGACAATCAACTGCTCACCTGTTCTTTTATCAACTGGGCACACAGTTCTCCTTGGAGACCCTGAAATCCAAGCAAGGCTGAAGGGAAAAAAATCAAGTTCTTTTTGGTGGTTGTCACTCTTAATCACAGATATCTATAAAATTATTAGTCCAAGCCATGAGTGGGAATAGAAACCTCTAAATTAGCTAAATCAATCAGGCCTGGGCAATTGGGAAAGGGAGACAAGCAATTTTTGAAGAATCAATTATATATTGGCTGTTAAAGACATGCTTAAAATTAACTGCATCACAGAATATAGCACCCCATTTATCTCTCTCTATTCTGGAGAAACTCCTGGTTTCATCTGGGTTAGGGACTCCATTAAATCCATCTCTTAAGTCATTCCAAACAGACCAAGTGACCCTGCAGCCCCAAAGATTCAAAGTGTTAGGTGAAATGAGCTGAGAACTGAGACATGTTAGAGGTACACTCATAAAACACGAAGCCAGTGCTTCAAAATAAAGTACCTGTTGGTGGATCCTGCTGTCAAATAACCAAGAGCCAGAAAACTCACTTTGTGCCCTCTTCTCAAACTGAACATTGCCCATCTTGGTAAAGGCAGCATTTCATTGTTGCTGCAGTTTCCTAGCAGTGCACAAATGTACATCAGCAGGCTTGAAAACTAATGGATATGTTGGCTGGTGTGTTACTGTAGTGAGGGGTTGGGTGGGTTTGCTTTGGTAAACTTACTAATTATGGAAGATTTGTTTCCAGTAGTTCTACATTCATGAAAATGCAGAGTTTTGGGGTTTGCCAGGAGTTTTTCCAACATATATTAGCTGTGTCTAAAGCTAATGTCTCTCCAGTTGCTGGCTAATGGGTTAGGTTCAGATCACTTCACAATATAGAGACCAGTCAGAAGGATTCACTCCTGCCACTGAGTTCACTGTGTAGAACATATGCTGTTGGGGCACTCAACTCTTCAAGAGTTTCACTTCATTTTTCAAAGACAAAAGAATTGGAATTAAAAGTTGCCTTTCAAACACCACACCTGAAAGCCCCTTTACTCCTTTTACATTGCACCCTGAGGATATTTGGACTAAGTGAGAATTTGGTCATTCAGTAAATCCCAGGATTAGGGAGAAATGTATGCAGTAGGAGAGTAAAAAGGACAACTTCAAATGAGGTGTAAAAATGAGGTCTTAACTATGCAGTTACAACAGATCCCACATGATCTCTACCACCTTAGAGCTGTTAGGTTTTTTTGCTCTGTGCTGTGTTAAGCAGTTAGCATCTTCTCACCCTTGAGGAGGTGCTTAGATTTCAAGAGCAGATTAAGTAATTGTGGTGAATCATCACAGGGGTTTGGTGGGGCTTTTTGTTGTTTTAGTGCTTTTGGATCCTTTGGGAGAAGCAGCTCTATTAGAAAGGCATATTACTGCTGCTAGTAAGGGGTGGGTTGGTTTGCATTTGAAGCAGAGCCTTAATTTAGGCACTGCTGACTTCTTCCACAGACTTCAATAGCTCCTAAATTTTATGTATGCAGCAGTACCAACCGGTACTCCTCCAGAGAGGTTGTGGCTGCCCCAACCCTGGCAGTGTTCAAGGCCAGGCTGGATGTGGCCCTAGGCAGCCTGGTCTAGTGGGTGGCATCCCTGCTCATGGCAGGGGGGCTGGAACTAGGTGATCTTTAAGGTGCCTTCCAACCTGGGCCATTCTGTGACTCTGTGCTTGCTAACAATAATTAATCTACATCCAGGTTTTAGGTTTAGCAATGAGGAAAACTGAAAAAACACAAAAAATCCAAATAATGACCCCTCCACTGACCAGTTCATTTTGAGGTGCAGAGTATGTTACACAGAAGAAATGTGTTCCATAAGCATACAGTAAAACTAATGCTGGTTGGACACTTCTTGCTACTCAGCATTGGCATTAGAGGAGCATTGAGGGTTGTCAGTGCTCTAGACTTTGCTGTGCAAAGACATTTGGTTTTCATTTTCCATTGTACTTATTAACTATCAAGTAAATTCAGGTGACTGGTTTCCTGAGAGCCCATATTCCCTTGCAGTGAAGTCTGAGGGCTGAGCTGGCACCCACAGCACGACAGCCATGGTGCCTGTCCTCTGGAAAAGGGTCTGGACAAAGCTTCTGGTGCCATAAAAACCAGACTGAACCTCAGACCTCTCTGAGGAACAGGCATAAACAAATCAAAGTGGAAAAAATGCTGGCAAGAGAACGGAGCCAGACTCTGCTGAGTGGTGCCCAGGGACAGGCCAAAGGGCACTGGGCACAAACTGGAAGCCAGGAGGTTCCAGCTGACCGCGAGGAAGAACTTCACTGTGAGGGTAGCAGAGCACTGGCCTAAAGCTGTCCAGAGAGGCTGTGGAGTCTCCTTCTGTGGAGAGATTCCAACCCCAGCTGGAGGTGATCCTGGGCAACCTGCCCTGGGTGGCCCTGCTGTAGCAGGGGGGTTGGACTAGATGATCTCCAGAGGTCCCTTCCAACCTCTACCACTTCATGATTCAGTGATAAAAAGCATAGTTTTCTAGCAAAACACCAAATGACGAAGGATTAAGACTTAAGAGCAGAAAGGTTGCATGTGGCAGCCACTGCAGTCAAAGCAGAGGAAGTTAGCTCAGATCTTGCAAAGTGGGGAGGGGAGAAAAGGAGCATTTTGGTTGTAACAGGAGGCTTTTTTTGACCTGTTTTTGCCTGCAGGCATCATGGTGAGTAAGGAGCCCAACAAATGCTTACTCACCACCTCAGAAAGCGAAGTTGAGCCAGCAGCTTCACTGGCCTTGGAGATGAAATACGCACTGGATCCCAACCGGCAGATCAAGAAACGAAACAAAGCTCTCCAGGTGAGATTCAAAGATATCTGTGAGGCCCAGAACGAGCAGAGAGACAAACAGTTGTCCACCAGCCAGGATCCTGACAAGAAAGACACCAAGGCCATCTCCTACAAAACAGCTTATCGCAAGTACATGACAGTGCCTGCCCGGAGGTCGATACCCAACGTCACTAAGAGCACAGGAGTTCAGACTTCACCTGATCTTAAGAAGTGTTACCAGACCTTTCCTCTAGACCGGAAAAAAGGGAATATTCTTAAAAGCACCTCAACTGTGGACACCTTTAAGGGTCAGAACAACGGGTTTTTGCTCGACGCGAAGGATAAGGACGGCAGCAGCTCAGGGGAGGCCATTCAGTGGAGCAGGAAGGCCAGCAGCCTGCAGACGGCCGAGTTCATTTCCCACCTCAACGAGCGCACCAACGTGGTGGCATCTGGCGACCTTGAGGCCTGGAAAAGCAGAGATTTGCACAGCTCTCCCAAAGAGCCTCCTCCTCCTCCTCTCCCAAACTCGGCCGACCTCCCGTCGGAGGAGCCTACCACTTCCCGGCCACCCAGCCGAGGGAGACAGGCAGCGGGGCGGGCGGGGAGCGAGGAGGTGAGCCAGCCTCTCCACGGGAGGGTCTTCAAGACTGAAGTGGCCACCGTTTATTCCCCGACGCCGGGTTCAAACACCTTGCAGCCTGAGCTGCCCAACCTGGCGGCCGAGACCGACTGGTCACCGTGTCCGACGGCCGAGGAGGACAAAAAGAGGACGGTGCACCTGAACGGTGTTCAGCTCCAGGGGGGAGATGCTCGAGCCTGCTCGGTGCAGGTGCAGTGCCAAGCCCCTGAATGTAATGAACAGACCCTTCAGCTAAAGGCTGCACCCATGGAGGAGAACCAGCCTTGCCAGACGGCTGTCGCCGTGAGCGAGGAATGCCAACAAATCGTGCCTCACACCGAAGTTGTGGACTTGAAAGCGCAGCTTCAGATGATGGAAAATTTGATCAGCTCTAGTCAGGAAACCATTAAAGTGTTGTTGGGTGTTATACAGGAGCTAGAGAAAGGAGAAGCTCACAGAGAAGGGTGAGTAGAAGCTGCTTTCAATGCCCTTTTCTAACGAGTTCTGTCCTTCAGTTTGCTAACGTCCGTTGGGCACCCTCCGCTGCGTGTTGCTCTGCGGTTACACACGGTGCTTCTCCTCTGGACTAAAGCTCTGCTGCTTTAAGAGAAGGGTTCTAGGGAACCCTGCCAGCAGTATTTGCAGATGTGGTATCTGCTTGTCCTAGGATGTAATTAAGTAGTTATTTAACTATAATCTCTTCTTTTACCTTTTCTAACGAGCACAGAATGAGCTGCTCTCCAAACAAGATTAGTGAGGATGCTTTCACGTCAGCAACTTGTATTAACTCTAATACCTCACACGGCATGAAGAGCTGCAGAAAAACCTCCATTCTGTAAGAGACTTGCCTCCTTAAGATTAGGGAATATTATTACAACTCAACATAATTCCCTTAATGACATATAAATCTTGTCTGGTTTACTTTCCCCTCCTGAATCTTTAATGGTATTTCTTTCAGAAGGAAACGAAAAGAAAAGTTTGTGATCTCAAAGTCTTCTGTACAGAAGCACACAACATATTCAGGCATAAAGAAACCAAATCTTGTTTATCCCTAACTTAGGTTACTTCAATCAACCTAGGAGGCATTACCAATAACAATTACTGTAACTCACTACAACCTTTAGTCCTTCCCTTGACTGCTCAACACATCTCTTACGTTACCTTAACGCACCTTTTACAGCTCTGCTTGCCTTAGTTACCTCACCAGTGAATGCACCTCAAAAGGCATGTGTGCTGTTTGTGTGGCTTTAAATACTTCTGTAATTAAATCATCATCTGCCAGAAGAAACCTGGATTTTGAAGTCAGAAAGCAGTAGCTTGTGCTACCTGAAGCAGCACATGTTTTCATTTGAGTCACAGAGGTACATCTTCGGCTTTGTAGTTCAGCTCCTGCTTTAGGAATGTTGAAATCATCTTGGTAATTCTAAAAAGTCAAAATGTTTTTCATTAAAAAAATCATCTTAGCTGTTGGACAATGCTGCCAACACAGCCTTAGCATTTTTAGTTCTCTTACAGCTGGTTATTGTATTTTTAGACTATCTTGTCAAATCCTGCATCTTCCGACTAGGAAGCTTTTTGATCTAGCTGCAAGCAACACAGGCTTACTGATTTAGTGGGGTTTAATTGTTATTCAGAAAACAAGTATTCCTCTGCCTTCCTTAACTTACAGAAACTGCAGGAGAAGGGGAGAGAAGGGACATGCTGCTTGTCAAATCACAACATACAGAAAAGTATTTCTTCATCAGAACTCATCGGCTGATCGAGAGCCTTGGGTGTATCAACGCACACATCTACCCGTAAAGTCAGCTGCTAGAAATACCACTGCTTCCCTGATGCACTTCTACATCCATTTCTTATCTTCTCCCAAAGACAGCAGAGCCACAAGTGCAGCAAAATCTTCTTTTTATTGCCCTCCCATACTGGAGCCAACACCAGGAGTGTACCCCTGCCCTTGGCACAAAACAGGTCTTGCCTAAATTATCAACGACTGCTCCTATCCTTCTGTAGCTGTCAACCTGACAAAGCTGTAGCCTGTATGAGCCCTGGAGCAGTGAAACTATCCATAGATCCTAGTTTTCCCAGAATATCCTTATTGCCTCTGATACACAGACTTCTGTATTGGAGTCTGCAAGACTACATTCTGTTTGGCCAAAAAGAGCCCATTTATTAGCCCTCCTTTGTTTCCCCCCCACCACAGGTTTGCCAGCAGTGATGACATCATCCCCTAAAGATCCATCACCCAGTTCTGAAATCTTTTCTAACAGGTTGTGGTATGTGGAAGAGACAACTCAAGTGTCTCCATGATTCTTTGATGTTAACTGCAACCAGCTACAGTTACACCAGGAGTCCAGGTTAATGACAAAAAAGCTGGAAGCAAAGTACCTATAAATCAGATTTCAGACAGCAGTTGGGTTGTTTTACACAAAAGGACATACCAAGATGCTGCCTTAAAACTTACTGAGAGTAGAAAAGGGCTTCTACTTGGAGCAGCTTTCAGGTCCTCTCCTGGATGGTCTAGGCCTGTCCCAAATGTGTGCCTTCCCAGCTGGACACAAAGGATGCAGAGATGGGGAAGGGGGAAAGGAGAGAGATGTGCAGTTGCATATTTTCTCCAGGTTTAGGAATTGCTGTATTCCAGCTCTATTTTTTTTTTCCTAGCACCTGGGTGATTTTAAAGGAGACTGCACAAAGCAGTCCAGCATTATGCCTGGGACATTTCTGTTCTCCACTGATCACACTGCAGAGCTGCAGGAACACACTGTTCTGGTGCAGAGCACCAACACATTATTAACATGAAGCTGTCTTTATCCCTCTTTCCCTCAGATAACTAGTGCAATAATCAGCTGTCCCATCCCTTTATTAGTTAATTCTTTCTAATTATTGCATTCATTTCTACATTTTCACCACAGAGACCCATCACTGTTTACCCTATCACAGATCTCCTCTCTTTTCCCTTGTCAATCTTTTTGCCAAGTGTTAGGTCAGTTTAAAACAAGCAGTGAAAAGCAGTAATACTGCTACATCTTGAGTTTAGTGGAGCATAGGAGTCTTCCACCTGCTAAAATATGAAACCATGTTCTGTGTTTGGTTTTCTTAAGTATATTAAATTCCTTGCAATAACACACATCAAGGAACAAACATCACGACCTGTAAAAAGAAAACCAACCAAACCAAACCACACAAAACCAAAAACCAAACCCAGAGCTAAATCTCCTCATCAGATTTTTCTCCCTTCAAGAAAATCAGTGTCCTTTAAGTGCTGCTGGAAGTGCCATGGGACTGGTGCTCAGTGGATTCATTTTCACTAATATGCTGTAGGTCTTGAACTGCTATTACTGCAATTCATCACTAAATGAGTCTGTGCCAGCAAAATTGTATCAGCATCTCTGAAGATGGTAGCATCATCCTTTGGGTGAATATCATCCCTGTGTACTCTTCAGAATGTCAGGACTACATTATCTGCAATTAGCAGCCACATACAGCATTCAGCTTTGCTGAAAAGAGAGAGAGAGAGAGAAGCCACTGAAGGAGGAGAGAGAGAAGCACAGAGCAGCTCTTAACACCTGATGGGGCTTAAGGCTCACCTTGCTCAGCCAAATCTGAGCCTTGGAGGGTGCAGAGACCTCTCTCTGGAATCAAGTCCTATGGATTGGTCACAGAATCACACACACAGCATCACACAGAGTGGTTTGGGTTGGAAGGGAGCTTTAGAATGCAAGAGCCATCAGGCACTGCATCACTTCAATGCATTAAACCTACCTAAAGAACACACAGCCCATTGGGGGATGAGGCCAGAAATCACTGTGGCTTGTCTGAGACTCCCCAGTATCAAAGGGAATTATTAAAGCTGTATTTCTTAGGTGCATCCTTCTTTCCTAAATCTTTGGCAAGATGGTAATTATACCTTCCTACAGGGAAGCTTTGGCAAAAAACAAAATATGACATCCCAGCAAAAGGCATTCAACAATGTTTGTGTGAAGTCATGCATGAAGAAAACTAACAGAGCTACAGCTCCAATTAAGACTCCCAGCTCAGAGTTGAAAAAATGCTGCATATTACATGATGCAAGGTGCAGCTTTACAGCACAAACTGAGTTTTATGCTCCAGATGACATTTGCTTTACTCTCCAGTTAACTGTTAGCAGCCTCTCTCAATGATAGACATATTAATCTGGAGGCAGGCACAGGGCATTCAGTTAAGCAAGCCCAGTTCTGCTCTGGATGGAGCCTCACAAAGGCAAACAGGATTGAAAGCAAAATGCAAGTCATTAATTCCAAAGCCTGGCTAAGGAACACCTATGAAACATGGAAAAGGAGATAACAGATAATCAAAAATGATTTGCTGCTGGAGAAAACTGATGTCTTGCCCTTTAAATCCTTCTGGAAAAGGTAACAGTAACCTGGGCCCTACTCATTAGGCAAATCAACAGTCTTAATAAACAAAGGACTCAATTTGCCATACAGAAAGAAGTCACAGTATTTGGACTCTGACAGGCCAAATGCTACACATCAGACAAGTTAAATGAACCTGTTCCAGAGCTAATTTATATTCATTTATTAGTCAACAGCAGTTGAGGAATTTAAAGAGCTCTCCACAAACACTCAGGAAACAAACAGCTCCTTCAGAGGCTTTGAAAGAACACCTTCTCAGGGATGGAATTTAAGTATCATTTCACTTTTTCCACTCAGGAAGGGTTATTTGTGCCTCTGATTATCATTTCTAAGCAGAAAAGAAACCAAGAATGTGTTTGTCTAGATGGCTGTGTGTATCAAAGAGGAGAGGAGAGCCTCACCTGGTTCAGAGCATCCTCACCCAAGCTCTTCTGTCTTAAACATTCTTCAAGCAACCATCCTCAAGGTCACAAGAGTTGAGCATAAACTTATCCTGACTCAGGAACGATAGCAAATAAAAGTCAGGTAGCCAAGCCAATGATTGCCCAAGATTGTTTGCTTTTCTCCTTTTCAGAAGCTACTTCAAGTCCAGTCCAGCTATTCAGCTCAGAAGCAGCAGCCAGAGCAAATAAAGGTAGTAACAACCTCTGCTGTCTAACTCAATCCATCTACAGACACAGAGGAGTCAATGCTCTTAAAGAATAAGGAGTTTCTTATTTCAGCTAAGGAGAAAAGAAAGCTGAAGGAGTCCACAAGAATACAGCCTCTGAGAGGTAGCTGCAGAAATAAGATGCTGTGGTTTGGTTTGGGATTTCTCCCTCTCTAGGTTTGGTTTGGTTTGGGATTTCTCCCTCTCTGGGTTTGGTTTCCTTTTGCAGTTACAGACAGGGGGAAAAAACCCAAAGTTTTCAGAAAATTGTTCCTAAGAGGAAAAACCTGGAAATGGAAGGAAGCAAGAAGCAGATAAGCTTAACAGCAAAAGACAGCTGCACTACAAAGAAATACATGAAAACCAGAAAGAAGACCACAAATTCCATCTGTGATGCACAAACAGTATCATCTGCTGAGTGCCATCAGGTATTAAGAGCCTGGAACAGGCTTTGGAACAGGACTATGATGACAGCCTTCATTTCCCACTCTCTCATCTTTGCATACATCCTTTTTTGCTTGTCCTTTGGAGCAGTCACATTGATTCTGGCTGTTCATCTACCTGAGATCACCTCCTGATTTCTTACCTCTTGACTCTCCCTGCAGTTGCTGTATTTCACTGCATGCATCCTTTACAGATTGTTCCCCAACACAGGTACATCAGAACACCCTGGAGAGTGTTACAGTTCACCTTTCTGAGGCAGAGACAGGGAATCTCTTTGGATGCATCTCCCTCAGTCAAGGAAGAGAGCTCCAAGTTCTAACCTCTACATCCCATTTTCTCTGCTGTCTCCACAAAGATGGGGTGCAAAGCAAAGCATTTGACTACTGGAGAAGCAGTTTCTAGTTCCAACAGCAACAGAACCCCATTCCCTTCCTTTCTTACAGCCATTTCATATCTGCTCCCTCTCTGTTTGCAAGTATACACTGCCCAAAAGGTGTTTGTGTCACACCACACTGAGCTGTGCTCAAGCAAAATGCATTCCATCATCACTTACTCTTTGCCATCAGGTCACTAAAGCACTCCTAAGACAAATTCTTTGCAGGTAGACCCATGATAGGTCCTATTCCCTCACCCTGTGCTCATCTCCCAATTACAGCTCAGCCCTCAGACCCCTGCTTACCCTTCCCTGAAAGCAGAGTAAGCATTAAGAGGCTCTAAAAGTCCATTTACCTGCCCTCACCCTAAATAACCTGCTTTTCCAAGCTATAAAACAGCAGGCCAGCCTTCTGCCTTTGGTATTCTCCTAAAGCAGACAGAGCAGAGCAGAATCACAGAGTATTTAGGGTTAGAAGGGACCTCTGGAGATCATCTAATCCACTCCCCCCTGTCAGAGCAGGTTCACCTAGAGCAGGCTGCACAGGATGGAGTCCAGGTGAGTCTGGAATGCTACCTATGATAGCTTGATGTACTTTGTCACTAGAACAATCTCATTATATGCCAAAACCTGCTTATTTCCTACTACAGGAGATTATTCCAATACTTACTTTCAGTCCACATGAGCACCTTGGAGGCCTCTTACTGCAGATTCTCAGTAACCCCAAAGGAAAGCTGATTACACAAGATTATCAATCAGATTATCTGAGATTATCAATCATTAGAGAATCCAGATTCACCTCAGGGTTATCCTCATATTACAGCCCCAGAAAGAATCCCAGCATGGTGTATTTCAGACCTTCAGAACTTGGTGAGATTTATATTTGGGATAGGATTTTTCATTAGAGTTGGACAAATTTATTCTGCTCCTTACAACCAAAGCTTCAGATCAAATTGTCAGAGTGGATAAAAAGGGGCAGCAAAGCTTCACAATCCCCAGCCCTTCCTGGAACATATGTCAGAGGGATTCAGAGTTCCTAATTACTGTAATATTTAAGATAAAAAGCACTGTGTTAAATTTCAAGTCTACTGTCATGTTATGTTAAATGAAAATATACAGTGAACTGTTAGCAGCAACCAGTATAGGGAATCAACAAAGCAACCAAAGAGAAACAATCCTTACAGCAAACTTACTTGATCTTAATCTTGTTCTCAAAAGAAAAAGAGACACTAGAAACACTGAGTCTCCAAAAAAAATCTGTTTTCCTAATATATTCCAGCTGTTTAGCTGCATACAGCAGACAGGCACAATTCAAGTCAGTATCTGAAGTAACTTAGAAACTTACTTATCTGAAGTAACTTAGAAAAGGAAGTTGCTTTAGATTAATTCAGTATTAGATATGCTGTTCAAAAGACTTTAGAAACAAGGTGAAATGCTGTTCAGCACCACACCTCCCCCCCCTTTCAGCAAGGATCAGCAGCACTTCAGGCTTTGAAGTGAAATGAAGGTTCAAGGCTTTCCCAGCAGATTGGCTGCAGTGACACAAAGGCCAATAAAAAGCAATGTTCAAAAGTGAAAGCTGGAAACACTGGGGAGGTCTTAAAAGGAGTGACTAAACCAAAAAATAAGTGTAAGCAGACTATGTCCAAGCTAAATCTATCCATAGGAAAATTAGTGCAGATCCTAAGGGAGGCTTCTTCTGCCTGTCCCCAAGCTAGCAAACTGCATACCTGCAAGAAGAGTTCTTCTGCTCAATCAGGCTTTTAAAGAGGATGTGATTTAGGGACTGAATTACCAGTTTTCACTATTAGAATAATCCTTTAATCACTTCATTTGAATCCAAAGAGACAGAGCAATGAGCCAGGTACCTATCCAGTCATGTAAAACAAAAAAAAGAGACAAAATAAGGTTCAAGTGTCAAATTTCTGACTGCTGGTTGTTCCCCAAGAGATGAAGCCCAGATTTCTAATTGACACCTGCTTCTAAAGCCCCTGTGCTTGCATAAAGGTGCTCATCTCTTGTCTGAAGAGGAGTGTTTTGGTTTTAAACTGTTGAAGCTCCCAGTTAGCCTAGATTCCAGGGTTAAGACATAAAGATGCAGTTGAGGGAACTGAAGGTAAGCAAGCATCCCAGATGATCAAGAATTGAGCTGGATTCAAGTATCTGTGTCAGGAACTGGAGAACAACATCTTCTAAGCAAGAAGCTCCTAGGTATGTGTTCTCCATCCCTCCCCTGCATGTCACCTCAGTGTCACTGCTGGCTTCTTTCATGAAGATCCAGGAAGTGTTCTCAGCTCCCTTGAAACACTGAAGGTAGCCTACACTGGTTTGGGGGTTCTTAATGGCTTCTTTTTGAGCTTGGCAAATACAGAAGAATTTTAGAGGTAGATGAATGAAGAAATAACCAAGTTGAGATATGCAGAGCAGTGCAGCATGAGCATAAGCATGTCTTTGCTGCCTGCAGTCAGAGCTAGGTTACTCTTCCCCATCACTGAACCATTTTTTCCCCTGTTAGAAGCCAACACTAGGAAAAACAGCAGTTTAATAGAATGCTTAAATGGAATTGGAACAGTTCTGAGCTTTTGGCAACAGGTTACTGTGATAGTTTGGGTTTGCACCTCCTGGAGCAGCAGCAGTATAGTGTGGCTGTGTTACAGGTCAGCCAAGGCCTGTAAAGGAAAATTGCTCTTTAAAGGGAGGTTAGAAATCAATCCAACCTCTTTTACTGATAAGGAGATGATGGAGGATGTTTGTCAGCATGTCACTTGCTGCATGAACAAACCAGAAGGGGACAGACAGCACTGTACTGGCTATAATACAGTGTTTTTCTCTTGGTTCCAATATCCTGAGAAGACACCAGAGAAACTGGGTGTGATCTAGTAATTCATCAGCACAAGAGACTGGATTATAGAGATGAGCAGAGGTATTTTTGACATTAACAAGGCAATTTACACACCAGAATAGTTCAGCCTGGTCTGGCTTAGGTCATTTCTTTAGTAAATGTGAAATTTGTTTCCTTCATTGTCACCCAGACAAGCTCAGAAAAAAAACTCCCAGGAATGGAACCTTTCTGAGCATCTAGGTACAAGGCTGAAACAAATGCTGAACTGCTGCTCTTGCTGCTTCTCCTGTACTGCAGTCAAACCTCAAACTACCATTATTTAAGAGAAGGTGAAAATAGGAAGCACTGAGGCCTGCAAAGAGTTACTCAAGCTGCAACAGAAAATAAAGAATTCAGCACTTCCAGGGCCCTTCCTGCTCTTATTTGATCTGCAGACAGTTCCCCATCCTTCTTGCAAGTACCACACAATCAACAAGACCAGTGGCAAGCAATCACACTCCAGAACATTTAGAATAGTAAACACTGGATTCAGACTAGTCAGGGCTAGATCCAGGCTAGTCAGGGCTAGATTCAGACTAGTCAGGGCTAGATCCAGGCTACTTCTCATTTTAAACAAGCTCTTTGGCTTCCATATAGTATGGCTGATATAATTACTGTAAGCTGCTGTAAGCTTAACATATGTAATGCCCCCAGTACTTGAGCATGCACTGAAATCTCAATCACTTTGCAATGATGTACCACAAAATACATTCTTATCCCTCCTGTCTTCTCTCCTTTCCCAAAACACTGCCTTTTAGCAGCCACCTTAAATGTCAGAGTCCAAGTCAAGCAAAATCCAAGGTTCTGGATTTAATACCGTTATTCCCCCATAAATCCACTCTTGTTTCATACCTCTGAAATACTTTTTGGTCTGACTGGGTGAGAGGATTGCATTAAAACTGGGCCATTATGAGTCTCTGTGCTGTGGCTGACCAAAGGCTGTTAGACACAGTGCAGGAGTTGAGTAATCCAGCTCAGGGGAGGAGCAACAGGGAGGTGTTAGTGCAAGAGCTGCAGGCAGAGAGTTTTGCCTGATGACTACACAAGACATAGCCCCAGCTAGCCCAAAAACTAGAAGGAGAAGAAATTCATTTCAAAATGAGGTGGATTTGGGGGTGGCAGAGGAACAGGAACTCAGAAGAGGAATGTTAACATGCTCTGAAGCTGCAGCAGAAGGACCTGGAGGTGTTGGGTGTCAGGCAGCTGAAGATGAGCCAGCATCTTGCCAGGCTGGCCAACAGCATCCTGGCTTGGATCAGCACTAGGGTGGCAGCAGGGCTAGGGCAGGGATTGGCCTCCTGGGCTGGGCACTGGGGAGACCACAGCTCAAATATTGGGGTCAGTTTTGGGCCCCTTACTCCAAGAAGGACATTGTGGTGCTGGTGTGTGTCCCAGGTAAGGCAGCAAAGCTGGTGAAGGGTCTGCAGCACAAGTGTTGTGAGAAGCAGCTGAGGGAACTGGGGTTGTTGAGCATGGACATAACAAAAGGAGCCTGAGGGGAGACCTCCTCACTCTCAACAACTGCCTGAAAGGAGGTTGGTCTCTTCTCCTAGGGACAGGATGAGAGGAAACAACCTCAAGTTGTGCCAGGGCAGGTTTAGGTTGACTGTCAGGAGAAGTTTCTCCCCAGAAGGAGTGGTTAGGCATGGGAACAGACTGCCCAGGGAAGTGGGAGCCACCATGAATCATGAAGTGGTAGAGGTTGGAAGGGACCTCTGGAGATCATCTAAAAGCATGTAGATGTGGTGCTGAGGGCCATGGTTTTAGCAGTGTTAGGTTAACAGTTGGACTCAATCTTTTCCAACCTTAACAATTCTCTGATTCTAAAAGGATAAGTACAGCAAGTCCTGCTGAGGAGCTGGGGGGGTTCAGAAGTCTCAGGGCACACAAGTAATGATGCTCTGAGGTGAGGACCAAGTCACAGTAGGGAGATTTAGAGTGCAAGGAGTAAAGAGATTGAGCTTCTTCAGTCTTCAGAGAAAGACCATCTTAGCCTAGCTACTGCAGTGCACTCCCTGATAACCTGCTGGAAGTGTTTGGACTAAGAATATATTTTAGTTATCCTCTTGATTTTCCTGATGAGGCAAGAGAGGCACAAACATTCAAGAGAGATGCTAGGCCTTGTATGCACCTCATTCCTGTAAGATTGGGATTTCACTTGAGGACACATTTTCTCTCCATTCTCAGGGGGTTGTGGTTTTTTTTCCCAACCTTATTAAAATATGTCTATTTTTTTTAAACCCCTTCACTCCCTAACTCACCTGAGTAGAATATAAAAATGTATTTCTGGGGTGAAAGCACTTGAATTGCTGCCTTGGGAGTCATGCCATACACCCACAGTGAAAATACCTCCCAAAGAAAATGAAGTCATCTGCTTCCAACTGTCAGGAGTCAGGAAAAGACAAACAAACTACTGTCCTGGAAACAGGCTGGAAAAATCAAACCATTCAGCTTTCATACATACATTCATTTCATACAACAGGCTGTTGTCTTCCTCACAGACAGCAAAACTGTGTTCAGGGAGCTTTACTTAATCCTCACATAGTAACCAATTAAAGAAAACCACCCCACTGATGCTGATCAGCAGGGATCTAACCTGGGGATAAGATCCAGTGGTTGGGTTGGAAGGGACCTGAAAGATCATCTAGTTCCAATGTCTTCCAGTAGATCCAGGTTGCTCAAAGCCCCATCCAGCCTGACCCAGAATGCTTCCAGGGATGGAGCCACCACAGTTTCTCTAGGAAACCTGTTCCAGTGTCTCCCCACCCTCACAGGGAAGAATTTCCTCCTCACATCTAACCTAACTCTACCCTCTTTCAGTTGAAATCCATCACCCCTCTAAGCTAAGATGGAAAGGACAGTGATGTGTTCAAGTACCAAAGATCTCTGGTGGGACATTCAGCTCAGGGACATGTAGCTGATGTTGCTTACACCTGTGCAGCTCTCTGTGTGTACACCCCAGCTCCCAGCATACTCCAGAAGCAAACTGGCTTGTGCTTGAGCTCTGGTACCAGAGGATTTCTGCCCTTGTGTTCCAGTGCACAGGCACTGAGCTTTTCCACAGCTCCTGAATATACTGATGGTTCCCAGAAAAGCTGTGCTGACAACTTCAGACCAGCTTGGGAAAGAACCATGCTGGCAAATCCTGACTATGACTTTGCTAAGAACATCTGGCAGCAGCTTCCAGTTGGATGGAGCTCTTAGTGCTAGAGCTATGAGATGGTTTGACAGCTCCACAGCCCTTCTCAGGTCTGCAGAGACCTGCAGAACAGTCATAAAGAGCCTGCCTTCTACTCCTAATTGTAACACAGCCAATAGATGGCAAAGATAATGAAGCTCAGCACAAGACAACCTCACCTGACACAGGGCACAGGGAAGCACCTCTTTTCTCCAGCTGCTCCAAGTAGTCTAAAGGCTTCCACACTGCTGGTGGAGCTAAGCCATACTTGGTCACATCAAGAGGAACAGCTCCTCCCAAACCTAAGTAAGGGGACCATGTTTACTGGGAGGCACCCCAAGGATGCTCCCAGAGCTTGTCCTGGGGAACCAAATAAGCAGTGCTAAGAAGGACTATGGAAATCAATAAAAGCTTTAGGTGAAAGCCAAGAAGAAAATGGGAAAGACCAAAAAAAAGGCAAAAAACCAGCAGCAAACCCCAACCTACCTCTGACAAGCATGAAACAATTGAATGTTTTCATCCAGTTGTAGACATCAACCAACCAAGCCTCAAGGTAACTGCTCAAAGCACACCACTAGGCTTGCTTTTTATCAAGCTGTCCTGCTATCATCTCTAAATGAAATCTGCTCATTAGCCATGACAAATGGAAGGAAAACACAGCAGCAGTAAGGCTACAACAAGTTTCTCTACTGGGCAGGTGATGTTTCAGAACACCTTATAGGAGCCAAAGGCTGAGATGTTTGATACCTGCACACAGCTGCTGCTTTGATAGCAGACTAGAAGTTCTTAAGGGAAGCAGAGGAAGATCTCCATCCAACAGAAAGATGATTTTACTGGTACAGCAGCATTTCTGTGAGGCTTTCCACTGAGAGAGAATGGCAGATCTCTCCTAGGCTAGACTAGATGGTTCAGCAGGATTTATTTTAACCTGCAAAACATACACAAGTGATTTTCCTCCAGTTCACACAGCTAAAACATGAGTTACTCAAGTCCTGAGGACAAGGAAAACACACATGGCATAATGAAGTCATCTTCCTCTGCCAAAAGGCAAATATGATGTTAATAGCAAGCCTGGATAATTTTCTCTTGCAGCACAGTTATTAGCAGCATTAGCTCTCTGCTACTTTGCAGTAGGAAACAAAGGTTTGGAGAAGTTCTTCACTTATTTCTAAGCCATTATTGGGTAAAGACAGGTGATATTATTGTGTTTAACTAGCTAGGCTATAAATAGTCCCAGCAGGACTAGGCCATGCATGGAAATAGGACTACTCTTCCAACAAAGACTTAGGAGAACCATGACCTGCACTTCCTCAGCTATTCAGTGCAGCCAGAACTGCTGCTTCAAAACCACTTCAAAGGCCCACCACCTTCTTAAGATAATTTGCCTCAGTGCAGTTTAATAAAAACACCACCAAAAAAGGTACTGCAGTTTGTTTATCCTCCTGGTTGGCAGGAATACATCAGCAATGTGCTGAACATCCATATCATCTAAAGAGCAATACCCATCAGAGCAGGAACTCACTCTGAAGTGGAGCCACTTCTGTGAAATCATGCCATTAAGTAACTCAATTAACATCAAGTATTCCCAACATCCCAGCAGATAAGGGAACACATCAAGATGAAACAGATCTAGCCTTCTGCTTTGAGGCTTGGTTTTTTGCCTTTGGCAGTTTTTAATAGAGGTCCAGGATACTTGACTTAGTGCCCTAGCTACCTCCTGAACAAGAGTGAACAGCAGAAGAAAAACCAACACACCTGCCTTGGGAAGAGAGTGACCAGCAGGTCAAGAAAGGTTCTTCTCCACCTCTACTCTGCCCTAGACAGGCCACAGCTAGAGTCCTGGGTCCAGTTCTGGGCTCCCCAGTTCCAGAGAGACAAGGAACTGCTGGAGAGGGTCCAGCAGAGGCTAGGAAGATGCTGAGGGCACTGCAGCATCTCTGGCAGGAGGAAAGGCTGAGAGCCCTGGGGCTGCTTAGCCTGGAGAAGAGCAGCCCCAGAGGGGAGCTGCTCAATGCTGAGCAAGAGCTGAAGGCTGGGGGCAAGAGGCTGGGGCCAGACTCTGCTCAGTGGTGCCCAGGGACAGCCCAAGGGGCACTGGGCACCAACTGGAAGCCAGGAGGTTCCAGCTGAGCAGCAGGAGGAGCAAGTTGTTTGTTGTGAGGGTGTTGGAGCCCTGGCCCAGGCTGCCCAGAGAGGCTGTGGGGTCTCCTTCTGGGGAGAGATTCCAATCCCACCAGGAGATAATCCTGGGCAAGCTGCTGTGGGTGACCCTGCTGGAGCAGGGGGGTTGGACTGGATGATCTCCAGAGCTCCCTTCCAACTCCTACCATGCTGGGATTCTGTGATGTACAGATCTAAGCTTCCCTCTGTCAGCTCAACGAGATCTCTAATTTGTAGGAGCAAAAAACCTACTCAAATGCAAAGAACTTGATGTCACAGTTGATATTTTCCAAAAAAGCCCCAAGCAGGTGCATGAATTCTGCATTTCAGAGGGATTTAGAGGGTGTAATTCCCTTAGGCTGCTCCAGCCTATTATTAGTTCCTGCCAGTCCATGTCAGCAAAATGGTTGCTCTTCATTATAATATTCTAATAGTTGGAAGTGTTAATTGAGGTTAAGCTCAGGTTGTGCCAAGAGGGCTAAAAGAAATGCAATAAAATTAAAGCCTCCTGAAAATAATATGCAATGGAGACAGCCAGCAGATGTGAAGACCTGACTGTAGAGATGAGCTATCCTTCCCAAGGTGACACCAGCAATGAGATCCAGACATAGCAATCCAACTAGCCTGCATCCAGCTCTTCTCCAGGACCTGACCATGCAACACTGCATCCTACAAGAGACTTCACTGTGCACATTCTGTGTCCATCCATGCAAAACCAGCAAATCCAAGATGTCAGCTATCAAGGAAGGAAACTGTGTAGCAATGACTTGTTGTTAGTGTTTCTCAAAAGACATGTTAGATGCTAAAGGAGGATGAAACCCAGTAATAATGTGAATGCCAGGGAAGCTGGTTAAACATTCCAGTAGATCCAATCAGTTTCCTTTTTACAGGCATCCCATCCAACCAGGAATAATCAGTGCCAGGTATACTTTGCTATATTGATATTAAAAACATCACACTAAAGCATATGTCTTATTTTTTGCAATAAAAAACCATCATGTGGTAGAGATTCTAGCCAATTACCCAGACAGAAACCAAATTAAACCAAAAGATTCCTATCAGTGCCCATGAGGTAAGTGCTTTTCCACATATCAACTAGATCATCTTCCTTACTATCATCCCTGAGGGGAAAAAAAAAGGGGGAGTTGGTATGGGAAAGAGCTAGATTTGCTGGGATTTTATCCACAGAATCAGGAGTAGATGTTGAGATTGAACTTGTGGTTGAAAGCTAAGGTGTCAACTGCTGCCTTCTGACTGCACCTCACACCTTAGAATCACAGACTGCTTTGGGTTGGAAAGCATCCTTCAAGGGCATCCAGTCCAACTCCCCTGCAGTCAGCAGGGACATCTGCAGCTAGAGCAGGTTGCTCACAGCCCCAGACAACCTGAGCTGGGATGGTTCTAGGGGTGGGACATCTAAATCTCCCCCCTCTTGTCTTGGCACAACAGGCCCTGCTAAAAACACTGTCCCCCAGCTTTCTTCTAGGCTTAATCTTAATACCAGCAGATCCCAAACACAGAATATTTTAGGAGACCTGAAGGGAGCAGTCCACACTGCAGCACAAACATCCAGAACTCCACATCCAAGAGCCCAGAGGAGCACCCAAGTGACCACACCAAGCCAAGAGAGCCAGGGTGAGGCCAGGAGGCAGAAAGGCAAAACCCAACCACCTCTTGGTCACCACTCAGTACCAAAAATGCAACTAGATCTCCATTTCACTTTCAGGCTGATAGATTTTTCTTCCTCTTCCCAGGAGTGACTGACTGCTCATGATGGGCACATCCATGCCCCACAAGCACCTGCACAGCAGAGGTGTCCCAGCTTACACACACAGAGTCATTAAGGGTGAAGGAGACCTCTAAAGATCATCAAAGTCCAACAGTAGGCATGTCAGCACAACCTCATGGTGAACAAGTTTAACCTTCTCAGAGAAAGGATGGAAAAAAGGGAGAGACTGAAGCAAGTTCCAAAATGTAATACTTGTTACAGCTTGAACTGATGAGGCATTCCCAAAAACCAAAGATGTTCAAAACTGGCAAAAATGAACTGCAAGGTTTAACACACTGAGATTCTTTATAGGAGAAGTACATTGCCCAGGGGAGCCATAGCTTGGGGGAACTCCTGACTCCCAGGCATCTCACTCAGTACAAAGTGAAAAGCTCCACTTGGGCTCTAAGCCAGACCCAAAGCCACTTTCATTTCTCTAAAAAGAAAAAAAAAGACATTTTCTGTGGGAATCTTTGTTTTGTGGAAACCAACTTCACATTTTACAGGATTTACTCTCACAGAAAAACAACAGCTTGTTCACCAATGAAGAGAAAAACTGGGACTGGTCTTTAGCTGACTTCTTTTACACTGTACCACCTTTAAAATGATTTAAAATGATTAAAAGAGAAGGAAAATTATTTAAAATGATTAAAAGAGAAGGAAAAAAAGCAATTCATCAAAAAAACCACCATCTCAGAAGGAAAGCATAATCACCCAGAACTCTGCTCTCCTGGACCTGCTCTCCAGACTGTGCTCACCAACTGTTTCCAGCAGTTACTGCTGTTTAAAAGCTCCATTTTTCAAGAAGCCTGCACTGCAAATCAAGCTGACTGCCCAACATTGACATGGAAATGCTATGCCAACAGTACAGTCTGCTGGCATGAAGGAGATGAGTTCTATGCAAGTGTTTATGTAGATAATTATGTGAAAAGAAGGAAGTCCAAAGCCCTGGGGTCTCAACAAGAGAATTCTTTCATGGAGAGATTAATTTATCTAGACATAGCTGAATGGGTACTGTACTAACACACAACAGGGCTGGCTGAAGAGCTAGCAAACTGCCTCCTGGAAACCAAAGGCTGGGACACCACCTGGTGTTCTCAGGGCTTCTGAAGTCTAACTAGGATGGTTCAGAGAAGGCAACATCACCAAGTCCCTATTTTGATAGGAAAATCATTGCTGAAAAGCTGGACATGTTCTGGATGCTTTAGGAAGAGTTCAGCATAAATGGTATCTGACTAGGGAAAAAAAATGTATCCTCAGAAGCAACAGAACCAGTTTGTGAGTGCCACTGCTGCAAACCCAAGAAGTGCTGAGTGTGTAAGCTGAGAAACCAGTGTTTCCAAGTGCTCCTCCCAAACATCTGATGCATTTTTCAACACCTGTACCAAAGGACCATTTCCATCAGCTTAAGGAGGCTGCCCTACACCATCAGCTAGGAAATCTGCTTTTATAGGATGTGAAAGGCTGGAATTATTGAGCATTTAAAGATCATCACATGCTTTGGAAACTTAATTTAAATAACATGCTAAAAGCTCAGTTTGGGGACAGTTTATTAACCTAAAGTGTATAAAATACCTTCTATTTTTGATGAACTAGCCAAACCATTGGACTTCTCATTATCATAGAATCCTAGAACTGTCAGAGCTGGAAGGGACCTTAAAGATCATCTAGTTCCAACCCCCCTGCCTGCCAGGAACACCTCCCACTAGATCAGGTTGCCCACAGCCCCATCCAGCCTGGCCTTCAAAGCTTCCAGGGATGGAGCTTCCACAGCCTCTCTGGGCAACCTGTTCCAGTGTCTCCCCACCCTCACAGTGAAGAACTTCCTCCTAATATCCAACCTAAATCTCCCTTCCTCTAGTTTGCATCCATTCCCCCTAGTCCTGTCACTACCTGACTTGTCAGGGAAGAGAGAAGCAAGGGCAGCTGAGGGCAGGGAAGGTGCAGAGATGCCCCTGTAAAGCAAAGGCAACACTGAATTATTTGAGATCTGAATTATTTAGTTGAACTGTTTGGGTGAGAATGGTCCCAGGCTTCAGGGTAGAACTTGATTTCAGCAGCATTCCCTGAAGTTATCCTGACTGCACCTATCCTCCAACACCTTCAAAATTACACAGGGCTTTCCCTTGAAAACATCTGTCTTTTAAAACAGCTTTTAAAAACATCTATGAAGAAACTGCAGATACTAGTCTGTATTTAATACAAGCTAAAAATAACTTTAAAATACTCTTCAGTTTGTGACTTTACAAATGAGGAGACACTGCTGTAACAGACTGCAATCCAAAGTGTGGCTAGGTGAGCACAGGAAATGTTATTTAAATTCCATTTTCTTCTTTTTAAGACACAAACAGCACTACAACACACCCTCAGACCTCACTGCTGAGGGATAAAGCTTCTGAAGAGCTGTCATTTCCCAGCACTATGTTCTATACATCCAGCAATAAGAAGGAAAAGCCTCACCTATTTGGGAAGGAAGAAAACCAAGCAGCAAACCAGCACTGGCACCTCTGTGGAAACGGTGTGTCCAGTTTTTGCAGCACTTTGGTACACAGCAGCTTTATGCAAAATGAGCTTTAATGCAACTTCATCTCCTTGTTGTTTTCCCTGTTAATTTACAGAAGTGTCATGGAAATAAACCTCTTTTCTCCTTCCAGTCATTAAGAGACTCACTTCCCAAAATAACTTCATCTTCCCCTTCTCCACTGAAGCCGATGAGGCTAGTTTTGACCTTTTCCTCCTGGCTAGCTTTCTGTATTCAGTATTAGAGTGGAAAAAAAGACATTCTTTTAGTTCTGATTTCTAGGCAAAGAAGCATAGAAGGCAAAGAAATGACTTTCTAATGACCTCCTCTTCTTGTCTTTGTAGGCTTTCCTATCGGACTGGTCAAGACACGGCTAACTGCGACACGTGCAGGAACAGTGCATGTATTATCTATAGGTAGGTTACCACCACTCCTATTCCCACTGCTTCCTGAGGGAATTTCATCTCATAGTCAACTGATGCAACATCAGCTGTTCATTTTTCCCCATCAGGCAAGACCAGCTTAAACCTAGAAAATCAACTGAACTTCAGCAAAGGAGTAAAATTCAACAGACACTTGGGTTCTGCTTCTTAGGTTCAGATCAAGAATAGATGATTCTGGTCACTGGCACTGCTGTAGCTCTTGGAGGTGATGTGTGAGACATCAACAAGGAGTGAGATTCACTTCCATATAGCATAGATAATTCTGGTCATTGCTACTGCTGTAGCTCTTGGAGGTGAAGTGTCCACCAGGTTTGAGCTTCATTTTTCATTCTGCTAAGAGATTTAGCCTAGATGATTCTGGTCATTGTTAGTGCTGCAGCTCCTGGATGGGAAGTGTTACAAGGTTTGGGCTTCATTTTCCTACTGCTAGAGATATTTAGCATTTTCTGTCCAACAACATTATTTTCTAGCAGTAACTACTAGACTTGGGAAGCAATTTTGAGAGAGAGATTATATAGCAAAAAGAATCAATCTAGACAGATTTATCAGTACAATGACATCACCACTCAGGCTTTTACACACTTCTACATGAGAGAGGTTTGAAGTCATGCATGCTAAATACATCTTGCCCAACACAAACACCACCACTAACTCCTTCACATCACCCATTTGCAGTCTTCCTGCAACACCCCAGTGCAGACTTGTCCAACATGTACAAAGAGCTCCTTCAGCAGCCCTGCATGGCTCTGTAAGGTGAATACAGGGCTGTTCATTACTGTCAACCAGCTAAAAAAAAATATGACATTGCTTAGGGGATTTGGTAAGGATAGCTTGTGCCTGCTCTCATCTCCCTTCCACAAGGAAACACCTGAGGTTTGCTGACTAGAAACAGATCAGGTGCAAAAGGTGAAAGGACACTGATGCTTATTTCTCTAAAGCAGAGATTTCCCTCCTCAAATTTATCAGCCCAGAGAGTAGTTTTGACATGTACTGCATGCTAGGGAAGGGATAACAGGCAGTGGGCATGGCATGAAGCCATCATGAGTCTGATGATGTGTTTCACACTGACAACTTAATTGCCTTCCTCCATTAGAGAGTCTTAAAACAACTGAGTATATTCATGCATTGCAGGTGAGAGGAAAACATGCATCTGAGGATTAGAGAACTGCAGGAAATCAGGCAGCACAGTTCAGTTCAGATCCAAATGGATCAAGATGACTAATTGCTTACACTGAAGGTACAAGTGTTGGATAGGTCTGAAAGGCAGAGGATTTCCCTCTTCCCCCCTCAAATCTCCACTTGCTCTCTGATTTAGGCAGAAGACTGGAGCTATTTATCTATTGTGTTCCAGCTGCCTAGAAGTGAAGGAAAAAAGGATGGGAAACTTCCAACTCCTCCTTTTCTACTTACCAGCTAACTAGAAAAGGGAACAATGCTGTTCCATGCAGGGGAAGGAAGCCATTCATTTATCTGTCCTTTAGAGCAATGCTTAGAAGAATATAAATACAGGTTAGGGGTTGACCTGCTGGAAAGCAGCTCTGCAGAGAAGGACCTGGGAGTGCTGCTGGACAAGTTTACCATGAGCCAGCAATGTGCCCTCAAGGCCAAAAGGCTGATGGTCTCCTGGGGTGCATTAAGGAAGAGTGTGGCCAGCAGGTCTAGGGAGGTTCCCCTCTCCTCTACCCTGCCCTAGTCTGGCTACAGCTGGAGTCCTGGGTCCAGTTCTGGGCTCCCCAGTTGAAGAGAGACAAGGAACTAGTGGAGAGAGTCCAGCAGAGGCTAGGATGCTAAGGGGACTGGAGCATCTCTAGGAGGAGGAAAGGCTGAGAGCCCTAGGGTTAAGAAATGTGTTTTATTAGGGTATATTGTCTGGACTTAACAGCAAAGTCTAGCAAAATCTTGCCAGTACAAAGAAACTGCATTGATATGCAGAAGCTGTCCCAATTCTCTAACACCCAAACCCCATGTGGACTCAATCCTCACAGCCTGTTTTATTCTGTGACTATCTTTTAGTGACACTGCCCTCTCCACACCTGTACCAACCCATGTCAATTTTAATCCTTCAATTTTAATCTAGATGAGAAAAATGAATCTTGTTTCATAATCTGTGCATTATTCTAAGGCCTTTATTACCAGTTACTTCCTTGAAGGAGCATCCTGAATCCATGCTAGACTTCCCTTCAGTCACAAAGGCCAGAAGCACTCAATATTTTTACCAGGCTCCTTTAGCTTCTGGAAGGAAACTTTTTACTAGATCAACTCACTAGCCAATTTCTATATAGGAAGAACAAATCAATCCTAGTTATTGGAGGGGAAAAATTACTCCAAGCTGTGTCCACTATTAATTGGGCTACTTTTTACTCCTTTCAAGCTTTAAATTATCTTAGTTTTCAGTATTGGATTTTGTCACTGATACAGAAGTTCTCCTAAGGCACCCACACTCCAACAATTCAAGGGAAAAATACATGAACAGGATCTCTAAAATACAACTCTCAGTGGCAAATCAAATGAGTTAAGTCATGGTGATGATGGGCACAGACCCCCCACGGAATGAGTTCACTTGCAAAGGTTAGATACAGTGGTAATTAGTAAAATTAGTAAACATGCCAACACAAAGGGAAAATAAGTAGGCATAAATCCCTAAGATAGAAACAAAACAGCAAAATCAGGTAATTTAAGGGATGAGAACAGTAATTTTCATCATCTTTTTATTTCCTACCCACATTAATTAATTTATATTCTTCATCTTATCTAAGATGCTTAGTAGGGGAAAAAAAATGGCTCTTAATGGCTGGCTACTGCTGACAATGCTTTGTGATTCTCAGGTTGAAATAAGGAACTGAACAGATTGCTAAAATGGTATTAAGCTAATTTTCAAGTGATTAGAGCTTATCTGGATCCCCTTCTTCCCAGATGTGACATACAATTAATGTGACCCAGGGGGAGACACTATGATACTCTTTTAATTCTTCCTTCGCCTTCCCCTACTTAAATGCCAAGAGCTGAGCTGCTTGACAAAAGCTGGGAGGATTTGGGCCTTCAGAGGACAAACTAGGTCATAAAAAGGTAAACAGAAAAGGGGGTTGACTAGAATGAGAAAAGCCCAGGTTGAGCAGAAGGAAATGGTTTTCCCTTCAGGCAGAGGGACAGGCTACCCCAGAGCCTGTGCTGCCTCCATCCTTGGACATCCATCCAGAGACAATGGATGAAGCTCTCAGCAACCCAGTCCTGAACCTGAATTACTCTGCTTTGGTGATCTTACAAGTAGCCACCATGGCCAACCATTAGCACCTGATAGTCTTCAAATGATTCATGTTAATAACCTGTGACTGTGCTAGAGAAGAAGAAAACTCACCCATCTGCCTGAGCTTGTTGCTAGATGCCCTCCCACAGCCCATATGCTTCAAACCAAATGGTCATGACTCCTCAAACTGTTTTTCAATCTCTTACACAGCAACAAAATTAGAAGTTCTCCTCTCTACTGCCAGCAAGCAGAAAATAAACTCATTTACATTCTCAAAATCTTGAGAAGTCCATGAAGCCAAAGCCAGAAGTCCCACCACACTGCTCCCTAATCCACAGCACTAGGGTTTAGAAGATCAAAGAATCAGAGAAGAGCAGGTTGGAAGAGACTTCAAGGATCATCTGGCAAAATGGGATTAAGCAGAAAGCAGCAGCTTGAGCAGGTCAAGCACTTTGTGTGCATGCCTCATAGAATCAGTAAGGTTGCAAAAGAGCTCCAAGATCAAGTCCAACTGTTAGCCTAACACTGCCAAGTCACCACTAAAGCATGGCCCTCAGCACCACATCTACTTGTCTCTTCAGTCCCTCCAGGGTTGGTGACTCCACCACTGCCCTGGGCAGCCTGGGCCAGGCCTTGACAACCCTTTCAAGGAAGAAATTGTTCCTCATGTCCAATCTAAACCTCCCCAGCACAACTTAAGGCCATTTCCTCTTGTCCTGCCACTTGTTCCTTGAGTGAGAAGACCAACCCCACCTGGCTCCAATCTCCTTTCAGGGAGTTGTAGACAGTGAGAAGGTCTCCCCTGAGCCTCCTCTTCTCCAGGCTAACCAAGCCCAGTTCCCTCAGCTGCTCCTCACAACACTTGTGCTCTAGACCCTTCCCCACCTTCACTGCTCTTCTCTGAAGGCCTCGAGTGAGGTGTCTAAATGGTCACCTAGACTCTTCATCACCCCCTTTGTCACACAATGAGCCTTACATCATTATAAGCCCCTTGAAAGCACTGGATTTCACCCACCCCACACACAGCAGATCCACACACAGACATACTGTGCCATGCAGACCCCAGAGCACCTCCCAGACTTGCAAGTCATCAGGGCTACTGCACCAGGAGCACTCAATTAGGATGTCAAGCAGTTCTTTACTCCTCTCCCTTAGGGCTTCAGGCCCCAAGCTCAGTCCTTCACTGCTGAGCAGCTATTCAAGACAAGTTGCTCCTCTTTCTTTCCTGAATACAACTCAACTTGGGCACAGAGAAGACTCTAGTTCCAAGCTTGTCCTAGGACCCTTGTTATTGCAGCATGCAAGCCTTCATTGTTTCCTGAACACAATTAACTCTGTTTTGCAAACACAACAAAGCAGAGGCTGGAGGAGGACACAAAGCCCAAAGCAAAACAAGACAGAGAAACCCCCACAGAGCTTCTGCTCACTTCAGTTCCAAAATTAACAATTGTGGATGAAAAGGAGTTCTCAAGGCAGCATCCAACTCCCCTGCTGTTACCCTCTACCTTCCTGCAACACTGCCACAGCCCAGCACTTGTTCTTCCCAGGGACAACATTAGATCATGATTTAGTTTTCAACTAGGCTCCTCAATCAGTTTAGGGCACATCCATGCTGTGCAATAAATAACACCAGGATCTGGGAAATGGGAAAGCAAGGATTTTGGGTGCCCTCTGCACCAGTATCAGTCTCTAGCAGGAAATCAGGTGACAGAAAAAGCAGGCTCAGGGGCCTCAGCTCTGGGGCTCAGTCAAGCAGAGACTAAACTAACAGCTATAACTCTAAAGAGATTTAACTGCAAAGAGATTTTTTGATCCATTCTGGACTTGACCTGTCACACTGTGAAGGAATTTCAGAGGTTTTAATGACAAAGTTCTTGCCTGTGCTTAATGAGCACATCAAAATAAACCTCCCAAAGGTCTGGTATTTCCTTTTCTCTGGCTGAATTTTCTCAGGACTGACCACTCTACAAACCCTGATACACAGGCAGCCACCCTAAAATATAAAGTTCCTGCTGTAAACCTTTTAAATATCTAGTTGCTTTGGGCTGAAAAGACAGAAAACCAGAGTATTTTTCACAGATAAAATCTTACTGCATCCAATTGTTCACAAAAGCAGCCTGTCTCATTGCACTGGAGCTTCATGCACAGGAAAAAAATTGAGATAGGCATTGAACATGGAGAAACTCTTCACTCAGTGATCCAAATTTGGCAATATTTTAGGTAAATAAACCTTTAGCACGTCCTAATGATGTGCTTCATGCAAAGGTTTGTCATATGAGCATTGTGTAATATTCAGATTCACTTCAGAGGGATTATTCATAATCCTCAGCCTACTGCAAAATATTCCTTAATCTAAGAAAAAACTCTTGTACAGCAAATAATTATGATCTCCATTATGCCAGAAAACACAGTTCTTAGTTACTACTTATTGACTTACTTATTAATTGAGTTTAGAGTTGTCATGAGGAGGCTTAAAGCAGAGGCAGAGACAAAAAGCAGATGAAGTCTGAAAGCAAACAGAGCCTCCTGGCATAAAGAATAGTTCCAGAAAAGGTCATTTTGAGAGGAAACCTAGAGATACTTGGGCTACAGAAATAGCACTGAGCAAAACAAAACTGTCAGAGCTGTGACAGGTGACGAAATGAAGTTCATGAAGGGAAGAGTGGGGAAGAGCTACAGCTCCAGAATAAACAGGGAGACATCACACAGACACAGGAGAGTACGAAATTCAGCAACTGTTACCTAGCACAGGACCTTTCAAGGTCATCTAGTCCAACCCCCCTGCAGTCAGCAGGGACATCTGCAACTAGAGCAGGTTGCTCACAGCCCCAAACAACCTGACCTGGGATGGTTGCAGGGATGGGACATCTCCCACCTCTCTGGGCAACCTGGCACAGGCTCTCACCACCCTCAGTGGAAAACATTTCTTCCTTCTCTCTAGTCTAAATCTCCCTCTTTTAGTTTCAAACCATCAGCCCTGGTCCTGTCCCAACAAAAAAAGTCTGTCCCCATCTTTCTTCTAGGCCCCTTCAAGTACTGAGAGGCTGCAGTAAGGTCTCCCTGGAACCTTCTCCTCTCTAGGCTGAACAACCCCAACTCTCTCAGCCTGGCCTCACAGCAGAGAGGTTCTAACCCTTGAATCATTACTGTGGCCCTATTTGGGCTTAATTCTCTCCTTTCTAATCAAACCAGCACACACACCACCTCCTCCCACCCTTGGTGCTTAAAGCTAATACCCAAAAATAAAGTCAGCTAGAGCTGATGGAGAAAGATATGTGGAAAATTACAGACTAAAGAAGGGGTTTGTCTTATTACTGCAGCACAACCAGGGACACACTAACACCCAAGCCTGGAAGCAAACAAATTGGTTGCCTGAAAGGAGCAGTTACATTAAAAAAAAACCCCTAACATAGTCAGAGAAATTGATCTTAATAGACAACTATCTATTACTCTACAAAATTTACTGTTATAAATGCTGAAATATGAATGTTTTCCTTCACCCTCTTTATACTTTTCAGAAGCAAAATATTTCATTTTGATGTAAATAGCTGAAAGAGCCTGAGCTGTGCTGCAAATGGTTTCATGCAGTAGAAAATGATAGGAGCATGGAGTTTGTCATATGGCCTAGAAATGAGACAATTTTTCTCTTAAGGTCTATCTTTAATAGAAATTGATTATGAACAAAGTTACTCTGCTCAGCAAAGGATTTTTAAGCAATTGCTTTTACATCCATTTCAAGTAGCTGGTAGAAGAACTCCCCTGCAAGAGTAACATTTTGAAGGAAGTAAAAATGAACTGCCAGAGCCAGAGCTGAAATGCTTTGTTGTTTTAGTAGCAGTGGAGTAAGGGAGCACCCAGAAGTTACTACTGAAACAAGTTCTTCCCATTTTAACCTACACCTCTGGTCAGGCCAGATCTGCCCTGCCCTAGTGAGGCCACAGTTGGGGTACCAAGTACAGTTCTGGGCTCCTCTCATTTCAAGAGAGACAGGGAACTGCTAGAGAGAGCCCCTTGGAGGCTAGGAAGATGCTGAGGGCACTGCAGCATCTCTGGAAGGAGGAAAGGCTGAGAGCCCTGGGGCTGCTTAGCCTGGAGAAGAGCAGCCCCAGAGGGGAGCTGCTCAATGCTGAGCAAGAGCTGAAGGCTGGGGGCAAGAGGCTGGGGTCAGACTCTGCTCAGTGGTGCCCAGGGCCAGGCCAAGGGGCACTGGGCACAAACTGGAAGCCAGGAGGTTCCAGCTGAGCAGGAGGAGAAAGCTGTTTGCTGTGAGGGTGTTGGAGCCCTGGCCCAGGCTGCCCAGAGAGGCTGTGGAGTCTCCTTGTGGGGAGAGATTCCAAGCCCAGCTGGAGGTGACCCTGGGCAAGCTGCTGTGGGTGACCCTGCTGGAGCAGGGGGTTGAACTGGATGATCTCCAGAGCTCCCTTCCACCTCCTGTCATTCTGTGAAGTAAATTGGTCTGCACCATTAGCTGATTTATAGCAGGCTCCAAGGAAATTTTCTGTTATCCTCATTACCAGGACTAAGTTTAGATGCTGTCAGCAAATGCTAAAGGGTTGCACTGTAGAAGAGAAGTAGCTTTTCCTTTCTTTATTTGCACACACAGGTGGCAACAGTTTGCTGAAATTAATCTAAGTCATAGTACAACTTGCAAGAAACATCTAAGGTAAAGAAACTGCCCTGGGAGCCTTGTTGCTTCTGGCCAACCCATCAGCTTCTCTCAAAAGCTAAAGGCTTTGGGTGCTTGGCTGCCACCCTGACCTGCAAACCACACAGACAGGAGAAAGAACTGCACCTGGGAAACCTCTGAAAGAGCATTTATCCACAAGGATAAAGAAGGGAAAAGCATTACTCCTAGTTTTCAATCACCTGACAGCACCTTTACCATAACCCTCAGGTCCTGTCTGAACAGGAGGGAGGAGAAGTTTGCACAATCTCATTCCTATTTCTCTTTTGCAGTATGGCCTTTTTTTAACCTCCACTCCCCCCCCCCCC